>CM053614.1:44563966-44618261 GCA_028646535.1 Procyon lotor | reverse complement strand
AGTTTTTGGTAAAGTCCTTTATAATAATGGTTTGATTTTTTTATTTCGAGAGAATCTTTTTTGCTATGTATGCTTTTTTTTCCTTTTTGCCCCGTTTCCTTTTCACTTGCTGTAGATGGCTTATTTTGCATTCATGCAGACTATGTTGCAAGTCTGTTTCATCTAGTAAACTGAAAATTATTGCTTAAAAAAAAAAAAAGAAAGTCATGGGGATGAAAGGTAGAGCATAGGGAATATGGTCAGTGGCATTGTTAACAGCGTCACATGGTGACAGATGGTAGCTATCGTTGTAGTGAGCATAGCATAATGTATAGAGTCATCTAGAGAGCTGCAGCAATCACCTTGTTGCATACCTGAAACTAATATAACATTGTGTGTCAACTATACCTCAATAAATAAAAGCAGCCCAGTCATCACAGGAGACTGTATATTTCCCAGAAATGTCACATCAAGATTTGAGGACATTGCTAAAAATAATCAGCATGTAAAATTGCTTATGACAAGAAGAAACATTAAAACAGTCAATGTGAAAATAACTTCCCTACAGAATTTCATATGCAGCATTATAACTAAAGTTTAATTTTAAGATGTTCTTCTTGAGGGAATCTAATGACATTTTTAATGTTTGGTTTAGAATACGGGAAAAATTCAGTTAGAAGAATCACTATTTATCGAGCACAGTCATATTAAAAAAAGACACTAACTGGAAGGCAACAATATTCTAGTTACGGGATGTAGAAAGATGGATACAGCCTCAACCCCAAGGAAAATCATAACCACATCAGGCACTGTGTTAAGCACTTCCACTATTTCACACATAACCTGCTGAGACAGGTTATTACTCCAAGAGTAATACTTTTAGTATTACTAAAAAAATAATTACTTTTTTTTTTTTTTTTTTGATAGCATTGCCTTTTAATTGAAGGACAGAAGTTGGTCACATTCAGAGACTAGCAGGCCTCATTCAGATAGTTAACACCATCCTACCCCTTCCTGGTTAACCGTCTCCTAATTTCAAGTAATGTCCGCGAGTTCTTTAGGACCATCTGAAACTGTCCTCTGAGGAGCTCCGCCACACCACCTCGTAACACACACGACCACACGCACCGCCGGACAGCATCTCACTGGATATCGTCATCATCAAACAGATCTTCAAAATCGTTAAAAAAGTCCGCATGAAATCATGCTCACCAATTAATTCTGATTATTACTTGGTTTCTCAGGTACTTGACACTAGGACTAGATTAACAGCATTCCAGTAATTGGAGAGATTTATCTCTTAGCTTATATTAGAAAGAAAAAAACAGTATTCTATTTTATAAGTCAGCCTCTTGTCAATCCTGATTTTATAAATCAATTTCTTTAGGATCTGAACCTTAAAACCAGTTCTGAAATTTCAAAGCTGCAAAAACTAAATCATAGACTATTTTGACTCTATCACAGAACACTTTAGGAAGCCATACTCTAAAAGAGGAAAAGTACCTAATAATCTTAAGAATTACATGCGTACACACACACACACACACACACACACTTCAATAGTGCAATAATAAATTAGTTTAAAAGCAGGCTGACAACTTTTAAAGTTTATATGACCAAGAATAAATAGTTTGCAAATTATGCAGAAACATACAAAATACATATTGAGTCATAAGAATTCAATGCGTCTATATAAGAACTCTGGAAAAACAATGGTAGAGACCCCCAAATTAATGCCACAGGGACTACTGATACCCTAGTGTCATGAGAAAGTTAAAAGACCTCTCTAAATGCCTAACTTAAAAAATATGACACTGGCTTTTAAATAAACTTAAGTATTTAAGTGTGTCCCACTCATTTCCTAAAGCCCATGTTCCACAGAACACCTTATGTATTTTCTTATATTTAACTTGTAACAGTACTGTTCCCACTCTACCACTGATAATGATTTTTTAATGATAAAAATATCTGATGTTAGCTTGTAATAAAAATTCACGTTTTCCAAAAAAATCACATTTTCCTCTAAAACTACTTGATTATTGAATATTGGGCAGTTTTTAGGATTACAAATAACTGGCACACAAACAAAAGAACTCAATTTGTATCTTCCCTCTTCATAATTTAGAAGGTTGACACACAAATAATCCAACATAAAAAGCGGCTCCACTCCATGTATTCAGTTCAACTTACTATAATAAGTGTTTACTGAGTACCTCCCATAAGTGAGTAATACATAGATGAATAAGGCAGGAGTTGGGGAGAAAAACTCAGTCAAAACAAAGACATACACTTGTCTTCAACTCCGACTTATTTCTATTTATTCTGGCCTTTAATCCAAATTAAAGGTCAACTCTTTGTCTACACAGAGAAAAGTTTAGTTACAGAAATCCTTCCCAAGAGGCAAATAATTAACCCAGAAGATCTGAAGATTTCCTTTAAAATTGCAATATTAAGAAAAAAAATCCAATTTCCTTGTATCCCATTCATTTTTTATTGAACCATACCCACTTAAGAAAGTAGAAGGGAAAAAAAAAAAATCAAAGGAAAATTTGACTACTTCTACATGGAATTTTCATAGTTTTTAAAGATTTGAAGCTTGTTTCAGTTCTTCAGAGGTAAACTGAGTTTACCCTGAAGTGATATAATAGTCTCTATCACAAACCTTATTCCACATTATGCTCTTTCACTTCTTGAAAATGAAATGTGTAAGTTTAATAACTTGAAAAGTCTACAGCTGGAAACCTAAGAAGGTTCTGAGGAAGGGAAAAGGAGTACATGATCAAATCTGGGTTTTAGGAAAACTCTGGAATGTCAAGTATGTGACAGAAAAGCTAGAGGCAGAGAAGCCAGTTAAGAAGTTATTTTACTTTCTAGATAAGGAGGCCCTGAAAAAGAACACTGATAAGAGAAAGAAAGAACTAGATATAATAATGATAATAATAATAAAAATTTAAAAAATACCTGTTAACACTTAGTGAAAATTTTTCTGTGTTCTAAGCACTATGCAAAAGCACTTTACATACATTATCCCACTAAAGCAATGTTGATTATCGCCTTTTTACAGATGACACTCATATCTAGAGAAAACAGGTGATCAAGATTTAAGCGGCAAAACCAAGACTTGAATCAAGGTCTAACTGCAGGATTCAGACCTAAAACTAAAAATGTCATTTAAAATCACTGTTAATGAAGATCAAATCGGTCTGTAGGAATTCTGGTCTGGGTCACAAGAAAGAGATTGAGCACTTCAACTGAGACAAGGAAACTCAGGAGGGAAAGCAGGTTGGGAAGGAAAATCGGTTCTATGCTCAAGATGTCTCCCAATGAGCAGAGCCCCCAACTCAAACTTTGTCACCAATTAGACTCCACCTCCAAGAACTCAAGTTCAGCAATGCCTCTTCTCTGACCACTATCATTTAACCTTCTGCCATCTTCTCTCCCAATACTCTTGTTGAACTTCATCCTCACTTTGTTCCACTGTCATGTAACTGGACATACACTCTCAATCCAGCAACTCTCCTGACTTCATTTGGCACCGTTTGCTAATCCCTTGCCTCTCTGAACTTTTTGTCAAATCAAGTAGCAATTCTCCTCAGAAATGCCTCAGGAAACAATACAATTTCATCTCCTATCACTGCCCCAGAAAACATACTCAATTGTTCTCTTAAGGTCTCCACTCCCTCTAGTCCTTCACTCTCCTCTCTGTTCCTACTGAACCAACCAACCTCCTTGAAACTAGATTAGCCTCCTCTCATCCATGTCCAAACTGTGCAATCCAAAATGTAGATCTGACTATGATATTCTACTTCTTAAGGTCCTTTGAAGGTTTCCCATTGCTTTCAGAATACCATTTAAATTCCTCATCATGGCAAGGGAAGAATCTATCACAGGGTGCCTGCCACCATGACTACCGCACATGAAGTCTTGGTCTGAACACATAAAAGTATGTTCCCTTCCCCGATCACATCTTGCTATTACGTGACTCTGATCTTTTGCCTGGAATATCCTTTCTCTGCCAACCAGGCTAATTTCTAGTCATCCTACCTGAGCTATCCTGTATCAATCACATCCTCAAGGAAACGTTCCTCACAAATTCCCTCATCTGATCATACAGAACACTTGTATGTTTTCACAGAAGATGGGTCCTGCCATTTAAAGCATTATCACAGTGTATCACAACTCAGCTGATTTCTAAACCCTAACATTCCTGCTCCAATTATATGCCTATATACTCCCTAGTAACATCTTAAGCATTGTGGTATCTATACCTAGCAAAGTACTTGGTAAATAATAGGACCTCAATAAATATTTAATATATGAAAAAACATAAATCATAGTCTTAAAAAGCCTTTATCTTCTCCCATAATACTATCCTTTTCCTGTTTTCATCAAACTTTTCCAAATGTATCTTATACTTGATAGGTCAGTATTTTCACCATTCATTCACATAAATGCTTTCAGTTTTGCTGTAGCATTCCCTAAATTTTATAAAGTAGTTCTATCCTACAGAACTTTCTACAAGAATGAAAATATTCTGAATCAGGGCTGTCCAATATTGTAGCCTCTAGCCACAGGTGGCTATTAGCTATTGAAATGTGGTCAATGCCGGGAAACCTCTCACACTATTGGTGGGAATGCAAACTGGTGCAGCCACTCTGGGAAATAGTATGAAGGTTCCTCAAAAAGTTAAATACAGAACTACCCTATGAACCAGCAATTATGCTATTAGGTATTTATCCAAAGGATACAAAAACAGTGGGCACATGCACCCCAATGTTTGTAGCAGCATTATCTACTATAGCCAAAATATGGAAAGAGCACAAATGTCCATCGACTGAAGAATGTATCAAGATGTGTTACATATATGCAATGGAATATTACTAAGCCATCAAAAAGAATGAAACCTTGCCATTTATGCAAAGCAAAATAAGTCAGTCAGAGAAAGACAAACACCATATGATCTCACTCATACGTGGAATTTTTTTTAACATTTTTTTAAAAGATTTTATTTATTTACTTATTTGACAGAGAGAGAGAGAGAGAGAGATCACAAGTAGGCAGAGAGGCAGGCAGAGAGAGAGGGAGAAGCAGGCTCCCCGCTGAGCAGAGAGCCCGATGTGGGGCTCGATCCCAGGACCCTGAGATCATGACCTGAGCTGAAGGCAGAGGCTTTAACCCACTGAGCCACCCAGGTGCCCCTTAACATTTTTATTTATCATTAGAGAGAGACAGAGAGAGAGAAAGAAAGAGAGCATGAGTGGAGGAAAGGGAGAAGCAGGCAGAGGGAGAAGCAGGTCCCCTACTGAGCAAGAAGTCCACTGTAGGACTCAATCCCAGGATCCTGGGATCATGACCTGAGTCGAAGGCAGATGCCTAACCAACTGAGCCCCGAAGGCATCCCTAATATGTGGAATTTAAGAAACAAAAGAGATGAATAAAGGGGAAAGGAAGGAAAAATAAGACAAGATAAAAAAAAAGTGAGGGAGGTAAACCGTAAGAGACCCTTAACTATAAGGAACAAACTGAAGGTTGCTGGAGGGGCCGGGGTGGGTGATGGGGTAAATGAGTGACGGGCATTAATGAGGACATTTGTTGTAATGAGCACTGGCTGTCATATGCAAGTGACGAAACACTAAATTCTACCCCTGAAATGAATACTCACTATATGTTAACTAACTTGAAGTTAAGCAAAATGTTGAAAGAAAGAGGTCAGTGTCACTGAGAAAATGAATTTTTAAAAAAGATTTTATTTAATCATTTGACAGATCACAAGTAGGCAGAGAGGCAGGCGGGGGGTGGGATGTGGGGGGGGAAGCAGGCTCCCTCCTGAGCAGAGAGCCCGATGCAGGGCTCGATCCCAGGACCCTGAGATCATGAACTGAGCCAAAGGCAGAGGCTTTAACCTACTGAGCCACCCAGGTGTCCCATGAATTTTTAATTATAATTAATTTTACCTTAGTCATATGTGGCTGGTGGCTTTCATACTGAACAGCACTGTTCTCAGGTCTTATTAAATGATCCAAACAAAACCCATGAATCTTTCCCAATGCTCACTCTCCAAGTCATCTTTCCAGCATTCAACACTCTCTGAGATGCCTGTTAGCTGTTGACATACCATCCTGTTCTCTTCCTATCTGCTTTCACTTTTCTTGACTCAACATTTTCCTTTTGTCCCCAAATGATTGAGTGTAACCCTAAGGCTAGGTCTCATCCTTCTGCACTTCAAACTCAAAACTAACTTCCTCATCAATTTCCTACACTGCCATAGTTTCTATTACCACCTGTATGTATAAGACTTCCAAATCCAGGGACGCCTGGGTGGCTCAGTGGGTTGAAGCTTCTGCCTTCGGCTCAGGTCATGATCTCAGAGTCCTGGAATGGAGCCCTGCATTGGGCTCTCTGCTCAGCGGGGCGCCTGCTTCCCTCTCTCTCTCTGCCTGCCTCTCTGCCTACTTGTGATCTCTCTCTCTGTCAAAGAAATAAATAAAATCTTAAAAAAAAAAAAAAAAAAAAAAAAGTCTTCCAAATCCAGATGCTGACTCTGATCCATCTTCTCAGATTCACATGCCAAACACAAACTGGACAACTCTAATGGATGTCAAGCTTAACAAACAAAGATTCAGGTTCATCACCTTCTTCTTCTCAATATCATTTGTTTTAATGGTGGAATAACTCTCATGGTGACCTAGGCTGACACTCTTAAAAATTACCTTTAAGTTGTTTTTCCTCTCTATATTCATGAATTAAATCTTGTCGATTGTTTTTGTAAAGTCTCTTGAGTCACATGCTTTACACCCAAATTCAGATTTCCCATCAGGGATATCTGAAGTAACTCTATGGTCCCCAAACTGGCTTTCCTGTATCTCCTGTGTCTGCTAGGTAATAAAACTAAAACACTACTTTATACATGAAACTTCCCTTTCCCTAACCCTCCACAAATACACACATTCACACACACCTTTAATGATTTGTCACCTGTCTTTGGTCTGACATTGTCATTCTAAACTCAGACTTGTACCAACCCTGCCAATTTCATTTTCTATCATTTTCCTCAAAGTCTCCACTAACTCAAATGGCCTACCAATTCTTTCTTAAATATGTAAAGGATATTACAGCTTCCTCTTTTCTACCTTTTTTTTTTTTTAAGATTTTATTTATTTATTTGGCAGAGAGGAGAGAGATCACAAGTAGGCAGAGGGGGGGGGGAAGCAGGCTCCCTGCTGAGCAGAGAGCCCGATGTGGGGCTGGATCCCAGGACCCTGAGATCATGACCTGAGCCGAAGGCAGAGGCTTTAACCCACTGAGCCACTCAGGCACCCCATACCTGTTGTTTCTTGAGCCTATAATGCCTTCCTTCTTTATTCGTGTTTTTTTGGGGGGCGGGTGGTGCTTTCACAAACCCTTTCATTTCTTCCCTAGCTTTCATTCCTGCTCCTAATTTCAACACTGCTTTTTACCATTCAGTATGCTTTTAGCACATACTGCATATTACTTCCATGTACTATCTTTAATTTTAATGAATATTCTGTCTCCTCAAGTAAAACAGAGGCTTTTAGAAAGCAAACACTGTGTCTTATACCACCCTTTTGTTCTAGGAACTTAACCCTGTGCCTACACTCAGTAGGAATTAAGGAATTATCACAAAAAACATATGATGTTGAGAGGTTGTAAGTAATAAGACAAATAATAAGACAACCAAGGACAATAATTACTAAATGGATAAAATGGGAAATGAGAGGGAAAATAAGTAACCTAACACAAGAGCCAAGAACACGGGCAAAGGCAATCCAAGTATCAGGCAACAGTGCAATAACCACCTAAAAATAGTAAAATCTTATAATGGTCATCATCTAATGACTTGAGTTTTTCTGTTTTATAGGCAGTTCGCTCAAACAAGCAATGCTCAAAATAAATAGGAAAAACACAGGATTTGTGTTCTTTTTTTCCTACAAAATAAAAAATTATTTTAATGAAATCCTATAAATCAAGGCAGGCTAGCAGTTTGTACAGGTAGGTATGAGAATTCCCAAAATATTAGAAATGAGAGCCTTAATTGTATAGAAGTTTATAGCTGATCTGTCCAGCCCTGGAAATACAGAACTGGCACTCAGTGCTATGAGGGTATAGTATGCCCTGTCAGTTCTTAAGGTCGCAGCTTAAAATAGTTATGCAATTCAGGGCCAACAGAGGCTGGGCCAACATTGTTAGACTGTCATGGATCAGTCTAACCCCAGAGAGGTCTATTTTAAGCTACATCTCTAAACAAAATTGAGCAACCAGGAAATACTAGTTTTCTACTTTCAAATGCATATGAACAAGCCAAAGACCTTCTCTTAAAATGTGGACGGAGCATCCCAACCATATGAGAACCATACATTGTCTGCCATGCAATCGAGACCCATCTACAGTTGTGGGGAATTCAGTTCTAGTCATCTCTTTTCACTTTCAATGTAGGTGAGAAAAGTATATGTGGGGAAAAGATTTTTTTAAATTATACTGACTTTCTTGGGTACAAATTTTGGCACATTTGGGGGGGTTAGAATACAAAGAAAAAGTTTTATTTACTTACAAAAATTCACAATCTGATTTAAAAGAAAGCTCACTTACAGAAATAAATCTTAAGGTAAGACAACAATGTACATTTGATAAAAGAGACTAACTTAACATGTGTGACAAGGAAAAAAATACACTTCACTGTAAAATTATACTCAAAGGTTAATACTTTTAACAAATAATCATTATGTTTTCTCTTCAAAAGGCATAAGAATTCTTATACCTTATACACACAAGTGCACTTGGGTGGCTCAGTCAGTTAAGGCTCAGTCAGTCACTTAACCGAGTTAAGCCCTTAACTCGGTTACAGTCTCGGTTTTGGCTCAGGTCACAGTCTCAGAGATCTGAGACTGAGCCCCGCATCAGGCTCTGCTTGTCCCTCTCCCTCTGCCCTTCACCTCACCCTCCACAATGTCACTCTCATAATAAATAAAAAGTTATAAGAACTCTTCAGTTTAACTATTTTGTCCTTTCAGTTTCTTGATCACAATAAAGCTCAGAAGACAATGAATTTATCATACCTCTACTACTGGTTTTTCAATGAGTGGTTTATTTCAGTAATTGCTCACAGTTAAGATTAGATCTCAAGATTATATCCACATACGTGCTTACTTAACCATGTTATCGGGCAAGAGACAGAAATTTATATAAAGTAAAAGAACTACTGAAAAGAAGAAACATTGCCTCACATTTGTATCCTTTTCCCCTTTATCATATTAGGGAGTTTATTATTTAATATTTCTATAAATTCTTAGAAGAATTCAATGTGCTCTATCACAGCCTGGGCAGGTAATAATCTAATCATTATAAAAGAATATTCTTTGCCATTATCAAAGAATACCCTTGATGGGGCACCTGTGTGGCTCAGTCGTTAAGCATATGCCTTTGGCTCAGGTCTTGATCCCAAAGTCTTGGGATCAAGCCCTGCATAGGGCTCCCTGCTCAGAGGGGAGCCTGCTTCTCTCTGCCATTTCCATGCTTGTGTTCCCTCTCTCACTGTCTCCCTCTGTCAAATAAATGAATAAAATCTTAAAAAAAAAAGGAATATCCTTGATGATTCTGAAAAGGAAAGGAACATACACATTTCTAGACCTAGTAAATACTATAAACTAAGAAAACAGCTTGGAAAAAAACCCTACATTTAATTATTTCTTAGCCTAAAAAGTTCTTAAGTTAGGTCCTTTTGAAGGCTATCAGATTTGTATCAGATTAAAATTTTTGTTTCAATTAACATACAAAAAATTGTGAATGATTTTAAAATCCTCAATAAGAAAGTGTAAATTTTGACTAGAATTACAGTATCTGGAGTATAGCTGTCCAGCTAAGTATCTAATGGCTTAGTACAAAAAGGAACTATAATACTAAAACACAAGAAAAAACTTAATGTTAACTTTTATTAGCAGCTATAAAACACAAAGTCAATTTAAAACTGATACCTATTATTTATAAATTCAGAGGATTTTACAGTAACAGAATATTGAGATTTTTAATACTACCAAAGGATTAATAAAATAATTATCTTTTTTTTTTTTTTTAAGATTTTACTTAGGGTGCCTGGGTGGCTCAGATGGTTAAGCGTCTCTCTTTGGCTCAGGTCATGATCTCAGGGCCCTGGGATTGAGTCTGACATCAGGCTCCCTGCTCCTTGGGAGCCTGCTTCTCCCTCTGCCTATGCCTCTCTCTCTGTCTCTCATGAATAAATAAATAAATAAAATAAGTACATTTTAAAAAATAAATAAAAATAAACCTAAAAAAATATTTTATTTATTTATTTGACAGAGAGAGAGAGACACAGCAAGAGAGGGAACACAAGTCGGGGAGTGAAAGAGTGAGAAGCAGACTTCCCACAGAGCAGGGAGCCTGATGCGGGGCTCGATCCCAGGTCCCCGGGACCATGACCTGAGCCAAAGGGAGACGTTTAACAACTGAGTCACCCAGGTGCCCCAAAACAATTATCTTCTATTCAACTAACAAAAAAGGTAAAGTATTCCAAAAGGTGAAATCCAAAGTTACCATACACTACAACTGAATTAAATATCAGTCCTTGAAATAACTGACAAATTTTAAAGAATGCCCATATACTTAGGGAAAATGAAATCAAGTCAAATAATTAAAACAGTATTTACTGTTTAAATACTGTTACTGTTTAATACTGTTTATAACAATATTTAAATATTTACAAAGTACTGACTATATGCAAGGCACTATCTATGCACAGTGGAAGAAGCCAAGATGATCACAGTACTATCAGAAGTAGTAAAGTAGACAATAACTTAGTTACCTTCCATTCCAAATGTTTTCCATTACAAAAACCAAAAGCTATGGCAATAAGAGCATCTCAAGGCCTCTAGATCAGGTACAAGGGTTGGCAAGAAAAGGGTAGATAGGAAATCTGGCAGGGAATGGAAAATTTTTTTTGAAAATCTAAATGAACCCGATTATTCTAGATCACTCCTCCATGATTTAAGGTCATACTAAAGTTGCTAAGTGCTTTACTCTATGATAAAAAATATAAATTCTCTCATTCAGAAAATTAGAGGATCCCTGTAGAGCAGCTGACATACAATTCTAGAACAAGCTAGAAGGCAGTAAGAATATGAGATTTTCATGGGCAGATTCAACAACCTTCCTCAATCAGCTATACCTTGTTCAATCATTTAATATACTTCCTCAATTTATCCTCAATTTCTCCTCCCAACATAATTACACTTTGTTTAGTTTTCTAAGAATATGGAGAACTATCACTAGTATCTGTATGGAGAACCAATTTAAAGCCACCTATCATGCTTTCCTTCCTTTATTTCTTTGATGTGGAAAACCAAACTTGATCCAATATTTATATAAAGATCCAGCAAAACAGAACACAGCAGGGGCGCCTGGGTGGCTTAGTGGGTTAAGCCTATGCCTTCGGCTCAGGTCATGATCTCAGGGTCCTGAGATCAAGCCCCGCACTGGGCTCTCTGCTTGGCAGGGAGCCTGCTTCCCCCTCTCTCTGCCTACTTGTGATCTCTCTCTATCAAATAAATAAATATTTAAAAAAAACAAAAACAAAAACCCCCAGAACACAGCAGAAAACTATTTCACCCCAAATCTTGTTCACTTACCTTAACCTCTTAATATTATGTCTATTGAAAAGCAAAAAAGAAACAAACAAAAAACTGCTGAGAAAAACGCATGAAAAGCCCTAACCCATTCTTTGTTAACTATAATTCACCACTCTCAACAATTTCTCCCCATATTATCTCATTCACAGTATGATTATTTGACCCAATCAAATGTATCAAAACGTACAAATACCGGAAAATGTTTACAAGAAAGTAGCTACTAGTGTAAAGGCCATTACAATTTCTAAGGTTTTGACTCTAACACCAAAAGTAAAATTAAGGGAGAAAAAGAAAACAGCAGAGATACAAAAATGGGTGATTTCTGGACATAAAATATCTGGATCTGGACATAAAATATCTGAATATTTGAACATAAAATATTAAAATAATATATGTATTTAAATTTTATTTCATAAAGTAAGTTTTACTTTTACTAGATTAAAAAAACTGTATCAATAGGAACAATTACTTAGCAACCAAACCACTGTCACTTGGGACAGGAGAAAACAAAATTAACTTTAAGATCTTATTCCCCTGAGAAAGGGAAGAAAAATTTGCCTATAATTTTCTTTCTAATAAAAAAACTTGCATGTCTTTTTAAGCCTCAAAGAGTTAGATCTAAGTTACCTGGGGTTTGTCAACAACTAAAGATGTGATTTGGGTAAACTATGTATCTGTTTTGGGGCCTTGGTTTTTTTTTTTTACTTACAAACAGAGCTGAACCAAAGATCATCTGTAAAGGTTGCTTGGAAATCAGAATTTGTCATCTTCTAACGAGGTTAAAAACAGTTGTATACACATACATACATGTTTGTGTATGTATATATGTATATACATACATATACAATATGTATATATATATATATATAATGTATACACACACACACACACATACATGCACACATTACCTACACACACATAGTTCAGCATCATCCTGAATATTCAAGTTACTTCTAAAGAAAACTTCCCATTTAATACTATTTCTTTCTTTCTTTCTTTAAGGAGAGGGAGAAGGAAGAAGAAGGAGAGAGAATCTTAAGCAGGCTCCACACTGAGCAAGAAGTCCAACATAGTCCCAAGACTGTGACCTGAGCTGAAATCAAGAGTTGGATGCTTAACCCACTGAACCATCCAGGAACCCCAACACTATTTTCTTAATAAGATTCATTGCTATAAGCATTATAAAAGAAATCAGCAGCTGTTTTAAAATATAATGTGTTAACAGAAAATGTGGGTATAGTAAGGCTGACAGATGAGAAGAATGCCTTGAAAAGACGGTCGTTCAATTCCCAAGAGGAGGGGGCAAGCCATGCCACAGGGGGCCACGTAGGGAAATACCAGGATTAGTCAGAAAGCAGGGGGAGAGGGAATTGTGGATGAGAGCCTTAACTATGATTCCCACAGGAAGGAAAAGATAAGACAGGGGAAAACAGGTTTAGGATTGGCTAGTTTGAATAATTTCAGAGGGCCCTGGGGCACTGAGGCTGTCCCTGGTGGTCTGGGCAGGTAGGGGGTAGCCTGAAATATAAGAGCCAAAAAAGGACAGATTGGGGATTGGTTGGTTTGTATTTGAAAAGCACATACAAGGGGGAGCTGTTTACTATCTCTATGAAACGATTAATCCTGGAAGGGGCAGTCTTTTCCAGAGGCAGCATGGCCCCAGATGTCAAAACATGAGAATAGAGAAAATAAAACCACAGTTAACATACCCAATTAGCTAGGTAACAGAGGAGTCTCATTTCCACTGGGTATTTATTGAACGCTCATATATACCAGCACTGTACTATATGCTACAGATATAAAAATGACTTTGTAATAGAAAAGAAGACTGCAAAATGCTAAATACACACACCTATTAATTTAGAAGAAAATAAGGGTAAATTTTTAATAATAATACTTTACATCTATTTAGTGCTTTGATATTTTATAAAACATTTTCACATATTACTCCATTTAATCTTCAGAAAAACCCTGTGCAATAGGCAGTACAATCTTCACTTTACAAGTGCTTACTAATTGCCCAAGAGAGCTAAAGGACATCACCGTATCACAGACAGTAACTGGCAGACCAGGGGACTAGAGCCTGGTCTCTTGATTCTTGTCCACTGCTATTTTCACCACAGCACCACAATATCTCCTTTATTTTAAGTTAAAGCTATAATATTATCATGTAGAAAAAAATGCTTTACCTATTCCTAACCACTGAGAAATGACTGCTCAATGGCCTCTAACACACAGAAAAGCATGCAGGATTTTTAATAACTAAAGAAACATAAATAACTTACCAGGGTACTTTTAATAGTATTTGAGGGTACACTGTGTGTGTGTTTTAAACTTCTGTATGATAGAGTACTAGACCCCACATAACCTAAAACATGTGTCCAAAGTACCTTTTATTTCAGGAATAACTACTTTTAAATGTTTCTATAAATTTTAAATGAATTTACCAAATAAAATCAAGCAAATGTCATAAGTGCTTTTGAAACTCATTTTTAAGAAAAATCCATTCTGTCACTAATTAAAAAAATATATTGGTGGGGCGCCTGGGTGGCTCAGTGGGTTGAAGCCTCTGCTTTCGGCTCAGGTCATGATCTCAGGGTCCTGGGATCGAGCCCCACATTGGGCTCTCTGCTCAGCAGGGAGCCTGCTTCCCCCCCCACCCCCTGCCTGCCTCTCTGCCTACTTGTGATCTGTCAAATAAATAAAATCTTTAAAAAAAATACTGGGGTGCCTGGATAACTCACTCAGTTAACCAACTGCGTGACTTGTGATTTCAGCTCAGGTCATGATCTCAGGGTCAAAAGATAGAGCCCCACATCAGGCTCTGAGCTCAGTGGAGAGTCTGCTTGAGATTTTCTCTCCTTCTGCCTCTGCCCCTTCCAACCTTAAAAAAAAAAAAAAATCTCCAAAGGAGACATCCTACAAATGCATCTTGACATTATCATGATCCAGCATTTAAAGTACTTTCTTCACAAGGTAACAACTGGAATCTGTTATTAAATTCCAATTGCACCAGCGATTGTGAGGCTGAAAGTGGTGTTCTTCCTAAAGCTCTAATACTTCCTAAAAGCTCTAATACTTTTAAACTTAAAATTCTAATGTTCCAGCAGATGAAGATACTACTGCTCTCATGAGACATCTTTGGACTACAAATCAGCTGTCATAACCTTCCAGAATAGGCAGTAAAAAGTTTTTCTCCTTTGAAACTAAGATATAAAGATTCACCTAACTCTTCTATATTTCTAGATGTGACTCTTTTATCCCTAGGGCAGGCTGACTAAAAGTCTAAGTCATGAGGTGACAAGGACTGCAGTAAAATCATTGGTCTGAAGATCAGGATCTATCTTTTGGGAAAGTTAGGAGGTAATACTGGGTAAGGGAGCTCTCTGTGAAGTTAACTGTGGCTGCAGCATTTATTTTCACAGGGCTATCTCTGCTGCTTGTTGGCTAGAGGAGCTTAGGCCTAAGCAAGCATACTCCCTGGCTTAAAGGGCAGCTGGTCTCTGACCAGGCATCTTCAATGTCTATATCCACCGGCAAGGGCATTTTGAGGAGTCAGATGAGCTCCCAGATGGCAATCTGAATGCCCAAGGGTATAGAGCCCTGGCCCTCATTTTTGCTATTGCTGAAAGCTAGGCATGTGCTTCGTTTAAAAGGATGGTAGCTTACCATTTTCTAAAAATTTTGCAAATCCTTAATAATGACTCAAACTTAAGTGACCTTTTTTTAAAGGATAACAGCATTAGACTCAATATTAGATTTGGCTTAAAAAATCTGCCAAAACAAAAACAAAACCTTATATATTTAGAAATACAGACACACCTCATTCACAGGTTTACTCCCAAAACTAATCACTTGACTTAAAAACTAGAAACACAGTTAAATGATATTTTTCCTGAGTTTTCCTCTTGGCTCACTGAAATAAAATAAAATCTAAGTTCAATTTGGTTTTCTCATGCTTGTGCTTAAGATTTTAAAATTTTAACACTGAGCAAAAATATCTCAAATATCTTATTTTACAAAATACAAAGATACATGAACATTTCATTGTAACAAAAGGAAAAAACCAAGACCTCCATTCCCAAAGGTGACACAACTATTTAGTGGCAGAGTTAATCTGCTACCCAGCAACAGAGCTCCTTTCTTAAATATATCATGGTTACCTCTGCTCATCAAACTGTTTATGGAATAAAACATGTTTGCCTTCCAGTTTGAAAATTATAGTTATCACTACCTGTTCAGAGAGCTACCAGAGAATCTTTTTAAAAGCACATGAAAGCTGTGAACATTTTGATTCAACAATCAAATTTTCTTTGTGATTTGGGGTAGGGTGGGAGTTTGAGGAAGTACATTAATTTTGTACAACTACCTCAAAATGAACTGGTATCCTTAATTAAAAGACAGTGTTGTGAGAACAAGGAAGGTGATGAATAAACCCACAAATATAGAATATAATCTCCTGAAGTTTTTATACTCAATGTTTACCACAAATAAATGTATATATGTAAATGCGTACACACAGAAATGTAAATGAGTTCATTAGATAGGCAAAATGAACTCAATCATATCTTTTCAAAATACAGAGACTAAATTTACTCCATTCCCATAGATTATAAATTCACTCGAATGTATCCATCTCTTGTAAAACATAAACTGGTCTTTAATTTTCATTGGTAGTTACTTTATTTTAGTTTTGTTTTTTTATTTTAGTTTTTTTTTTTACTTTATTTTAGTTTTTAAAAAAGCTTTTGTTTATTTGCAAGAGAGAGAGAGCAACCGTGAGCAGGGAGTGGGGAGAGCCGAGGGAAAGGGGCAAGCAAGACTCTCCACTGGGCATGGAGCCCATTGTGGGGCTTTATCCCAGGACCCTAGGATCAAGACCTGAGCTGAAAGCAGAAGCTTAACACACTGAGCCACCCAGGTAGTTATTTCAAAAAGGAGGGAAAAATCTTTTAAAACTTTTCATAAAAACTAATTTTCCTAGCTGCAAAGATCTATGATTAAACTGGAGTAAGAGTTTTGAAGCCAGATGGAATCTGGGTTCTTTTCCCAATATGCCCATGTATTAATTCTCTAACACTGGGCAAATCATTTAACCTTTCTGAGCTGTGATTTCCTCATCTATTAAAAATAGCAATAATCTAAGACTGAGATAAAACAAAATTCACCTAAAATAAAGAACAGGACCCATGATTACAGAACATGTCTGTTTTGTTTCCCCAGCACCTAGAACAATGTCTGGTTCTAGGTGGCAGTGGCAGATATTCAAATATTTATTTTTATTTATCCACTAGACAACAATAAAGGTAAAGCACCTGTCAACTGAACTAATGGTACACAAAAATGACAAAAGAATTATGTGAAGAACATAAATTTGATACATAAAATTTTTTATTGTGTTTGCTTTCTCCTAAAGTTGTTTAATATTTCCTTCAAAAAGTAAATTAATATCTACTGACATGCCACATGCTGATCAAGAAGCAACTCATGAAATATAGGCCTCATAAAGCATACACTTTTTTGCATACCCAATAATTTAATTTTTTATCAGTATAATAGAAATAACAAAATGTAACATAAATACTACTTACTATACATTAAGTTTATTTAATAAGGCTCAATATAAATACTGATGTTACATATTAAATATTATTAATACATTGCAGTGAATATTAATATTACTGTATTATATAAATATTAGTGAAAATGAAATCTAAGACTCCTCTATGGTTTATATTCTTAGAATGTTTTATAAAACTCATTCAAAATTGATTTACAGTACACATATATTTAATAAAGGAAATGTTCTTGCTAACCTCAAATTCCCAATCAACATAGGATACACAAAGTAATAAAATCTTTTTTTCCCCTAATCCTCTGTGTAGCATTTATGCCCTGTGCCCCTAAAGGGAGATAAAGAGTAGAGTGCTCAGCTAAAGATACAGGAATCAATGCCTTACTGAATATACTACACTTAATTACAGTAAGTTACTTAAAATAGTATTGCTTAGCTGTAAAGGTAGGTGATGGTGCTGTTCACCCAGACCAGCCTTATCAAAAGTACTTTCACTTAGTAGCCGTCTAACATATTGGCTGCATAACCTTGGCCAAGGTTTTAACCTCTTATACTGCTGGTTTCCTGCTTTATAAACTGAAGTCACTATCACTACCTTCTTCATAGAACTGCAAAAATTAAATGGGTTAATATACATAAAACGTTTAAGCACAGTGTTTGACACATAAGAAACAATGAATTAATTCCACAAATGATCACAGGATCCCATGGCACATGGGGAGTGTACAGTGACAGACAATTTGAGTGGTAATGGACAAAGTGCAGGGTTCTAGAGACAAAAAGGTGTTTAGATTATGTGACCTTGAGCAAGTTATTTACCATTCTAGGCCTTAGTTTTTGGATATGACCACAATGGTTAACTTTATACAGTGTTCTGAAGAGTAAGTGAGTTAATATATCAAGTGCTGCATACAGTAACTGGCACACTACAAATATGCAGTAAATATGAGCCAAATATAAGAGTTAAAGAACTCTTTTACTTGTTTCATTCATAAAAGAAAAATGAACTAATTTCTTTCCCGATTAGAACATTAGGGAAGAGGGAGCTCAGTCCCGTGTTATTTGGTCATGTAAGAACACATCAAACCTCAAGATATAGATGCTGAGTACTCAATTGCTGAATGTATGAATGTAGTCTCCCAACAGAGAGACCATGAAATGGATAAAAGTTTATCAAGAGATTAAAACCCTATACCTGCCCTACCATTAGAATCAATATAGGTACTGACACCCTGCCAATGAGAATAAAAGGGCGAGAGAAATTCTAGAAATAAAAATACAATGTGTTTTAATTTTATAAAACTATACTAATAAAATCATAACTGTGATAAAATTAATCAAATTACTGCTACAAGCATATTAACATAATTTGTAGCACTTATGACAAATATCCATCAAATGTTAACATCTCAAATTGTTTCACATGTAGATTTAAATGTATGGGAAAATGTATAGGACTTACAAACCACTTTAAGTATAATCATTTCTCCTATATAAATTCAGTTAGTACTTGTCACCATATGCACCTACTCTTTTCTTCTTCCCTCTTCTTTCTCAACTCCCTGGCCTAGGCACCCTCAACTACAACCAAATAAGAATGTTCCAACCCCCTCTCCCACCCCCACACCAGTGACAGGTACCCACTTACCACGGCACAGATCACTATCTGGTTCCTACACTCCTGTGCAAAAGCAGCTCCGCTTCTGTGAACAAAAAGCTATGGTGACTTGACTCATTATTTACAGAACTATTCTAAACCCTCTCTGGCTACATTATGAGGCACCTACATAATAAATTCAGAGGGGCAGAAACAACCTGTAAACTTTAAATACCTTTGGATTCTCCTCAAAACTCCCTTCACTGCTAAGATTCTCACCTGTAACTGTCTACCACAACATATGAAACAGTCAGATATGACTTCCTTTTATTTCATTTTACTAGTCAGTTTTCCTTTTATGAATATAAACTCTCTCAGTCCTTTTTTAAATATGCATCTTGAATCTATTCCAAGGACTTATTGATCCCATTCTCCTAGGAAATCAAAGTTCTCTACCTGTGTCCTTTCCCCCAGTTCGGTATCAGGATTATAAGGTACCAGGCAATATTCATCAATGAGCAACTGGAAAAATACCATAAGAAGTAAGACACAGCCCCCGCTGTCGGTTTACAATTTGCCTTTAATGTGCATTAATATCTCTTGATCCCAGTCTGAATTTTCTAACATTTGTAGAAAACTTCTTAAGTGGACTTCCAAACTCCATGTAAAATCCAACGTAACCATTTAAAATGGCCTTCCTCCTCCTGACCTGGCAAAACTTTAATAATCCATTAAGGCCCTACTCAGTTATAACCCTCTCCATGAAAACATTTCTGGAACCCTAGAAGTAGAACCAATTCTTCTTTCCTGTGGGCTTCAAGAATACCTCACTCATAGCCTTTATAAACCAAATGCCATGTTGTAATTAACTGTGATGGGGGGATATTCATCACATCCCACTGAGTCTAAGATGCAAGTGACTCTAAGGACAAAAAATTCTAATTATGGCATGCCTTTGACGATAAGATGCATTTCAATTTCAAATACGTTAAAATGTTAAAAAAAAAAAAAAGTACACCTTAAAGCAAAGGAATAAAATACAGTATGTCTCTGCAACAGATAATACATTCTGTGAGAGCAGCAAACATGTCTCACTTCATCTTCAATTCCTTAATGACTGTTACTATACTTGGTATGGAGTAAAGGAAAAGAACCAGCAAACCTAATGTTTTTACCTAATCCCTTACCACTTCTTTAGGTCAACATTCTCAGTACTAAAGGGAAGTTTGACAACCTGTTTTTTGTATTAAGCAAGTTCACTGCCATAGCGTTTCTAAAGGCCATTGTGAATTCATGACTAAATTACTCTATTCAACAACATGCTTTTTTACTGGCCTCCTGATTCTAACTTTTCCACACTTTTATCTATAGAGAAACACTTTAATAGTATCATTTGCTTTGCCAGTCTTTCCATTTAATCCATTCCATCTACTAGATTCATGTTTTTCAAACTTATTTTTCTTATTATTTTGGCAGAGTCCCTTCTTCAAACAAAACGTTAGGAAACAGTCCAATAAACACACAACTCCTCTGAAGCAGAGGTGGCAAGCTGCTCACCTGGGGTACTCTGAGCTACTCTGTAAGACCTCTACACGGCTACAGAGCACAGACAAGAGCACGCCACTTGCTGTGTTAGCTACCTGCTTCCGCCTGAGGACTTTATGCTTTTTATTTCAAGCTCAGCTGCTTGGCTCAAGACATCCTCTCTCTTCACCTTTCTATGGTCAGTCTCAATGTCCACTTTCCAAACCAATCTTTGAGGCCTGTTTCCAGTCTTCACCACAGAAAACCTTCCTTGTTTACTTCAATCCACTGATCTCAGCTGTCTCTGAACTCTCGTAATTTGTTTTCCATATCTCAAAACCCAGTATTTAAGTATAAACTCTCACATGCAATTGTAGCTGCTCCGTAATTGTTTCATGCACATAAGCCTCACCTCCCCATCACTAGCACCTTTTTAAGACATGTGGGTACTTTCAGAGTCTAACAAAGAGCATGCAGCACTTAGCTCTTTTACAATGAATCACACTTATTTTCACCTGTAGATACACCTCTCTCCATCCTTAGCTGAACTTCAAAGGCTTCTGATAGTCCTTTTATACAACCTTCTCTTTTGCATTTGATATTTAACTCAAGCTAATATCCACATCTAAAACTACACATTCTCCCACTGCATTTTGTTTTCCTTGTGATTTTCTTAATAACATTTTTTCTTTTCTCTGGTTTACTTTAAGAATACATTATATATAATACATAGAACCTAAAAAAATGTGTTAAGTGACTATGTTATCACTAAGGCTCCCAGGCAACAGCAGGCTATTAGTAATTAAGTGTGGGGGGAGTCAAAAGTTACGTGCTAATTTTCAATTATGCCGGTCATCACCCTTAATCTCCACACTGTTAAAGGTCAACTGTAGAATTTTCTTTAGAATATTCAAACCTTTTTTGTACGTACTATGTCATATAATCTTTGCAACTATGAGGTAAAAAGGGAAGGAATTAGCACCACTAATTTACAAATGAGAAAAGCACAAAACTCCAATTTTAACATGTTTGCCCAGGATGGATAAGCTTATGGGGAGCAGCACCTGAGCAAAAATATAGGAGTTCTAAGCCCTAGTTCTGTCGTACTATAAATTTTAAAGTGTTTTCCTACACCATTTACATTTTCTCAAGCAAGCTGCGAGCACCCAGCTGAGGCAATCAGGTGCACCAGCATGATAAGGGGTCCTTCTGCAGCATAGTTTCCCTTCCTACCTTCCCCTGTGACCTAGTGACATTTAAATGAACTCCCCTCTTGTCTTTTCTTGTGTACTCCATCCTGACTCCCCCCAATAAAAGTACATGCCCACGGATCCTCCCTCTCTGCTCAGCTGAGCCAGCTCCCTTGGCATTCCCTCTCATGTTATCCCCTCTCAGGGTACAGTGACAGTCTCTCTAGCACCTTTGAGTATAATAAACTTTCTTGTTCCTCTGCCTCTCCTGTCTCCTTTCAGCCACACCTGACTATGACCTAGAACACAAAATACCTGTGCTCTAGGAAGCCTCTCAGTACACATGTCTACAGTAGGAATAAACCTACCACTTGAACCACACCTCTCTGATAAAGCAGTCCCTATTCCTAACTTTATTACCATACTTAAGGAAAGGAGAACCTTCATATATCTCAATTAATACTTTTTCCTATTTAAACGGGTCTCAAGTCTCAAATGACTTTTTTTAAGCCTTTCTTTTTATTTTAGCAATGGATTGTGGAATGCTGTGATTTTATCTTGATGTGAAAATACTTCAATGCACAATGATCTTGCCTGATGGGTTTAGTATTTCCTACATAATTTTTTTCCCCAAATACGTTTATTTTGTTTTTTCAGTGTTAAAAGATTCATTGTTCATGAACCATACCCAGTGCTCCATTTCTGCATAATTTTTTAAGAAACACCTATGTGCTGGATATTCTGAGCCAAAAAGAAAGAGATATTGGATCTATTTACTTCATGGGGTAAATTAACAAATTCGAAGAAGTGCTTCCTGAGTTTGAACTCTGTAAGGATCCTTTATTTTCCAAATGCTCCCCAATTTCACTAAAGAAAAAGTAATCACATTGTTCATGCTAAAGTGACAGTATCAGAAACATAACTAAACATGGTTAAAGAGCTACTGAGATAAAATATCCTAACAACAAATCAATGTTGGACAATGAAATGCATGTTTAAAATACTAATACTTTGGTAGTCACCAAATAAAAGCGCAAATAACAGAGAAAAATAGCATCTAAGAATGCAGTTAAGTCTAACAAATAGTGAAGAACAGAAATCTACTTATGAATTAAATTATTATACTTATTATTTAATAGAATTCACCTTAATTATACTTCCTCTGTAATAAGTAAAACTGTAAATGTGACCTTCAACCCCCCTCATCCCTAAATATTTGGTCGGTCATATAAGTTTAACTAAGACAGAGACCACTCACCATATGCTCGATGGAAATACCATATAATCAAATATTCATAGAATTTTCAATTTTAGATTAGAAGAAGACTTACAGTTTACCTAATCAAACTTTCTATACAAGAAATTCTTCTACATTCTGCAGTGTCTCTGGATTGATGGACATCCAGCCTCTAATACAGGAAGAGCACTACTCTCTGAAACAAACTATTCCATTATTTTACAGCACTAGTCCTTGGGTGTAAATATACATATTCTATTGGTTTCCCAGGGCCAAGCAAAACAGATTAAAAAAAAAAAAAAAAAGGCAAAGACAGTGGTCACACATTCTCTTGTTTTAACAATTAAACCTCACTCTTAAATTATTGCTAATGAAATGTTTTCCACACTCTGCATCCCAGGAATTCCTCTTGATATGCTTGCCAGTTTGTGAGTGTCTCATTTAAAACAGGCCACACCTAGTAATGAACACAATATTGCCAAAATAGTCTCACAAAGTAAAGGAGAATCTTTACACTACTTAGTTCACATTAAGCCAATAAATCCTAATCACCTTTACCTATCCTGCTCCCAACCTAGGTTTTTCATCTTGGGGGTATATGATTTTCTCTACCCCTTTAAACAGAGGATCTATTGTATTTACCTTGCTAATTCTGACCCAGCATTCCAGAGTATTAGGATCACTTTGAATCTTAAGTCTATCCCCCATCCTAATTATTAGCAAAGTCTCCCAGCTCTGCCTCATCTTTAAATTCATTGAATAGGCCATCTTTCACTATAGTATTTGCAAAAAATATTCAACAGGATAGAGCCCTATGCAATACCAATGACTTCTACTCAAGTAGACAATCATTTTTCATGTAATTGAGCAACCAGGTATGAGCCTTTAAAGAAATCATGACTATCAACGCTGGAATCGAAATACACTGTGGCGCCATTATTTCTTTTCTATACTCATTTGGACACCCTAGAGGAAGAATACATAAACCTAGTTTCTTAGTGAACCCATGTGGGTTCCCAGTGATCCCTGAAATCTTTTTTAAATGCTCAGAAGCCAACTACTGGATAATCCACTCAGGGACTTTGTTAAAGATGTTATCAAACTCATCTGTCTGCAAGATAGAATGTTTTCAAAAAGTGAGGCATTTAATTCATGCTCAATTCTTCCATGCTGCATAACTTTTTTGCATAAGTTAATATACCAGCCTGAAACTGAATTTGAAAGTTCCTTCTGACCTAAGGATGGCATCTATCTGGATCATTCTGACATCCAAAAAACAATTAAATATCCCTTATCTCCTTACTTACCTCGAGCAAATAATCTCAGTGAATTACAAGTTTTGTCATTTCAGCTGGAAGTGCATTTTCCTTACTGGTTAACAGAAGCACAGTGGAGCATCTCTGTCTTTTCTTCACATTGCACCATTTTGCTCAAGCAGTGTCTTTTGCTGTGATCTGAAGCCTTACTTACTTATTTTAAAAGCCTACTTTATTATGAGTTTCTGCTTTCCCGACATTATTCTTAAAATGTCAAGCTGCTCTTTGTTTTCATTCTTAATCCTATGTCCTTCCTTCTACCTTCCACGAATAGCATTTTAAAATGTGAGTTTAACACAGAAATCTCCATGCAACCACAACAGTTTCTATATATCATTTAACTACTTTTAGTCATAATTGTCTGTCAGCGCCAAAGAATGTTAGAACTAGGACTTTAACTACATAGTAAGCATTTCAGTTTCCAAAACCACTTACCCCTTATGGGATATAAGTACATATCAGACACAAAAGGGTAAAAAATACCCTTTACCTGTGAACTCGTCCTTTTACCTTATGTCTCCTGAACAAAAACCTGAGGATCACAGATGATTTTAAAACATGGTTCTACCACTTACTGGAGGGCAAATTTTCTTAAAGAAATTAAAACTCATGAGGCTATCTGTAAAATAGGCACAGTAAGACCATCTTACAAAGATATTGTGGGTTTTAATGAGCTAATATCTATCTTAGCACCTAACATACTCTAAGGTAAATAATAAATGCCTTCTTCCTCCACAACGCTCATTTAAAAAAAAAAAAACATTTCTAAATATAGTTTGGGAAAAGATACAATATCTGGACAGCCTGAGGATATGCTTACCTATAGAATTTACTAATCTCATTAGTTCTGAATTTGCTCTTTCAAAAAAGGACAATATAATACCACTAAGATTCCACCATTAAACTCAGTAACAAGGAGACCTGGGGAATTGTGCTTTTACCAACACTATATTCAAATTACTAAAGCTGAATATCCAGTGACAACAGACACAGTCCATATGGAGAAGACAGTTAGGCTACTCTCTCTCTCTCTGGTCCCTACTCTCTCTCTCTCTAGTCCCTAAACTTCAACTCCGTTACTCACTTACTAGCAAAAGATTTGGATGACAAAGCCAGCAATACAGCAGAAAGACAACCGGAGCAGCAGTCAAGATTCTAGTCCTGACTCTGGCAAAAAGTACAAGAAATTCAATTTTTCTGGGCTTCAGTTTCTTCATTTCTAAAATACCACTAAGGAATGAGGGAGGGGAAGAGATGCTCAATTATCTTTAAATTACATTAGTTAACTACAATTTCATTAAGTTTTTATCTCACCACATACATAAGCAATTTGTGGTTCAACAGGTTTCTCTTTGCCACAATCTGCCCATTCATTAGGAAGCAAACTAACAGGCTTATGGACAGCCAATCTTAAAACTAAATCAAAAGACTACAGAAGAGCCCATATGTCCCCCTCAGTTATTTGTGTCATCCCCAAACACTTCATGTAGCACTGTAGAACCTCTGATCCATATTTCTGCTCTCACTTCAAAAGAGAAAAATACAAAATTCCTTTATAAAGAGACTTTAGCAGCGATACCAAAAGGCTACAACCGGTGAGCGATAACCTCAAAGATCCTTTCAAACTAAAATTCTATCATTCTGTAAATCTGTGTTATTTAAGATCTATGTATGGCACTTCCCCCTATTTTCCTTCTTAATCAAGCTTCCTTCTTTTTCCTCTTCAACTTGCTTTTATGCCTGCTCCAATACTCCTTCTTAAGTTCCCTGATTCAGATTCAAAAAACAGATAATTAAAACTTATTTTCCCTTGCATCCCTCTCTATCTTGAAATCCTTCTCAAAAATGTCCTTCTAAAAATTAAGGTGGTTTTACAATGGATGTTTTCATCTTCCATGAAAAACTTAAAAACTGGTAATGATATTGTTATGTTATCATCAACAAATCTTAAAGGTCACACCATACATCATTTAATGGATAAAACCAACTTGGTAATTCAAAACCTAAATTACTTATACAGGGTACAAGATGGAAGTTCCTCATAACAAATTCAGTATGTAACAAACAGTACTATAAGATTTCAAAGAAATAAAATTACAAGAGCAAAGCTGACTTTTTTTAAAACAAAGAATCAACAACAAAACACAGGAGGCATTTGTATCATTACAAACACAAACGCATGTGTATGTTTATGTACCTATATATATGTATGATACACGTACTTTATTTTAAGATGCCTACTAAGAAAATCCAAATTAACAGAACATACATAGCTAAGAAAAATCATATTAGTACTAAAATTCAAGCCAATTTCTACTTTTAGTAGCTCTGTAAAAAAGTATGGTGTAAGAAGTTGATTCTACCAGACTGTTAGGTTTCTTTCTTTTTTTTTTTTTTCTTTAAAGATTTTATTTATTTATTTGACAGAGGGAGAGAGGCCACAAGTAGGCAGAGAGGCAAGCAGAGAAAGAGGAGAAAGCAGGATCCCTGCCTCCCTGCCAAGCAGAGAGCCTGATGCGGGGCTCCATCCCAGGACCCTGAGATCAAGACCTGAGCCGAAGGCAGAGGCTTAACCCACTGAGCCACCCAGGTGCCCCGATTGTTAGGTTTCTAAATTAAATACAAATGTCAATTATTTTGTTTGATCCCCATTTTCTTTTGTCTGGCCCCCAATTTTCCCTAATTATGAAGAATTGGCCTTCCTTTCCTGATTGTCCTATATCCCCAGGTTTCATACTTTAAAACCCCAAAAAAGTAAAGGAAGGTTATACAGTCAAGTTCTTGAAGGGTCAGCAATATCTTTGAGTTTGAATTTCCTCTGTGTGGGAATTAGCCTAAAAATGTGAACTGCCACTGAAACGAAAAAAAGAAATAATCCATCAATCAGGCAAAAACATGATCTGTCACAACAGATGATGATTAAGGCCAAGACCAAATCAAATTCTCAGTCAATACAAGTTAATTACAGATTTAGATATCAATGGGCCCTACACGTTCTAATTCTTTAACTAAGGAGGAATAACTCATAAAGTTCATTTTATCTAGGGCTCGTTGGCTACCCGAGTACACTGTGCAAACAGGTAGTTCTCTTAGAGGAAAAATCTTTCATCAGTTAAAACAAAGGATGTTCTTAAACCAGTAGTACGATGTTACCTTTGTTCTTAAAAAGGGAATTCTGCTTTTCCTTCAGGCAAAGTCAAACTCATAATCCCAACAAGGAATAAACCCTAAATATGTAGGGGGAACATGTACTTAGTTCCTACTACAATTCCAACTAATTAAATGCTATACCCTCAGCCTGGAAGTCGGAATTCTGAGAGGAGACCAAACCACAGGAACACATTATGCTGAATTCATTATCAAGGAAAGAGATTCCCCCTAGGTTGTCACTAGTATTCTCATTTCATAAAATCAAGTATGAAGCTCCTTAGCTTCAAGAAATGGTTTTACTTGATTAACATACAAAATTTTTTCCCCCCGTCCGTATCATCCAGACCATTCCCCCATCTCCTGAAGAGTGACATGAGGATGGATGATAACTTACAGCCTGTTGTTACTGAGCTAGTCATTACATTCTCGCAAAGCCAACTATTAATAATTTTTTCAAGCCTGGTTAATAGTTGTCATAAATATTTAGAGCAAAAATTTTCCATTAAACAAAATTAAATAATACCATTTAGGGGGAAGGAACAGACACATGAAATAATCAAAAAGTACCAAAAGGTGGGGACATAAAGTAAAAGATCAGAACTTCCAGGGCTCATTTATAAAAGAAGACATATGGGCATTTATTGCTCATTCTCCCTCGTCTAGAGATAGTGAAGTACCTGGATCCCACTCTTCAAGTCTTAAAAACTCAAAGCCAAAAGAAATTAATGAAAATAGAGCCATTTCATCAGCTTCATTAAAACCATGGGCACTGCTCCCAATTCCAAACTGCTACCTTCTCTATCACCTTCTACAACACCGTATCAGCAAGCATTTGTCAAACACCTACTATACTGAAACAGTAAGGTAAAAATTTGTAAACAACTAGGCCCAGATTAACTGCATTGACTTGTAGAAGTTAGTACAATTCTGGTCTTTATAACATGGCTGTCTTCTTAAAATGATTGAGCATATCTATTAGAACACAAACTCTGTAACATCAACAAAATTTAAAATCTTTGGTTTCAGGAGAAAAAAAATCCAACTAGGTAAAGTTTAAATGTCCTGATATACTTCAGTAACACCCAAATCCTTTAAACTCCTTAAATAAAAAAATATTAGCCCTGAAAATGAAAACTAAACATACCTATTGGGAGTGCACAGCATGTGTCTAATCAATATATGCTAGTAAAATAAAAACTCTTAAGTTCTCTTTGCCATCAAAATCCATTCCATGAGGCACACACGAACTAGCTCCAACACCCATCTGCTGCCATATTTTGCTTCATAGTTCACTACTGATGTCCAGATTCTTGATTCTCAAATTTCAGTGAGATTTAGAATGACCTGGAAAGTTTGTCTGAAAAGCAAATTCCTTGACCACACCCCCAAAAGTTACAGTTCCAGAAAGTGAATCCTGCCTTAATAATGCATCATTCAAGTAAATCTGAGTTAGGTAGTCAGAAGACCACACTCCTATCAATGACTTATCCTCAAAATGGGTAAGGGGGAAACTCTGGATTGTAACTGATACAATTACAGTACAGAAGAATTAACTATTCCTAACCTAAATCATAAATTATTCAATTCTCTTAATCATAATTAACTAAGCTTAAGAGGCCAATCAAAATACAAGTGAAATAACTTTTGATAATGCTAACTGCCATTCAACCCATCAAAAACAGACATTTTTCATTAATACTTAAGATACTGTCAATTTTTAGGAAAAGAGTATGAACAAAGTAAGCTAAGGATTGTAATCCAGAGAAATACTTAAAAAATTGTGCTGCAATAGCTTTAGGGGAAAAAAATACCAGTCAAAATACTTTGATTAGGTTACTGTGCTGTCAATACAAAAACCACTAATCACATGTGGCTATTTAAATTAAAATTAAATAAATTAAAATAAATTAAATAAATTAAAAATTTAGTTCCTCAATTGCACTAGCCACATTTTAAATGCTCAGTAGCTGCACGTGGCTAGTGGCTAACACATTGGATAGGCTACACAACACTTCATCTTCACACAAAAATTTACTGGATAGCTCTGGTTTAGAGGCAATAGGCATCTAAATAAAACACACAATGTTCTTCTTAATCAGAGAACTCTGTTTGGCAACATCCAATTATAAATATATATATCTACTTTAAGTATTAACTATAAAACGAAAACCCTAGCATAATTTTTCTGAAACTTATTTCAAGAAAGGTCACTAAAAGTGATGTACTTATTCATTTCAGATTATCAAACTAAAAATATTTAACTAAACATATCTGACAGTATCAAAGGCGCTGAAACCACAACTAGGTTTTCACCATATCACAATCAGTAAAATGTTTAATTACTGAAAACAAAAGGTATTATTAGGTAAAATAAGACAAATCAAGAAAACTTAAAATACTTAATAAGACTACTTTTCCAAATACTTCAGAAATGTCTTCATTTGCATGATAACTTCTTTAGAATTGGTTTTAAAATGATCTTACAATTAATTCAAGTTAGCGACATTCTACTATTTTCATTTTTAATTGCTTTTCGAGAGCTTCACATTAAAAATACCGAAAAATAATATAACAACCATGAGATTTAAGTATAATTTTATTATGTGAATAATTATTAAAAATCCTGGGAAAATCCTGGTTTTAGCAGAAAAGCAGACATAAAAATTAATCAATTTGTAAGTTACAACTGTATCCCGAAACTGCATCAACATCTAGTTTAAAACAACACTGTATAATAAAAACCCAAAAGCATAAGCAATAAGACACTGAAGCAGAAGTAACTTCCAATTTAAGAAAAAGCTAGCCTTTTTACCAAGTAGAATTAAAACTTCAACAGATTCACAACTGTATACTAATTTAGCTTTAAATCTACTTTCTTTTAAAGATACAAACATCATTTTTATTAGAGTTCTTTCTGAAGAATTCAAGTGTATTCAAATATGATCTCTGAGTTACAGAAGACAATTATGATTCTAATTAGGAAGTTTTGCCCCATGGAAGAATAACTTTATAAAAAGTGTCTAGCAAATTTTACACATGAAACCTATTATTAAAACGTACAGATGTGAATGGGTCACATGACGGTGAAAGTGATGGCAGTTAATATTCTCCTTATTAATGTTTATTTCAGGGGTCTACATCAAATCTAAGAGTTAGCAAAGAAAAACAGTTTAACTAATTGTTATTAAAAACTGCACGAAACAATCTTATAGAGAAAAAAATGCAGTAACTTACCTGCAACACTAGTGATTGTAACTGGAACTCCTTGCACTTGAACACCTGCAGCACCCAGGTTGGCAACACTCACTGTCTGAAGGTTAGGCACTGATGCAAGCTGCGCAGTATTCAAAGTTATTGGGGCACCAGCAACAGCCACAGGAGCAATCTGAGCAAGAGTTGTGCCACCACTTGAAGACACTGGGGTGATGGTTAATTGTTGGGATAACCCAGCATTCTGAACTTGTAAATTTGAAAGACTCTGAATATTCTGAACCTGTACAGTTTGCCAACTGATTTGCCCTGAAGGTGTTAAAGTTGGAGCCCTGATAAGCACCTGAGTCGGATTTACTGCTTGAAGTTGAACATTCTGCAATGGCTGCTGCTGGATGGTCTGAATTGTCTGCCCTGACTGAAGTTGAAATGACTGCGGTGGAATAGCCTGAATGATCTGTTGCTGAGGCTGTTGGATCTGGATCTGCTGTAAGATAGGCTGGCCTACAATTTGCACCTGCTGAAGAGAATTTGATTGATCCTGTGTATTCTGTATTCCATTAGACTGAAGCTGACTGGAGCTCTGCGCTTCAGACTCAGTAGCAGCAGGTGTTTGAGATTCTTCAATGGTGCGTTCAGAACTACCGGCTGAGGTGCTTGCATACTGGCCCGTGTCTGCTGAGCTCACTAACGTGTCACTGCTTGTCAATGATGTGGAAGCAGTGGTCGTGCAGGTAGTGGAGGAGGAGGGGGATTCCGGCATAGTACTGGCAGAAGCAGTGGTGGTGGTGGGTGTGGAAACTAACTGACTCCCATTGGAAGTCCCACTATCAGTAGTAGTAGCAGGCTGGCCAACCTGTCCAGTCCCTCCTCCAGCAGTCACGTTGTTTATCACTGGCAAAGCCAAAGTCACTCCTCCAATGTTAATTGGTAGGGTTGTTACAACTTGAGCCTGAGTACCAGGAAGGGTCTGTAATTGCAGTGGTATTGAAACACCAGGTCTAATTTGGACTGGAACGGTCTGATTTGCCAGGTTTTGAGCAAGAATATTCCCAGAAGCTGTCCTGTTAGCAGCTGTGAGTATAGCTTGATTATTACCTGCAGAAATGAGCTGAATTTGACCCTGCAAATCCTGTAGAGATGAACTACTAGTTGGATTGATTTGAATTTGCTGGCCTTCCACTGTCTGAAGTTGTGGAATCACTTGGTACTGTACACTACCGCTTGGATTTTGTACTTGTATGACTTGAAATTGACCAGGGGTGGAAGAATTACCTGATTTAGTTTTTGTAGGAGATGCACTCCCGTTATTACTGCTGGAAGAACTAGATGAACTAGAAGCTGGTTGAGAAACGTTATTTTCCTTTGAAGCAGAAGGAGTGGAGGCAACAAGTTGCCAAGTGTTTCCAGCAAGTTGTGTTGTTACCAGTTCTAGCTGTTGTGGTTGATTTTGAAGTTGCACCAATCCTTGGCTTGGATCTATAATTATTTGTTGTTGTCCAGTTGCTTGATTTTCACCAGGAGTCCCTATTTTGCTGCAAGTAGCTGCCAGTAAAGCCAGAGGAGAGGGCTGAGAGTCCTACCCAAAAATGAGATGGTAAAGGAGAGGGGGGGGGAAAAAGTGGGCGGATTTAGTGGAGCTAGTAGTTGGAAGGGGTTTATTTATTTATTTATTTATTTATTTATTTATTTATTTATTTATTTATTTTGACAGCTCTACATTTCAGAACTTACTCAGGAAGTGACAGAAATCAAAAAGAAATAGTAACAAAATCAGTAAGACAGAAGAATAAGGACGCAGATACTGTAATATACAGTTAAAATAAAAGGAAATTTCTAACAAACTTTCTTCAAGTATATTCTCATAAACTCAAAATGCCCTTGGGAAAATACACACCGTTTTCTACTAGTCTGAGTTCCTGATGTAATTTTAATCAACGTTATCCCTCGAACATGTGAAATCTTTATGAATTTACAATTTAACTTCCTCACTCTCAGAAAGATGCTTTGAGTGGATGAACATTTGTATTCTGTTCTTCAGTTCTGGGCAATTAAAGGACATATCTCCCTCTCTCCCCTAACGTTCCGTGATGAATTTTTTTTATGTTTGCTTTTACCTGGGAGCCTGAGGTTTTGGGTTTTTTATTGTTATTCTCTGGCTCAGAGGTTTTCCCTCCTTCTGTAGCCATCGCCGCTGCTGCTGCCGCTGCCGCCGCCGCCTCCTCCTCCTCCTCCTTCTTCTGATCTGCAACAAACCCCCCCCAACGACAACAGGTTATTAGGATTATTATTATTCGTCTTCCCCCCTCCTCCTCTCCCCCTCCCCCTGAACATTAATCTCCATAAACCCGCGATCCACGCACACCGGCAGGGGGTGGGGGAGAAGGAGGGAAGGGAGGAGGGGGATATCACAAAACGTGGTTTGAAACCCGACCCATCCGCTCCAGAGCAACACCCAGAAGGTTGTTCTCTCTCAGACATTAAGACAAAACACAACCCTCCTTCCCACCCCCTGATACCCTCCCTTCCTCTCCTCCTCCCCTTAAAGCATCTCAGCGGCCCCGGGGGAGGGGGGAGAACCGAGCAGGGTCTGGGGAGGGAGGGAGGGAGGGAGGCGGTGAAGGAGACCGAGGGGGGTGGAGAATACGTACCGCTCATCCCGCATTAACAGGACAAACCCTCAGACGGAGACACTGGGATAGAGGTGGGTGGGGGTGGGGGCGAGGCGGGAGGAGAGGCCGGTCCCGCCCGCCCGCGGTGGCTCGGAGGAGGCTGTAGCTGGCACAGGCTCTGCCTCTTTTTCCGCGAATGGCCGCCGCTGGGCTGTGGCGTAGCAGCTCCTCTCTCCGCCCGAGCCCGGCTGACTCGCCCTTGATTGACAGCCGCGGCGCGCGGCGCGGGCGGCGGCGCGGGCCGGGGGCGGGGCCAGGGCGGTGCGAGCCCGGCCGACTCCCCACCCCCCTCGGCCTCTCTCCGCCGGAGCCGCCGACTCTCCACCCCTTCCCCCAGCGGATTGGCCGCCGACCTGCCGGGGGCCGGGGCGCTGGGGCCGCCTCCTCTCCACCCCCTTTCTCGGGGTTATCCTTTCAGCCGCTTTTCTTTTCCTCCCTCGGCTTCTCCGGTGCTCTTTCTCTCGGCGTTCTAGGTCAGGCTCGCTGCCGGTAGGCCCTCCATACAGCCAAACTTGTTGTCTCAGGATATCCCGCCCCCTACTCATTTCCCAGCGCCCTCCCTTCAAAAACCTGCTCCAGCATCCCTCGGAATTGCCACTAAAGAAAAAAGGAGGGCTGTCGCTCAAGGCAAGCGAATGGATCGGACGAGGGGGTTTGCGGACCACAGACGACTCAGCGCGCCGGGTGAACTGCCCGCTGCCCCTGCGCAGGGAGCATGGCTTTCCTGAGGCGCATCCGGACCCGGGCGCCCTTTTTCCCTGGCTCGGTCCCCATTGGCTGAGCCTGGTGACGCGCGCTGAGTGGTGGGAGAAAGGGGGCGGTTCGTTGCCGCAAAGGCTCTCGGCTCTTGTAGTTTCCGCCGGCCGCGGCGGCCCCTCCGAGGCACCGCCTTCCCTCCCGCCCCCGACCGAGGCCTGGCTGCGGAGCGGAAAGCTGCCCGAGGGGGCGGTGGCGGCAGGGCGTGGCCGGGGCCGAGTGGGAGTTGAACTAAGCGAGGGGGAGGGGGAATGGGTGTTGTTTGTCTGGGCCTATCCGCCGCGCGGGGCTGCCCAAACCACCTCTGCCACCGCCTCCTCCGCTCCAAGCCGCTCCCCGCGGGGCGAGCTCACACCCGGAGCGCTTGGCGATTGAGCGGGCGGCGGCGTGGGGAGGCGGGGTTTGCTGTCCTCCGGGTTTGAATGAACCCGGTTTCTAGGAGCACTGCCTTCGCCTTTCCTTTCTTCGCTCACCTCCCTCCTTCAGGCCTTCCATTTCAAATAAGAGGCCTGCTTTGCCACAGAGAAGGATCTTCCATTTTATTTGCTGTCTCTAGCTGGCTGCAGGAACAGAGCAATGACCCACCTTCTAAGGTTGCACCGTGTTTTGCCCAGTAGCCCCTGTGTGTGGTTGGCGGACCTCTCTCTTACCCGGTCTCACAAGATGCTGGAGGAGAAGTAAAACGCAGCTCCGTCTGCGTCAGGCCCGGTCACAGTTCAGCATAAGCTTCTGGGCAGGTGGAATTGACATCTGGCTGCACAAAGCATTTTAATGCCAAATGCACTTGAGTCTTCAAAGCTGTCCTTCAAAGTCCTGAAGTCAGGATGACACCATGTAAAGCAATAACCGCCTGATTAAGTGGACCAAAGGTGAAAGTGAATTGCTAATATAAACATCGGACCTGGGCACAAGGCGCTCTTACACACTCAGGCTTGCAGTTACCCACTCCCTTTTTCACCTGGGCTCCACACACAGCCTTGAGCGGTTTTTGTCTCCTGCTTGAGGCTTAATATGTTGCAAGGGTGAGGAAGTCCCAGGTGCTGCACTTAACTGGCATTTCCTTTGCTTGTTAAAGTAATTGCAACATTGGCTGATGACAAAGCCAGCAGTGCAGAAAGACAAAGCATTTCAAATAAAGAATTACATAGTATTGTCTACCCCTTTTTTAAAAAAGGAGACTAAGATCCTTAAATAACCTGCTTCCCCCTCCCCACTATGTGCAATATAGAAGCTCAAAAGTGCTTCTTGCGTTTACAGATAAACCGTCTATTTTTTTTTTCCTAATTTACTATGATAAATGAAGGAAGACATTTTGCAGTCTTATGAATTGCAGCATTCCTTGGCAGTTTTCTTACCTTACAAAACCTGCTTCAGAGGGAGAGTGTCAGTGGCTCTGAACCACAGATTTAAAAAACAATGCTTATCCATTCAGTATAGATCTACAAAGTGTTTTAAATATTCTGTACCCTATAGATAAGTGGTATTGCTGGTATTCATGAAACACACTGTAGAGGAGGAAAAACCCTCTGGTTTCTTAGTAGAGACTTCTGTAATAATTGACAGCAACAACAACAACAAACCCAGAATTTTATTAACATGTATACCTCATGTATGCATGGGAGAAACCCAGGAAAAAATAAGTAACTCCCCAAAATGGCTTAAAATTCAGGGTTAAAAAAATTTTTTTTTCAGGGTTAAATATCTTACTAGGGAAAGGGGATGTAGGCCTCTTAGGGGGAAGGCAAATAACTTTTAGGGAAGACAAATTGGCCAGTAGCCAGTTAGTTGGAAGATATGATAATTTGTGAAAAAGTTTTCTGGGTATGGTTTGGCTTGTAGTCTCCTCTCCTGTGAGTCAGTCTTCCATGGTTGATGACACTCCCTAGATTTATGACAACGGAGTTCCTTTTAGGAGATCTGTCTTTAGGCAGGTAAGGTGGATTGAGAGAACCTCTCTCTGCATTTGCTGTTTTTCAGGTGCCTACAGCTCAAAATAATATGTTAAAGTGCCATATTTTAGGATGGCATATTCTGCTACCCTTCAATAGTTAACCAGCCCTGCTTTTTCTGGTGAACCAAAAGTTTCTCATCCACTGCTGAGCGGTCAGACGGTGGCTGAGCCATTAGGGCAGGGAATCTAAATTAATCACTTCTCAGATACCATCATTTTATCTGATTGAAGGTTTAGCTAGATGAAACAGTTCATTTTTTTTTTTTAAAGATTTTATTTATTTGACAGAAACACAGCGAGAGAGGGAACACAAGCCGAGGGAATGGTAGCGGGAGAAGCAGGCTTCCTGCAGAGCAGAGAGCCCGATGCAGAGCTCGATCCCAGGCCCCTGGGATCTGACCTGGGCCGAAGGCAGACGCTTAATGATTGAGCCACCCAGGTGCCCCGAAACAGTTCATTCTTATACCACCTTTCTAATTTAAGCTATGAAACACCTATACTATGATATACTTAAGTAAGTTAAGACATATTCTTTTAAAATCATTTTACTTTTAGTCTTAATGTAATTTAAGAAGTTGATTATCACCATGATAAGTGGAAAGCCAGTATCATTCTCTATGTAGGTAAGGATAAATATAAATTCAATAAAATTCTCAACCTTAGGCCAGTTAGAGTGGTCTCTTCTTGGGAGGAAGTCGTTGGTTTAAAAAGGTTACTTCCTACGTTCATTGCCTATAAAACAGTGGCTTTCACACCTTTTACTTTAATCAGGACCCAGTGTGTATACACCCACACATACACATACATACACAGAGAAAAATGAGCATTTTTATTAAAAGTATTTAACAACACTGAGCACTGACCACTCAGATAAAACACTGCCTCCACGATCTAACCAGTATCCTCAAGGCCCCCTGCCAGGAGTTACCCCTATAGTTACTGGGAAGAGTGCTCCAGAGGGTGGAGAAACAATGTTGGGCAAGGGGAAGTGACTTATATACTCTTTATTTGTCCAGGGGCAACAGCTTTTAGAGCCATATTAATATGTATTAGTTGAGGGGTGCCTGTTGGCTCAGTGGGTTAAAGCCTCTGCCTTCAGCTCAGGTCATGATCTCAGGGTCCTGGAATCGAGCCCCACATCAGGCTCTCCGCTCAGCAGGGAGCCTGCTTCCCCCTCTCTCTCTGCCTGCCTCTCTGCCTACTTCTGGTTTCTTTCCTCTGTCAAATAAATAAATAAAATCTTTTTTAAAAATTTAAAAAATATGTATTAGTTGAATATCAATTAATTACATTAACTGAAACCGCTTCAAGAAAAAAATTCAGTTCTTCCTACTCTCGCCCCTTAAAAAAATTCTAATAGCATTTCAGCTATATTTGAAAAAAAAAAGTGTCTTATGGACTTTCTTTTCCCCCTCCCTATCACTTTTGTGGAGCAGAAAAGTTCATAGTTCCAATTATACTGCAGAACAAGTCTAGAATCTAGGTAGCTATCCTGTGCATTGCTCTGCATTCCTAAATCAACTCTTAGTCTACATTTGGAGGAAACAGGTCTCTTTCAGATACAAAATATCTCCTGGTCCTGGGCTTTCTAAGACCTGGAGTTTCTCAACAGACCTAACCCTTGAATGCTCTTACCATCACAATGAAACCACCACCCTCCTCCGTACCCCCTCCCCCACTGCCTCCAGTGTAGCCCTTAGCTCTTTGAGGGCAAAGGCCAAGGCTTTAATCCCCTACTATGGATAATTTAGTAACATTTCAATAAATATATTTATAGATGAATGTGATAGAAACAGCTCCAGAGGATACTTACTGGAAAAGAAACCAAGGCCCAGACATAACAGGTGACTTGAATGAAAGAGACCAATTCCAAATGTCTTGCTTCTTATGGAAATAATTGTTAAACTGCTTCATTTTGTCTTTGGGAAGCAGAAAGCCAAATTTTGGAGAGGCCAGAAACCAGAGAAAGGTCAAAGTTTAACATGTACCTCTGCTTCAATATGTATTAACTGAGAGAGTAGCCAATTAGGAAATAGACATAGATGCAATGAGCATAGTTTATTAATAACAAGTAGCTTTGTACATCTAGGAGGCGATGATAAAACCCTGGTAGTGTACAAAAAAAAACATTTTTTAAAAAATGTCTTGGGTACCAATAATAATTGTTTTCAGGAAGCAGAGAATATTTTTAGAAATTTAATTGTAGTGTAACTGGGACCTAGATATAAAACATTTATAGGGGAATGGGTAGAAGAGGTGACTATACATGTGTAGGCCTTTTAAAGCCATAAATAGTGTTTTTTTTTTTTTTTAAAGGTTTTATTTATTTTGACAGAGAGAAACACAGCGAGAGAGGGAACACAGGCAGAGGGAATGTTAGCAGGGGAAGCAGGTTTCCCACCAAGCAGAGAGCCCAATGCGGGGCCCGATGCGGGGCTCAATCCCAGGACCCTGGGATCACCACCTAAGCTGAAGGCAGACGCTTAAGAACTGAGCCACCCAGGCGCCCCCATAAATAGTGTTTCTAACTAACATTGTCAAATAGTGAATAAAGATGAATCTTCAGACTGTGTTTTCTCTAGCAAGAGTTGACGGCATTGCTGTTCCTCATATGTACTTATAGCTGTTTCATGGATTGCTCACGTAAAACTTCAGATTTAACTTGATTTTTAAATGTGTGACATTTGTGATTTTAACCCAGTTACATTTATTGTTAATTTATATGAGAACATAATTAATAGCTATTGGTAGTTAATGGGTATAGTATAAACATGTATCTAATTTTTATATTAATTTATATGTGTAAAGGAGTATAATGAGGCTCATCGTTTCACAAAATGAAAGATATTTGGTAAGTGTGGTAGTTAAGACATAGATAAATTAATTTTCCCAAGACTGTATATAAACTTAGTGATTAAACATCATGGAAACACAAACGCCCAGTGTATTTGCAAGTGTAACTTTCCAAAGCATACCAATTCCATACATTCGACTTATCTTTTTTATTGTTATTTACTTATTTACTTTAAGTAGGTTCCACATCCAACACAGGGCTTCAACTCACAACCCCAAGATCAAGAGTCACATGCTCCACCAACTAAGCCAGCCAGGCACCCCTTATATTTTTTATTGATAAAAAAATCTTTCATTGGATTTTTGTTTAAAGAGAATAAGCATTGCAAAAAAACTACCTAGATTTAAATTCTGGTCTGCCCGTTACTAAAAGTGCAGCCTTGGACAAGTGATCAGTCCCTCAGAGCCTCATCCCTTTGTCTAGAAAATGGTGAAGATGGTAATATTACCATCCTTTTTTTTTTTTTTTAAAAGATATATTTATTTATTTATTTGACAGAGAGATCACAAGGAGGCAGAGAGGCAGGCAGAGAGAGAGGGGAAGCAGGCTCCCCGCTGAGGAGAGAGCCCAATGCAGGGCTAGATGCAGGGCTCCATCCGGACCCTGAGATCATGACCTGAACCGAAGGCAGAGGCTTTAACCCACTGAGCCACCCTAGGCGCCCGGATAATATTACCATCTTAAGAGATTAAAAGCTCTTAGGACAGTCTCTGCCACATCTTAAGCTCTCATTAAATGTTTGTTACAATTTTTATCATTATTAATATCATTCCTAAGAGATATTATTTGCAGCAAGCCAAACACAGAGTAAAACCTCCTTCCATTTACCTCCATTCCAAACACTAAGCAGTAATAACAAATCGGCAAATGCTTCCTCACTTTTATCTGGCTTACGTGAGTTTTATATATTACGCATGTATATTATACATATATAGTGTGTTTTTTAACATAAAATTTCATGCATGGATGTGATATATAGACATGTATATATGCAAACTTGCTTTTTTTTTAACCTTAATATATAATGACCATGTCTTCAGTTCAAAATACAGAAATCACGGGGTGCCTGGGTGGCTCAGTGGGTTAAGGCCTCTGCCTTTGGCTCAGGTCATGATCTCAGGGTCCTGGGATCGAGCCCCGCATCGAGCTCTCTGCTCAGCTGGGAGTCTGCTTCCCCCTCTCCCTCTGCCTGCCTGTCTTGTGATCTCTCTCTTGCTGTCAAATAAATAAAATCTTTAAAAAAAAATACAGAAATCAAAATCACTATTTTCATAGAATTTACTGCTCTATGGTGTGAATACATTTTATCCAATAAAAATATCCCTACTGATAACCTCTCAAGTTGTTTCCTATTTTCACCCCACCATAAACAATTTGCAATAAACTTACTTGTACTGGTACTTGCAAAGATTGTCTTTGATGTTAGTATTTTCATTTTAGCAGAAAGATTTACAGCAGTGGGAATGCTATCACTAGGTGTATGCATAGTAAAATACATACAGTAAGATCATTGTACAGAAAGTTATTTCATTTCACAAATGCACCTGGTAAGTGTGAGTACTCATTTCCCTGTAATTTCTTTAGCACTGATTATTACCGGCGTTGTAAGTTACCACACCTCTAATGCATGAAGAGTGGATTTACCTGACTACTAGAGAGGTTGAGCCTCTTTGCATTTGCTTAGTGGCCGTGTGCATTTCCCACTGCAGCAAATATTCTATTCCTACCCTTGCCTCTTTAATTTCGTATGGTATTGTTTGTTTTTCTGTTATCAATTTCTAGGAACTGAATATATATGATAATTTTAAGCCTTTGCTTATCATGTGTATTGCTAATATTTGTTTTTGGTTCTTTGCCATATAGTCTATTTTATACCCGATTTCAGAAAAGATAATACTAACCTAAATCAATGCTTTTCCTAGTTTATTGAAATATTCTTTATACATGGATAAGATGCCTTTTGTACTTTCTACATAGAGCTGTTTTCTCCTCTAGAGTAGGACTGGATTATTATCTCCCCACCCACCCTCTATACCTCCACAACCCACCCCTCTCCTGTCAGATACACATTAAGCATAAATGTGCACAATAATGCCTGGACCATCGAAAGTATTCAATACAAATTTATTTGTAAACTTTATTGAACTTCAAAGTTTTAGTACATGATTTGTAAAAATAAAGTGACCCTGTCACAGCAAAATGACTGGGATTATTTTATACCAAATTTGGAAGATATTTGGAATGGTTTGAATTAAACCAGGCTATCAAATTCACCAGGAGTGGGGTTAAAGATATGTACACCTCTGAGGGCACCCCAAATATTATAAGCTTTTACTCTCCTAGGTAGCTGCAGGCATTGATTTTTAAGGATGGCTATGGATTCTCTCAACTATCCCAAAGATAGCTAGTAATAATATTCAGCTCTATTTCCTTATTTATTTTCGTTGGTAACATTTTTCTTTTCACAAAGACCTGAGTCATATGTAATAAAATAGTGAAATATAAGTTGAAATAAAAATGAGGGTCAATAAAAAAGAGAAAACAAATATGATCATCAGCAGTTTCAACAAATACGTCTTATCTGAACTTTAATTTTGACACTGAGCTTCCTCACAGCCAGAGCATATAGAGAAACAGGATTAGTTGTACAATTCTCATCAGAAAAGAGAAAAATGCCAGTTTCTCAGAGAGAGTGAAGCTCTTCCTAGCTCCAAAGATTGATAGTCATTTTATAAATGCCACTTGCATGTTAGGGCTATGGATTTGCCAATTTCGAGTATTTAAAATGCTTGGAAGGGGGTGCCTGGCTGCTTAGTTGGTGGAGCACGTAACTCTTGATCTCAGGGTTGTGAGTTCAAGCGTTGTGTTGGGTGTAGAGATTAGTTAAAAGTAAAATCCTGAGGTATCTGCATGATTCAGTTGGTTAAGTATCCAACTCTTGACCTCATCTCAAGACTTGATTTCAGGGTCTTGAGTTTAAGCCCTGTGTTGGGCTCCCCGCTGGGCCCAAAGCCTTTAAAAACAAAAAAAAACAAATAAGTAAAATCTTAAAAAAAAAAAAAAAATTAAACTAAAATAATATGCTTGTAAGAATTAATTATAGAAAATTTAAGAATATGGTTTGAAATATTTAATGAATTAAATTTCCTATATGAGATTATTTAGATAAATTTTATGTGCTTAAAGTTAATAGAGCATTACTCAGAGATCAAGTAAAAGTACTCTTATTTTATTCAAATACTTCTAGATTTAAAAATTGACCAGGGGTGCCTGGGTGGCTCAATGGGTTAAAGCCTCTGTCTTCGGCTCAGGTCATGATCTCGTGGTCCTGGGATCGAGCCCCATGTCAGGCTCTCTGCTCAGCAAGGAGCCTGCTTCCCCCTCTCTCTCTGCCTGCCTCTATGCCTACTTGTGATCTCTTTCTCTCTGTCAAATAAATAAATAAAATCTTAAAAAAAAAAAGATTCTCTCCCTCTCCCTTTGCCCCTCCCCCTCCTGCTTACACACATGCTCGCTCTCTTGCTCTCAAACAAATAAATAAATCTAAAAAAAAAAATTGCTCAGGACTGTTTTCTACTTTGCCAAGTTGCTACTCTTCCTGACTAGCCAGATTCTTATGGAGTTAGGAAAATGCAGGTTTCTTAAGAACATTAAATAATGGATTTCATGCAGCTTGGCTAATAGCCATTCCAGATTAAGGCAGGTCAGGCAGGATAAACACTGCCTGCTTTGGAACCCAGAGAGAAGTGCGCCATCTTGGCCCTCAGGCTGGTTACTTTACTGCTCTAGATTCTATACATAACGTCTTCATAATTATTCCTACTATACAAGTTATTAACAAGATTATATGAGGTAATCTCCATGGCTGGCACTTAATAATTAATTTAGATTTCTTTCCTTTCTGGTTCACAGTGTTTTTATTATCTTCCACAAAAAGTAAGTCTTCATTTTGCTATTCTTCTAGTTCTAAAATATAGTAAGCAATCTAAATGAATGAAAAGTGTTTTCCATGAGCAAATAGTAGCTTCTGGGGTCATCAGTCGCTTTTTCTGGTGTCAGCATCTATATGTATTTAAATTTTTTAAAAAAGATTTATTTATTTATTCTAGAGAGCAAAAGAGAGAGAGAGAGACACCAGTGAGGGAGGGAGGGGCAGAGGAAGAGAGAGAGAGAGAATCTCAAGCAGACTCCCCACTGAGCACAGAGCTCCATGCTTGGCTGGATCTCACAATCCTGAGATCATGACCTGAGCCGAAATCAAGAGTTGGATGCTTAACCACTGACCCACTTAACCACTTACCTGCTTAACTAAAAGAGCCACCCAGGCACCCCTGTATTTAATTTTTTAAAGCAATCTGCTATAAAACTTATAGAGAACAATTTAAAATTTAATAGGGAAAAAACACCTCCACTTATGTCCAAAAGACCCTGACCTCTAAAGTTCTAACTTCTCTACCTAAAAGACACAGTGAGGAGTTTTTCTGACAAATAAAAGGCATGAGAGAGATGGGAAGGAACCTTTGGTAGAAACAAAACAATGTGGAAGAAAACAGGGAAAAGGGCAACAGTGTACCAAGCTGAACCCTGCAGGGAATACATTGTTTGGCTTTCCTCCAAAAGGGTGTATCACCTGAGTGTGATGTGCTCACTCAGTGTAGGAAACCCATGCACTTGGGGCGCTGCTCTACCCCTACATCGCCAGGACCAGACAGAGGGAATCCTAAAAAAAATAAAAATAAAAATAAGCGAACATGCAGAAAGTTGAGAGAAATTCGTGTAGAAAATAATATAAATGGCAAATGGAACTAAGAGGGAAAAAATAATTATCTTGTTCAATGAGCCCTTCCTATGAAGATTTTTTCCAATATGACAAGTGCCTTGAGAAAATCTAGATTAAGAGGGTGAAATTGGAGGGAGGGAATGCCCACCAACAGGTACAGGAGTGGTCATATTATACACGGGGACAGCTGTAGGTGTGCTGTCTTCCCACAGTGTCGGGAATGTATCAGGGAGCTTTCTTGCTAAGTCCTACTAAATCCAACATCTGAAAGATCATGTGATGTGAATAATATCACCACAGGAAGCATCTTCTGAGAAGATAAAGCCTGGGGAAAGAAAGAAAACAAAGGTAAAATATGATTGGGCAAACTACAAAGAAGAGTCAAATACAACAGCAAATATCAGTTTCCACAGTGGTAAATGCAAAGTCTTTAACAAGTAAGAGTAGCAAGGAAGTTTTTTTGTTCTTTCAGTCAAGACAACCTAGAATGCACTTTAGAAGGACATCAACAACTAGAAGAGAAGGTGGGCCAAGGTAGCAAGAGATGAGAACTGTTGTAAGCATTGAGGATGACTTGGGAGAGGGTACTAGAACAGCCTTTAGATACCGTCAGACCTATTAGATGGAGAGGAATTAAGATTTACTTTATGTAGTTTCAGAAGGCTGCACTGAGATCAGTAAGTGGATACGTTCAGGAGGTAGATTATGGCACGATATAAGAAGAACTTCCAAAGAATGAGAACTATCTGAGATGAAACAAACTCCCTGTGGAGTAGTGAGCTCCTCTTAATTGGAGAAATTAAAGTACAGGCTGAACTACTACTTATTAGGAATGTTGTAAGAGATTTCTATATCTGATAGCCAAGAAGCAGATTCAACTTTATGGGGCCCTATTTTTTTTTAAGTTTAGGGAACCTGTTTAAGAAGAAAGAACAGGGGCGCCTGGGTGGCTCAGTGAGTTAAAGCCTCTGCCTTCGGCTTAGGTCATGATCTCAGGGTCCTGGGATCGAGCCCCGCATCAGGCTCTCTGCTCGGCAGGGAGTCTGCTTCCCCCTCTCTCTCTGCCTGCCTCTCTGCCTACTTGTGATCTCTCTCTCTGTGAAATAAAAAAAAAAAAAAGAACAAAGAATAGGACACCTAGCTGGTTCAATCGGTATGCCATGTGACTCTTGATATCAGGGTGGTGAATTCAAGACTCACATTGGGCATGGAGCCTACTTTAGAAAAAAAGCAAAACGGTGAATAAGTATTAGAGAGCATTGGAATATACTTTTATAGGTCAGGAATCCTTGAAACTTAAGCTTCATTAGCTTCCTCATAAATTCACATCAATGGAGTCCAATGATAACAAATGTGCAATTAAAATTTTTAAAGAACAATTCTTCTTAATTTTGAAATAACTATTTTGTTATCTCTGGGACATCATGTAGGTAGTAGAAAAAGAGAAGAGGTGAAATTAGACTTACCTGGGTTCTTAGCCTAACTGTTTTCACAGCTGGGTAACCTTGAGCAAATTACTTAACCTCTCTGAGCCTCAATTCCTTCTTCTGTCAAATGGAAGTGATGATCTCTATTTTGAAATATTGTTTGGGAAAAATTGAATAAAGTTCTGTATTTAAGCATTGGTATAAAGAAGTTGTATATTTAATGACAGCTAAATTGGAGGACCAATAAGATTTGGGTAATCATTAGGAGAAGGTTTTTAAAAATGACACCTGGGGTTGTCATCTGTCGTCCTGAAGATAATATGACACTGTGCCACAGCTTCCACTTCAAGGCATGAACTGCCACCAATGTGCAGTGTTCACATTAGGCTTTTTTCAGGTAACTCTAGCTTGTGGACAGACTAGAAAAATTACTCACAGGACTGATCAGCCATGATAAACATCTTTGTCCTCCTTACCCCCTCTTCACTCTTTCAAAATTTGGGATCAGAATTCCTTGTCACTCCATCCTCAAGAATCAGTTTGGCCAGGTTCAAGTGTACACAGATGAGTCACACTATCTAGAAGATAGTAACTTAGCTGGAGTTCCTTGGCATCACACAAACTCTAGGTCATCATTCGTCCAGAAGACTCTTGCTACTCAAAGAGAGGTCCTCAACCAGCAGCTATAAGATCACCTGGGAGTTTGGTAGAAATGAAGAAACTCAGGCCTACCCAACATCACCAGGTCATCTGATGCACAGGAAGTTTGAGAAGTGCTAATCTAGACTCCACTGCAACTGGCTTTCCCCCAGTGCTGTGAGGTTGAGGTCCTCTCCTTTGGGCTCTCAAATGCATTTCCTTTTCTGAGGTCAGAGAGGTGAGGAGAAGCAAAGGGGGCTGGTTCCCCTCAATTCCTAGGGAAACGGCCCACTCCACCTGATTCTCATTGACTTTTTACTCTTTGGATTCTCTTCCTTTCCTGTAACTTATGAGATCAAAAAAGTTCAAATTAGAAATGGCAAATTATTCTTGATAGAAGGTCCAAAGATTTTTCTCTGGTTATGGCATTTCTTTCAAAGAAGGGGAACAGAAAGGATGGGACCAGGGGCTGGCTCCTACACCAGAGTTTATAAACCACTTCTCCCCCTCTCCCTTCTCATCTTTCTCCCTCCCACCATCTACTCCCCACCTTTCCTCTACCAGCTCGGCAAAATAAGCCAGGGAACAAATTCTTTGGGAGTCATTCCATCAGCCCTGGGAAGATTCAAATGGCAGACCAAAGCAGCGCTGGGGGTTACTGTGTGTATCTTTATCTGATTGGCGTGTTCTGGGTCTACCTTTCTATTGCCTTAGAGAAAAGGGGAAAGAGGAGGAGGAACCAATTAGGCCTGTATTACTTATAAACCTCTGGCCTAGACATAATGAGTCCCCCATCTGTCCCAGAGTCCTCCATCTGTCCCAGGGGTACATTGGTATCTGGGAACGCTTATCTAGTACCAAAGGACATGCCTTTGCTGGCAATGACTGCGTGCTTATATTACTAGTAAATACTGGGGCATCTGGGTGGCTCAGGGGGTTAAGTTCCCAACTCTTGGTTTCGGCTCAGGTCATGGTCTCCCAGTCATGGTCTCCAGGTCCGTGGGATGGAGTCCCACTTGGGGCTCCAGGCTCTGCTCTCAGTAGAGTCTGGTTTAGGTTCTTTCTCCCTCCTCCTTTTCTCCCCGCCCCCATTCGTGCTCTCTCTCAAATATATAAATAAAATCTTTTTTTTTTTTTGATACAGAGAGAGAGATCACAAGTAGGCAGAAAGGCAGGCAGAGAGAAAGGGGGAAGGAGGCTCCCCGCTGAGCCAAGAGCCCGACGCGGGACTTGATCCCAGGACGCCGAGATCATGACCTGAGCCGAAGGCAGAGGCCCCAACCCACTGAGCCACCCAGGCGCCCCTCTTTTTAAAGATTTTATTTGTTTATTTGACAGAGAGGAGAGAGATCACAAGTAGGCAGAGAGAGAGGGAGAAGCAGGCTTCCCGCTGAGCAGAGAGCCCGATGTGGGGCTCGATCCCAGGACCCCGAGATCATGACCTGAGCTGAAGGCAGAGGCTTTAACCCACTGAGCCACTCAGGCGCCCCTCAAACATATAAATAAAATCTTAAAAAAATAGCTGATACTTATTTAGCTCATTTGTATTATATATAAGCATTTTACATGTATTTACCCACAGTCACCCTATAAGGTGTACACCAGAGTTTCCATTTTATGGATGTGGAATCGGAGGCATTCAGAGGTTAAGCAATTGGCAAGGTCACCCAGAAAGTAAGTGGTAGACCTGGGATTCAAATTCGGGCAACAACGAGCCAGACACCTTGCACCTAACCTGTCTCTGACAAACATCTCTCAAGAACCCTGGAGGGAGAGCTGTCTGGTTTGGGTGTTCTTACTACCCCAGCCAGTTACTGGCCTAATCGCATTACCATTCCCTACAGAGCTCCTTTGTCAAAGCCTGGCGACAGATTTTAAACCACAAAGATATGTATGACTGCAGTTGTTTGTTTAATATTCCAACCAGATTTGCAAAAGAGAAAAGGAAGCATATCACCCGCACAAAAAAAACTTCCCACAGCACTAGTAGTTAAAAAAAAAAAACAAAGGGTACATCCAATAATCAGGATAATCCAATCAAAGTGAGACAAAGAGTTACTCTTTTCCTGAAGCAAATTTTCTAAGGGTAAGATTTTCAAAACAGAACCAATCATATTTGTTTCCTGTTCTCAACCATGGTTCCTTGCTTTGGGTAAAGCAAGCTGCTATTTAAAAAGGGCCTTCACAGCTGTTTACTCCTTGATCTTTATGACACCCCAAAGAGGTTGAGTGTCTTGCTTAAAATAACACACAAACTAAGTGGCAGAGTTTAGACCACAGCCTGGGCTCCTGAGGTAGACACCAGAGCCTTCACCCTGCTGTCCTTCCTTAGTGGTAAAAGTAGGGTGGAAAGAGGTATGAGAACCTCATACTTTAAATCTGGAAATTTCTAGGCACCCACAAAAAACAGCTAATAAGTATTGAGGGTTTTATCATGCACCAATGTCAACCCAAGTATGTCACATGGTATATAATTCACTTAGTCATAATTAAGTCACAATAAATCAAGGAGAAGCATATTATTATAATCCCCATTTTGCAGATGAACAAACTGAGGTGTGGAAAAGTTAAATACCTTGCTCAGGCTCACCCTCCTAGAAAGTGGCAGAGCTCATAATCAAACCAGGACATCTGATTTTAGAAATTCTTATCCACCAAGCTCTCTGGCCTCTGCTAAAAAATTAAGACCAAATTGTTCAACAGAGATCCCAACAGCATTCGTCGGGAATCATCTATAAATGGAAAAGGAAGAGTATGTAATACGTTTATGGTAAGAAAAAAATAATATTACAGCGCTGTCACATTAAACAATCATTTGAAGATAAACTGAACTATCATTTGGGTGTCTGCATGGAATATTAATGATTAATAAATTAATATGCATCAAATTATATGATCTGAATATCTTCTACATGTCTGGGTCTATGTCAGGTAATGTGGGGGCTGCAAAAACAATAAAACTTGCCCTGTCTTCAAGGAGCCTACAAGGAAGCTAGAGAGACAGCAAGGCACTATCACAAGTACACACACAAAAACAAAAATTAAAAAAAAAAAAAAAAGGCAACCTGGAAGGTATAAGTAAGAGTTCAATGCAATCACTGAAGAGATGTCACAGGGCAGTAGGTAATTAAAGGTTCAATGAAGTCTACAGTCAGTAAGTACTACAGGAGTTCGAGGCAAGGAGCAATTCTCCAGGCTTCGGTTGTAAAGGGAAACTGTCCTGGAGACAGGGTTTGAGTTAGGTCCCAAAGGATGCCAAAGATGTGAGTAGTTCTAGGGGAGGAGAAGGACATTCGAGACAGAGAGGGCAGCGTGAGCATAGGTGTGGAGGCAAGGAAATGCTGGAAGTGCACATGTGAGCTGAGAACAGGAAACACAAAGCCTGACAACACCCGGCATGATTTCACTGCCAAGGCCTCCCACCTCAGGGCTGCTGCTGTGAGAACTCTCGGTGGTAGAGTGCCCCGCTACTAACCAATTCACCCGCTTCCGGCCTGCCAGGGAGCCCTTGGTAACATATCCGTGGACAGAGTGGGCAACTCCTTCCAACAAATCTTCCTCCCACACCCCACTGACTGCTCTTATCTCTCACGCGGATTTCTTCAGAAGTACAAATCAATCCAGATGTACAATCCAAGGGCTCTTGGTTCTACGTCTTTTGGGAACTCTAAAGCCAGTAAATGTCGCCACACCTCCCATTCCTGTCATTGTCTTTGGAGACTTCACAGAAGACAAGTTCCTCCAATCACCCACTTTGTGTCCCCAAACTGCTCCAGGCTTCCTCTCAATGACCTGTGCCCACAATCCACCAACACTTCCCAGAATTCCCACGGGAAAGCCATTGCATTGCAACAACCCCCTACCCCTGACATGCTCTCATGCATCCCTCTGCACCTTTTCCTGCAGTTCTCTCATATACAACCTTCTCACCAAGCCCTGCCACTGCCTTCATTCAAAAAAATATTAATTTATACCTCCTACAGCATATAGCAGTGAAAAGAACAACCCCAAATCCCGCCTTCAAGTAGCTTCTATTCTTGGGGGAGTGTTGCGAGGGAGGGGGAAAAAAGTAAACATATTTCACGTCAGATGGTGATGAGTGCTCTGTAGGAAAATGAAGCAGAGGTATAGGATAGGGCCTTCCTGTCGGAGTGGGCACAGGAGGAGAGCTGGAAGGCCTTGGTGAGCAAGTGACAGTCAAGCAGAGAGGGGATGAGTAGGTCCCGGGGAAGAACTTTCCAGGCAAAACCATGAACAAATGCAAAGGCTCTGAGGTGGGGCCAAGTTTTGTCATGTTTGGAGACAGCAAAGAAGCTGGTGGGGCTGGAGCAGGATGGGCAAGTAGAAAAGTGGTACAAGATGAAATCAGAAAGATAGAGAGGCCAGCTAGTGAGGGCCAAGGTGGAGATCTCAGAGTTACTCAAAGGGAGGTGGGAAGCCATGAGTAGACCAACATGATCAGAAGTGCCTCAAAAAAAAATTCAACCTAACTGCTGTGTGAAGAATAGACCAAAGCAGGGAGCTAGTTCCTGAATCATTCTTCCATTCTTTTGTAGAAATTCTGCATCTTTAGGGGTCATGTTATCCAGTTGTAGAATCATCTTCGCCAGACCATTACCTTTGTAACTCTTCTTCCTCCCCATCATTCCTGAGGCCTTTAGCCTTTCTTTCCCAGTCGTCTTCTCCCTAAGACTTGCCATCAACCAGGGGAATTTAACATACACTTGGATGCTCCATTGACTCACTGGCTTCTCGGTTCAGTGACTTCCTTGATCCCAATTACCTTCACATGGTTTTCCCTATTAGCCACTCAGTTCCACCACTAGGTCAAGATCTTAGCATCACCCAGGCTTGATCTGCTCCTGAAGTCATAAAACAGCACATTCCTCTCTCAAATGCCAACCTCTCATCTTTGCAGTTTTCTTACTTATTTAGCTGGTCTCCAACTTCATGGAAAACACCAGTTTGTTTGCTATTCACTCAATCATTCCTACTCAGTCCTTCTACAGTCATTACAACTACTTCAAACATTCTTCACACTCCACAAACCATCTACCTGATTCGCCCCCATCACTGACTTTGCAAATGAAATCCATCAAATTCCTGGGGTTCTATTCGCCACATCCCTCTTTGCTCTTCCTTCAAATCCCACAGAAGGAGTCTGAAGGCTTTACCTTCTCAGCCTTTCTCACAGGAGACATCTTGCCCCAGAGCTCCTCTCCCCACCCTCTCCGGACTCTGGCTTCTTCCCTTCAGCATTTGAACTTGCTCACATCTCCCTTATCTTAGAAACACACACATAAAATGACCCCAAAGACTCCCCTGAACACACTCTTTTTTGCCTCTTGCCTTATCTTTCTCTCCCTTTCACAGCCAAGCTTACTGGGAAAATGCTAAATCCCCTTTCGTGTCCACTTGTCAGTTCTCATTGAGTTTGACTCCTACATTATTCACTGGAACTTCTCCATCTACTTTAACCAGATTTCCTCTCCAAGCCTCAACTCTCTGTGCTCAATCTTACTGAAGGGGCCCACGGGCAGGTGAGACTCATGCCTGAGATATTCTTCCTTCCACTACACTTCTACTCTTGCTGTTGGTTTCAGAATCTATTCTGGCTTCCGAAAAGCCATTTCGGACACCCTCTACATCCTACCCCAAATTACTGGCTAAGATGCCCTATATGCTGATGTGCTGCCATAGCGTCTTGTGCTTGGTCTTTATTGACATTCATCATATTGTATGGAAATTTCTTATTTACCCATGGGCTTCCCTTGCTAGACCATAAACCAGTTGAAGTCAAGGTCTCTATCTACATCACAATTTCTCACATATTGAATACATGCTCTTTTGAATTGAATTTACAGGGAAAGGTGAATTATGAGTAACAGCATATAGAATTTGGGTTTTCATCTCTGCACATTAAAGAATAATTGAGAGTTGTCCTCCAAAGTTGTGACTTGATCAAAGGGATAATTTATTGAATCTCTTTTGCATTTCCCTGTTCTCTTTGTGTCTATAAACCTAAAAACCCCATTTTGTTGGGTCCTAAGAAACCACTACTCTACTGTGTGCAAAACTGAGCTAACTCTCAGAGTCTTTCCCATTTTTGGGGGCTCCTGGGAGGCTCAGTCCATTGAGTGACTGCCTTCAGCCCAGGTCACGATCCCAGAGTGTTGGGATCAGTGTTGGGATCAGGCTCCTTGCTCAGTGGGAGACTGCTTCTCCCTCTCCCTCTGCCTGCTGCTCCCCCTGCTTGTATTCTCTCTCTCTGATTTAAAAAAAAAAAAAGTCTTTAAAAAAAAGTCATTCCTATTTTTCAAGATAGGGAGTAGAGGCTGATAACCTGGATAGAGAAGGAGCAATGTTGTACATTTGAGTTTGGGACATGTATGGGACAATCAGGTTGAAACGTCTAGTGGGCAGATGAATAACAGGGGCTATGCTCACAGAAGGCCTGAGCTGGGGACATATACTTTGGACCCAGCAAAACATACATAACAGTTGAAACATGAGAGAGTCTGTGCTCACCAAAAGAGCAAGAAGACTGGAGGGCAGCCCCTGTGTGTCCCAAAGGACACAGACATTTGAAGGATGGCAAGAGAAAGGAGACTATACTTAGAGAAAAAAGAAAGAACTCCAGGAAGGACGTATGTTAACCAAGGTATGCACCCTGACTTTGGCCCCTTTGTACAAAATCTTCCAGTCTGTTCTCTCTTCCTGTCCTCCAGTCTGTGGGCTAAAGAATTCTGACTTTGTATACTTGATATTCCTGCACAGGCTCACAATCTAGTTTTAATCGGTTTCTCACCAACGGACAGAAATAGTTTATCTTTGGCTAATTCTTACTACACTTACCCCAGCAGCTATCTTAAACCCTCACCCTCCCAAGACACTAATCATTTTCTACTCTCACTTTTTTTTTTTCAGTAACAGCTTTGTTGAGATATAACCACTGAAGGCAATTATTAAAATGTATAATTAAAAAAAAATAAAATGTATAATTCAATTTTTAAAAAGTACATTCACAGAGTTATGTGACCATCACCAGAATCATAGAGCATTTTCTCACTCCAAAAAGAAATTCCATTCCCTTTTGCCATCACCACACAAACCCTACCCTCCAGCCCTAAGCAACCATCAGTCTATTTTCTGTCTCTAAGGACTTGCCTTTTCTGGAAATTTTATATAAATGGAATCATGCGGCCTTTTGTAAGTGGATGCTTTCAGTTAGCATGATGTTTTCAAGGTTCATCCATGTTGTACCATAAATCAAAACAAGAGTCCTTTTTATGAACACACACTTGAATAAGATTCCACTGTGTGAATATACTACATTTTCTTTATCCATTCGTCAGTCGATAGATATTTGGGGGTTTCTACCTTTGGCTATTGTGAATAATGCTGCTATAAACATTTGTGTACAACTTTTTGTGTGGATATGTGTTTTATTTCTGGGTATATACTTAAGAGTGGAATTGCTAGGTTATATGGTAACTCTGTGTCTAATCATTTGAGCAACTGTCAGACTATTTTCCAAAGTAACTTGCCAGTCTTAAATTCCCAACAGTTTAGTGCTATGACGGTCCAATTTCTCTATATCTTTGCCAACTTTTTTTTCCCCCTCTTAAAGCCATTCTAGTACATGTGGAGTGGTGTCTCTTTATGGGTGTGATATCTCTCATTACTAGAGATACTGAACACATTTTCACATTTATTGGCCATTTGTATATCTTCGTCCAAGAAATGTTTATCCAGATCCTTTGCTCATTTTTAATTGGGTTATTTTTTATTATTGAGTTGTGTATTAGTCTGCTTGGGTTGTCATAACAAAATACCACAGACTGAACCAATAGGATGTGTGGCTTAAACAACATAAATGTATTTTCTTACAGTTCTGGAGCCTGAAAAATACAAGAACAAGTTCCGACAAGTTTTGGGTTCTGGTAAGAGCTCCCTTTCAGCCTTGCAAATGAATACTTTCTATTCACAGGGCCTTTTCTCCAAGGAAAAAGAGAGAGTGAGGGAGTTTCCTATTGTCTCTTCTTATAAGGATGCTAATCCTATTGGTTCAGGGCCTCACCCTTATGATCTCATTTAACTTTACTTACATTCTTAAATGTCCCATCTCCAAATATAGCCACACCAGGCATTAAGTCTTCAACACAGGAATTTTGCAGGGTCAGAAACTTTCAGCTTTTTTGTTTGTTTGTTTTATTAACATGTAATGTATTATTTGCCCCAAGGTACATGTCTGTGAATCATCAGGCTTACACATTTCACAGCACTTAACAGCACATACCCTCCCCAATGTCCACAACCCAGCCACCCTATCCCTACCACCCCCCCCACCTCTCAGCCACCCTTAGTTTGTGTCGTGAGTCTAGGAGTCTCTTACGGTTTGTCTCCCTCCCCATCCCTTCCTGTTTCATTTCTCTCCCCCACCCCCCCCAAACTCCCTCCTTGCCTCTCAAATTCTTCATATCAGAGAGATCATGTGATAATTGTCTTTCTCTGACTTATTTCGCTTAGCATAATACTCTCCAGTTCCATCCACGTCATTGCAAATGGCCAGATTTTGTTTCTCTTGATGGCTGCATAGTATTCCATTGCATATATATCATGTGTCTATTGGTCATTTGGATGCCCTCTTTGCAGAAATGTCTGTTCACATCTTCTGCCCATTTCTTGATTGGATTATTTGTTCTTGGGGTGCTGAGTTTGAGAAGTTCTTTATAGATTTTGGATTGCCAACACCATTTGTCGAAGACACTGTCTTTTTTA
>CM053614.1:44537696-44563466 GCA_028646535.1 Procyon lotor | reverse complement strand
AAATGCTGTATATTTTTAACTAGAAAAAAATGGATGGGTATCTACTATGTGCCAAGCTGTGTGTTAGATTGTGGAGATTCTTGGAAATAAACTAGGTCCTTGCCCTCATGGAGCAAACATACATTTTTAGATTGTATGTAAATGTATGTAAACATACATTTAATCTTATAGAATTACAAGATTCTATTTCTTATAATAGAACTAGATAATCATTATTTAAAGATTATTAGATTCATTGCCATAGAAATTAAAAGAAATCATTCTAACTATAAAATATAATAAAACTTAAATTAATAGAAAAAGAGATTGTATAAAATATGAGTACTGATAGGTTAATGTAATAATATATAAAAAATTAAATTGAATTAAAGACAAATGTTAAGCCCTAATAGCAAATGAAAAAGACTATGAGCAGGTAAACCATAAAAATGAAAATGCAAATAGCAAATAAATACTATTAAAAAAAATCTATTGTCCTGAGGAATCAAAGCCAAATTTTAGTATCATTTAACATCAATGAATTTATTCAAATTAAAGAACACCCAAACAAAACAAATAAACACAATATTGACACAATTGTAATCAAATAAGCTTTTTGGAAAGCATTAAAGGCAATTTCCGTCAATATCCAAAACTAAGTCCATCTGCTCACTGAGTTATAATATTACTGTTGGGAATTTTTTCTAAGGACATAATCCAACAGAATAAAACTATATTCATGATCCAATACATGTTCACTCTGATTTTATTTATAATATTAAAAATTGGAAACAACCTCAATTACCATAATAAGCAATGGTAAATTAAATATTGTTATGCTAATTTGGCAGATGATTATAATTTCTATTATGCATCTAACTTAGACAGCCTGGACTTTCTGGAAACAATGATAAATATTAGGTTAATTAGGTGTGCTGCAGTGGGTTTACAAAATCCTACATTTATGATGAGTAATACTTCATGATTATGTGGAAAAAATTTTTATTGGATGATTAATTTGGGTGGTCTATGGCTGCTGGCCTTAGGGGTTGGTGGCCAGGGGAACTAGCTGCCCCTAAACTGTGACCTAAACGTAATTTTGATAAATTAACATGGAAACAATATTTTCCTGTGCTGGAGGACTGATCTAAGGCAATTTATAAGCATGCTGCATACATCTATGTAATCTGTAAGTAATCTATCATACTACTAATAGAATGACCATCAAATAGTGGTCAAAGAAATAGATAATGTGTAACATAAAAAAGGGTGAAATAACTACGAAGGGGGTATGAAATTCAATTAACTCATAATTGAAGGCAATTAGCTGGATTCCATGTGGGTGGTGTAGAATTCCATTTATCTGAATTAGTCAATAAAAAGTTGAAAAAATTTATATAAGGGGGAAATTTGAAATATACCCAGAGAACATATTTTAGGAGGGCCTAAAACTATATGGCAGATAAAAACTATTTTTTTGTGGTTCCCCCATTAATGTGGCAAGCAGCATTGGTTTGGAAAAAGAAGCACTAATCTGATCCTACATTCTCGTCCCCAAATTCAGACTAATTACCCAGATCTGTAGCTGTATCTTAGTTTTGAATATTTACCCAAGGAAACTAGTCCTGTTGGAGATAGTAAATTTCACTCTGTAATTGGATAAATGACTTTGTAAACCCAGAAATTATAAAAATAAATATGGAGATGATGAAATAGATCGATAGAAAATATTAATACAGCTAGAGTGCATTTATGTGGAATATATTTAAAGTCACAATAGTAATGTATTTTTTTTATATATAGTTTTGAAATGTCCAAGAGATACCATGTTAGAGACTGTCCGACATGTTAGAGGGTCTAATTTTTTGCCTTAGTCCTTTAATTAGGAATGCCTGATTGCCACTTGTGACTTAAATTTGACATGCATTTGGGAATGTAATTAATTAAGCTTATAAACAGTGTTTGAATGCTTACTGAAGTTGTATATTCAATTTGTTATATTTTTAAAATCCATTTAACTTACAAAGATTGCTTTAGTTTAAAACCTGGCCTTATTAGGAATATGCTGTACTTGAGGGAAAAAAAATTAAATTTTCATATGTAAGTTAAAATATTTAAGGTAATTTAGTGAAATTAGACTTCTTGCATGTGTTTTAGAAATGATGTGAGATCATTTAATATATTAAGTTTATTAAAAATTAATAAAAATATAAAGAAAAGTGATTGTGCTTATTTTTAATAAGAGTGATTTAATTCATAAGTAGCAAAAATCCTAAGTTGAATTTAGAGGTTTAAGTAAAATTCAGTCTCTTAATTAACTACGGTTACAAATTGCATATTTAGACAGCTCTAAGTGGTTCGCTTTGCATATAAAAGCCCTCCCTTGGACATTAAAATATTCCCTGACACGCTAAGCCCAATGATAATTGTCAATTGAACATGACAACATGACAAATGCATAAGTCACTCTGGAAAACCCATTCCATTATACCATTTGCATTTACACAGTGGCATTGCTTGCATTTTAAATAAATATTAAATTAAAAAAGATTGTATTTGTTACAGAAAATTTTCAAGTTAAAAAAATGTATAAAAAACAAACATTACCAGTCATCTGCCTAAAGATAGTCACTGTTAATACGCCAGTGTATTTGCTCTTAGCATTTTTCTATAGTTGAAGCATTAATGAAAGTAAATTAGCAGCCTACAGTACCTACTGTACATGCAGCTTTTTGTGGGTTGCTTTTAAAATTTTAACTTTTTACAATGGCAAGGTTTGCAGATTTTCCATATCCAGAAGAGCGAACTGGGAGACTTGGGTGACATTTAATGCTGTGTGACGGAGGGAGCGTAGGATTTGCTGTTAGCAACCTAAATCCCGATTTCAATGTTTATGAGGCAGGAAGACTTTGGACAAGTTCCTTAACCTCCCTTTGCCTCAGTTTCCATGCCTGTGACGTGAAGATGACGATGACGATGGCCGCCTACTTTGCTCGTTGGGGAACTGAAGCAGGTGTACCTACCTGGCACAGGGCAGCAACCGAGACACACCAGTAACAGTTATCCTGAAGCTTAGGATCCTAGAGATTGGTGTCAGTAGTGATTTTTGGCGAAATCTGTGATCCGAGCTGCCTCTGTGGCTAAGGAATTTCAGAGACAGGGAAGAATCCTTTGTTCTCTCGGTTGCACCTACAGCTAGCCAGAGCCGTTCAGTGTGACTGCCTGCAATTGGAAGTGTGTTTTAATAGCTATGCAAAGGGAGCACAGGCTGACTCATGGCAAGAAATTTAAAAAAAAAAAAAAAAAATCAAGAAATAAACCAAAGAAAAAACAGCTTAGGGTCACAACACCTGGATTTATAGGAAAGTATTTGTTCCAACTCCTTTTATGTAAAGTGAGAGACGAACGATGTAGAAGAACAAAAATAGGTGCTTTGGAAACTCAGCAAGCATTTAGGACCCTGGAGAGCAATAGTTAGGCTGGAGAATTACTAACAGGGTAGCCCTCAACTTTCAACAGGGAAATTAGAAGCTGTGTTTGCGTGAGTCCAATTAGTGTAGCTAGTCAAGTCCTGTCAAAATGCAAACTTGTAAGCAGTTTTTAGAAAGAAATTATTTCTGTAATCCTAACAATTGTCCATGTCCTGTTGTGGTTGGAAACAAGGCTTTCTGCGAATGTTTCTTCTCAGAAACATTATGTTCAAGACATTCTGTCTTCTTAAAAGAAAAATGAGCCTCACAGAAAGGCATCCTAGAAATGATCAGAAAACCAAGTTATTTTCCACATACACATTCTGATTTCCAAGTATTCCCATCCACCTTTGCTTGGAAACCCTCCTGCCCTTCATCTGAGGCTGCCCTCAGGGCCAAACTTTTCTGACAAGCTTTTTGCTCTTACTTATTCTTGTGCTGATATCCGGTGTCAGAATGTTGTGAATTGTGCTGGGAACACCGTGTAATTATATGGGCTTTGTGTGCTCCAAGTTACTTCCCCCATCTCATCATGATGCTTTTCTAACGGGGGAAAAGAAACCCAAGATATAAGACATCAGCGGGAAATTGGCACCACGGATGGTGGAGAACCAATGACAGTATATTAAACTTCAAAATGAAAGAAGGATACTGATGGCAAAATTCACTTGCTTCCACTTTCAAAGGTCAACAGGTAACATCCCGGAAACTGGAGTGATTTTTCAAGTGATGTGTAAATACTTCATGTGCTTAGAAATGAATGTTGTAACCTAATCATTGTGGTGACTATAAATTTTCAGACATCATTGCTCTCTGTCTTCCCCCTTATATCTGAGAATGTGCACTACGTGTAGATTACAATAGGTTTCCAGCTTAAGTAGACCATCAGAGTCATGCCTCAGCATTTTTATCTTATTAAATATCTTAACACAATTTTTACTATATTCAGATTAAAAGGATTGAAAGAAAATGGAGTTTTGAATATAAATATATTCTGCTTTGTCATTTGAAAACAATAGTTATCATCACAACGTACAATAAGTTGTTTTCAATCAATTAGTGTCTTATCGGTAGCAGGGCCAAGTGTCGAAAGAAAAAAATGGGAACAGCATTAAAAATTTAAAACAATCTATTTTGGTATCAAATGACATCCCTGAGGTTATCTGATGTCTGCACTTTTGAAACTTTTAAATTCAATGTCTTTTCTACATTGACACGCAAAGATTTATTATAGAAATTAGAGGAAAAAGAAAAACACTAAGAATTATTGAAGTGTACAAGTCATACGATTTTAATCTTTAAAGCAGGTATGAAGGCTGCTTTAAAAATATTGCATAATAAGTAACATAGTAAAAGTAATGTTTCTTCTTCATGTAAATATGCTTTGGGAATCAAGAGTTTTGTATTAGATCGGTAAAAATAATTTTCACTTCACTAAAGATGGAGAATTTATTATTCTTACTGTGGTGGCTTTGTCAAAGGTAGCTTACTCTGGTCAACTCTTTGGTCATCAATTTTGATGGACTAGATTCTGAAGTTAATTAGGGATTCTAATCATTTTTTTTAAGGATTTTGTTTATTTGTTTGAGAAAGAGGGAGAGAGACAGAGAGAGCACAAGCAGGTGGAGGAGGCTGAGGGAGAGGGAGAAGCAGGCTCCCCACTGGGCAGGGAGCCTGACGTGGTGCTCCATCCCAGGACCCTGAGATCAGGGCATCTTCCAATAATAATATGTGTATTTTCAAATCTTCATTTCTAAATAGGCTCCCTTTAAAAATCTGAACATTCTTGTCTGCCTGAGTTTCTATTTTGAAGAATCAGGTTTGTCTTCAGAGGTCAACACTTGTCATTGTCTTCTGGAGATGATTAACTCAAGGTCAGTTGACCTAATTGGTTAGATCAGAGCGATGACTGAGGGCCGAGGGTTCAGCCTGTGTGCTACAGCCCATCACCTTCAGAAAGAGAATAGTTCTGACAGCCACAACCGACGTGCTCTGACACTAATATTCTAATCCATGCCATTGGCCACTCAGAACCTAGGGAAATCGGTAAATAGGGAAAGCGAAGTCTTTGTAGATCCCCTGGAAAAAATAGAAACCTGCCCAAGTTTATGTTTTTGGGTCATGATGGTCATTAAAATTATTTTTAAATTAAATTTTTATTTATTTAATTTTTAGCCTAAATTTTAGGAAGTTAACATATTCCAATATTGGTTACAATGGTCATTTTTGTATACAAAGATCAGCACACTCATTTATAGCTTTATATCTGCATCTACTAGAGCTGTGGCTTCTAGGCTGGACTACCTCTAGAAAGAACAGTAGCCCTGGTGAATGCAAATGGTTCCCTTTTCCTTTGTACATAAGGCAACATTCTGACCATATGGCTCAGTGAAGGAATGAAATAAAGAGCAGGTGCAGGGATGCCCGGGTAGCTCAGTCAGTTAAGCATCTAACTCGGTGTTGGCTCAGGTCAGGATCACTGGGTCTTGAGATCGAGCCCTGAGTCAGGCTCTATCCTCAGTGCGGAGTCTACTTGAGATTCTCTCTCCCTCTCTCCCTCTGCCACCACTCCCACCTACCCCCTGCCCTGCTCGCATACACACTCCTCTTTTGAAAACAAATAAATAAAAATCTTAAAAAAAAAAAGAAAAAAAGAGCCAGGGCAGTAGCAGAGAGTATGATGAAGCAAAGAATGGAGCGCAGTCAGCAAGACAAAGGGTAGTTTGCATCAGAGACTTGGCAAACTGTGCCGGGAGAGCCAGCTGCCTATTTTTGTAAAATAAAGTTTTCTTTTTCTTTTTTTTAAATTAAATTTAATTAATTAACATATAATGTATTATTTGTTTCAAGGGCTAAAGTTTTCTTTTTAACTGTGGTAAAATATACATAACATAAAATTTACCATTCTAACCGTTAATAAGTGTAGTGTCATTAATTAATGTACAATGTTGTACAGTCATTCCCACTATCCATTTCCAGAGCTTTTTCATTATCCCCAACTGAAATTCTGTACCCATTAAGCACCAACTTCCCATTTCTTCCTCCCTGGAACCCCTGGTAATCACCATTCTACTTTCTGTCTCTATTCTAGATACCTCATATGAATGGAATCATGTCTTTGCTCTTCTGTGTCTGGTTTACTTACCATGCTTTCAAGTTTCATCCAAGTTGTCACCTGTGTAAATAAAGTTTTATTGGAACTCAGCCAGGCCCATTCATTTGCACACTGTCTATGGCCATTTCCATATCACAATGACAGAGCTGAGTAGTTGTGATAGAGACTTCAGAGCCTGCAAAGCCTAACAGGTTTACTCTGGACACTTGACAGAAAAGGTCTAAACCTTGGTTTAGATGAAAGAACCACAAACACCTCCTTGTTTTTCTAAAAGCCCGTTTCTCAACAACTGTTGGAGAGGATGTGGAGAAAGGGGAACCTTCTTACACTGTTCGGTGGGAATGCAAGTTGTGCAGCCACTTTGGAAAACAGTGTGAGATTCCTCAAAAAATTAAAAATAGAGCTACCCTATGACCCTGCAATTGCACTACTGGGTATTTACCCCAGAGATACAGATGTAGTGAAAAGAAGGGCCACATGTACCCCAATGTTCATAGCAGCAATGGCCACAATCACCAAACTGTGGAAAGAGCCAAGATGCCCTTCAACAGATGAATGGATAAAGAAGATATGGTCCATATATACAATGGAATATTATGCCTCTATCAGAAAGGATGAATACCCAACTTTTGTATCAACATGGACAGGACTGGAGGAGATTATGATGAGTGAAATAAATCAAGCAGAGAAAGTCAATTATCATATGGTTTCACTTACTTGTGGAGCATAAGGAATACCATGGAGGACATTAGGAGAACAAAAGGAAAAGTGAATTGGGGTAAATTGGAGGTGGAGATGAAGTATGAAAGACTATGGATTCTGAGAAACAAACAGGGTTTTGGAGGGGAAGGGGTGTGGGGATGGGTGAGCCTGGTGGTGGGTATTAAGGAGGACATGTATTGCAATGGAGCACTGGGTGTGGTGCATAAACAATGAATCTTGGAACACTGAAAAAAATAAAATAAAATTAAGATATTAAAAAAATAAATAAAATAAAATCCTGTTTCTATTGTTACTTGCCTACGGTGATTTTGGCTTATTTCACAATCTGACAAATAGGTTTAATGAACTGTTTATCACACTCTCGTCATTAATAAATAGGCTCACATGTCAAGACTTAAATTTTCCTTTCCTGGATCCTGGCTACAGTGAAGAGGGCTCCTTTTTGCATTTTACTGATACACGTTTTACGTGAGGATGTATGAGCCCTAGCCGATTAGTGGTTCCTGGGGCAGGAAGTCCTAAAACATGATGGACAGTTGCAGAAGCAAAATGATCAATGTTTCAGTGCCTTTGTCCCTGTTCATTGTGTGTTTGTAGGAAAAATCTCAATGTTTACACAACACGTAATGACAAAAAGCATAGGTTTTTGCTGGAAAGTCTCAAAAATCATTTTCTACCGAAACTATTTGGTACAGTTCATTATTTTATTGTATTGTATTAAACATTTGTTAGGAGTCGCTTAATTAGTGCCACTAAATTATATGTTGACAAGTACAGACTAACCTGAGTAGAACATTTCTTTCTCAGTTATCAAAGTAACCAGGAAGGAAATTTATATTGTAGTTGTAAAAAACCATATGAAATCGTGGATAATGCTATTTCCCATGAGGTTAGGTTTCAGGGATCAGTCCCAGGTTAGCAAAATGGGGAACATTCCAGATAAGACAGTGCCCAGTTTTATCCTATGTGATAAACATGAAAAGATCTTAGGGCTGCTTTATAGCAACGGTCAAGGTAATAATAACAAAACAGTAGTAGACTCTGCCAGGCATGACAACCAAGGACTTGGCATATATCAACTCATTTGGTCCTTAGGCAAATCTATGAAATAGGAACTATCATGATTATCCTCATTCTATGGAAGTATTTGAGGTGCCGAAGTGAGTATTTCTAATTTTACTGAGTGGGTAGAAGTGGCAGATGGCTACAGACTGGCTGCTACATCTATTGTTTTGGAGGTCACATTCTCAATCCAGAAACCCAGAGGACACGGACCATACAGGGAGGGGCCTGTCCCTGGGTCCCAGGGGAAGGTCCTGATGGAAGTGATGGGTTGCTGACTCTTCTCTCCTTCAAAGGGTCCCCATGCCTGTGTCTCTGTCTCTGGGCTTGTCTCCGCCAGCCTTCCAAGGTGTCTTCACCCTGGAGACCCTGACCCCTCCTCCTGCCTCATCCTCTGCCCTTCTTTTACTCTTTGACACTCACACTTCGCTGCAGTCCCATCAGACAATTTGGAACTCCTGCAATGTGTCTTCCCTTTTGATTTCATAGGCAGCTTTTCCTTGATGTGTTGTGCGGCTCTGAGCAACTTACTCAACTTTTTTTTTTTTTTTTTTTTTTTTTACCATCGTTTTTTTCCTTTTAAAATATTTTGGTCAAATGTAAGTAACATAAGATCTCCCGTTAGTAACATTTCGCACCTTCCTAATACGGTACAACCATCACCACTAGCTGGTTCCAGACACGTTCATCACCATAAGAAGGAAATGTTGACTCATTAAGCAAGAATTTCTCATTCCCGCTCCCTGCAGTCCTTGGCAACCACTCCTCTGCTTTCTGTCTCTGTAGACTTACCAACTTCAGGTATTTTGTATAAATGGAATCATGGGCTAGGTCATCTTTTATGACTGGCTCCTTTTACCTGGCATTCCATTTTCAGGATTCACCCACGTTTTTCCACCTCTTAGCTTTTGTGGGTAGTGTTGCTATTAATATTCACGTGCAATATTTTGTTTGAACACCTGTACTGAGTTCTTTTGGGTGCACACCGAAGAGTGAAAGGGTGGGGTCTTGGTGATTCTGTGCTTAACTTACTGAGGAACCACCGAACTGTTTCCTACAGTGGCTGAAGCATTGTATATTCCCAACAACAATGTACGGGGGTTCCAATTTCTTCACATCCTTATCAACACCTGGAACTTTCCGTTTGTTTTTTTAATAGTCATCCTGGTGGGTATAGACTGGTCTCTCACTGTGGTCACTCAATGTTTTTAAGCTTTTGAACCTACGTCTGTAACAACAAGGCAAATAATACTTAATTCATAGGCTAATACGAGGGATAAATGAGGTCAGGCATGCTTGGGACTTGACAAAATGCTCAGCGATGTAGGTTCTATTCTTAACTGCTGCCCTTGGGGCTGTGTTATCTCTGCTGGAAAAGACACTACGGGCAGGGCTCGGATGCTTGGACTTGAACTCCAGCTCTGCATTTACCAGCTGTGTGACCTCAGGCATTATTTCTCGTCTCTATGTTCTCATAGTACCTGCACCACCTGCTTATTTGGAAGGTTCAGTGAGTTGCTATCTGTACAGAACAATGCAGGTCCCTGAGGAGGCAATGTTAGTGTTAACTATTATTACCTCCTTTCTCCATTTCCCAGGATAATTCCTGCTTAATCTCCAGATTTCAGCTTGGGTCTTTTTCTCCTAAGAAAATGTTCTCTTAATCAACACCCTACTATCCCCTCCACCCCCCAGCCAGCTCCCACACAAGTTTAAGTTAGGTGTCCTTCCTTTTTACCTCCTGAGTTTCTTATTTTTGTGGTACTTTATAGTACTTTATAGATTGCTGCGTGTCTGTTTTGCACCTAGGACAGTATGTGGTCCATAGAAGATGCTCAATAATTAGTAGTTGATTAAATAAAGTGGATGAACATTCATCAATTAGTATAATGGTAGTGTAGATTCATTCATCCATAAGAAGCTAATATTTTCAGGGTATAATATTGGGATTACATATGCTGGGAGAAATTTGCTCAATACCCTGAACTCAAGATATTAAAGAAGTTTAAATGAAGGCTTACTTCATTTTACTTACTGGAATTTAAGAAATGAAATTATACACACCAAATTAATGCATTGAGAGAGGCTAGATATAATGTGCTTTAAGTGCTGACTGCAAGGCCCATTTGTGTGGAAAAAGTCAGGAAAAACTGTTAATTGGACACTTGATGTAAATTATGTACATCCAGAAAATAAGCCCATAGCATACCTACTTTAAAGAAGCTCTTGAGACATTAAAAATAGAAAACATCCCAAAAGAGGAAAACTGCAAAGATATTTCCTGCATTATAATCATTACCTTTGGTTGAGTCTAGGGGCAGAATATGACAGAGGAGGGGAGAAAGAACATTATCTGTTATTGAAAACAATTATTTTATTTATTTATTTTTAAAGATTTTATTTATTTATTTGACAGAGAGAGATAGATCACAAGCAGGCAGAGAGGCAGGCAGAGAGAGGGGAAAGCAGAACTCCCTGCTGAGCAGAGAGCCCGATGCGGGGCTCAATCCCAGGACCCTGAGATCATGATCTGGGCTGAAGGCAGAGGTTTTAACCTCTGAGCCACCCAGGCGCCCCGAAAACAATTATTTTAAAGCTAAGAACATTACCTTCTATTAGGTGGGTGGGGAAATAGAATGCATGGTATGAAGTATGGAAATTTTATAATAATATCAATTCTTAATTACAGAGGATGGGACAGCTAATGAAATTACAAATTATTAAAGGGGACAGATTTAAATTTTTTAAAAAACCAAATACAAAACAAAATCTAGCTAATTTTATAGATTTTAGCTACCTTGAAATTATATCACCGAGGTGCCTGGACCTAATTTGGTGAACAGATTCAAGTCTGGTCATTATAGGTTAAAATGACAACCAAGTCTTTTGGGGCTGCTATAACAAACTGTCACAGACTGGGTGACTTATAAGGAACAGAAATTTAGTTCCAGTCCCGGAGGCCAGAAGTTCATGATCAAGGAGCCAGCATCAGTGCCAGCCTGGCCAGTGAGGACCCTCTTCAGTGTTGCAGACTTCCAGTATCTCCACATGATAGAAGGGAGCCTGGGAGCTTTCTGGGGTTTCTTTTATACAAACACTAATCCCACTTGTGAGGGCTCCGTCCTCATGACCTAGTCACCTCTCAAAGGCCCCACCTTCTAACAATCATCATATTGTATGGAAGGATTCTAACATGTGAATTTTAGGGAGACACAAACATTTGGACCAAAGCCCTTAATATGTTTTTTTAATTAAAAAATTTTTTAAACGATTTTATTATTATTATTATTGAGAGAGAGAGAGAGTGCTTAAGCGTGCAGAGAGGGGCAGAGGGAGAGAATCAAGCAGACTCCTTGCTGAGCATGAAGCCTGATGGGGGGCTCGATCCCACGACTTTGAGATCATGCCTTGAGCTGAAACCAAGAGTCAGATGCTCAACTGACTGTACTGCCCAGGTGCCCCAAAAGCCCTTAATATTTGTTGAATTTATTGTATGTACATAAAATGTGCATTTTATGGTCACTTTGGTGTTTATATAGTTTTAGTTCCACATGATATTTGTTTTCTAAGCTGCGGCAAGGATAATTTTCAACTATAGTGACTATTGCTTGGGAAACTAATTAGGAAAATGATGGGTAAATATTGTTCTGTTCTGCTTGATCCTACAAGGGAAGTTACATTTTTGATAAGAGAGTCAGAGTAATTAGAACCCACATGAATTGAAGATTTCCAGAAACTAAATATTAGCTTGGTGCCAATACTGGGGCCAGGAGATGAAGTTTAAATGCCATTTCCCTTCAGCCAAAGTTTCCAGACATATCTTTGTTTTTCTTTTCCTTAAAATAAATTCCATTTTATGAAAAAAGGCTTTAGGCTGGACAGAGTCTCTTTCTCTTTAAATTATCAAAAGTACTAATAATGCTATAAATAATTCAGGTCCATCTGGGGAGCAAATTAAAATTAAAGAACAGATTTTGAGAACCTATTGCTTATTGTGCTAGATACTGTTAGGGGCATGCAGATCATAGGATGAGTTTTCTGCTCTGCAGGAGTCTTCTATCTGGTTGGCACATAAAACTTACACAAAAAAGGGACATATAACACAATGGGGTAAATAGTAGATATTTTGTGGATCACATAGATTGTGTATAAAGCAAGGGAAGGAGGGAGGAGGAAAGAATGGTAAAAGAAAGAGGAAGATTGTTATCCTTACCTAGTGCCTGTTATTGAAACAAGCCAACCCGGTTATAGGCAGTTGGAAGAAGATGATTTAGTTGACAGGTACATGACATGCTACCCAGTCAGGACGCCAAAGTGGTGGTCACGGGGGGCCTGATCTGTGATCAGATTCAACATCAGGGATTCCTCCAGAAAAGGCTCTGGGCAACACCAAAGTCTATGGATTAAAAAAAGAAAAAAATGGTTATGGATTTTTCCCTGGACTATTTGGGAACTTCTTTGTGGCACATTGATACTGATGTGGCAAAAATTGTTCTGTCTAAATCACATGAAGCTATGAAGTTACTTCTGTTTGGTAAAAGTAGGATCACAGATGGGCAACCAGATAATGGAATAGTTTGAAAGACAGTCTATGTGAGAGAGAAAGCCAAGATGGTGGAGAGAGATAAGCAATAAGAAATTTCAAGGGGCACTTGGGTGGCTCAGTTGGTCAAGCAGCTGCCTTCGGCTCAGGTCATGATCCTGGAGGCCCCGGGATCGAGTCCGGCATCGGGCTCTCTGCTCAGCAGGGAGCCTGCTTCCCGCCCCCGCCCCCGCCCCCTACCTCTCTGCCTACTTGTGATCTTTCTCTCTGTGTCAAATAAATAAATAAAATCTTAAAATAAAAAAAGAATTAAAAAAAAAAAAAGAAATTTCAAGATGAAGGAACCAGAATGAATTGTGGTATGAGTAAGGGTTAATGGATACCAGATGTGGCCAAAAACATAGTCACCTGTTAATAAAGGTCAAGTCAGAACAGAGAACATGGTAAAAAAAAAAAAAGTGATTGATCCAGGAAAACAAAAGACGCCAAACATGGGGCCTCTACATTTTAGAAGAAAACCATTTTGGCTTGCATGAGAGAATGGATCCAGAGCCCCATGAGAAATTCCCAATGATACTTGAGTTTCAGGGTTGGTAGAGTCACCAGTGGCCAAGAGGAAGAGAAAAAGGAATACACTGGGCAACCCTCTTAGGTTCCCCCCACCGCTTTGAGAATTTGTACTATCACTTTGCTATTACTTAATAAACCATGCTTTGTTGCCCATCAAAAAAAAAAAAAAAAAAAAAGATTACACTCTAAAAGAATGAGAGGTATACAAAGCTGCAAAAAGAGGAGTAGGAAAATGAGGTTGTACCTTTGCAAGTGGAGTACATACAGTTTATGCCCCATACAGCTGGACACGAGCAACGAGAGAAGGTGAGATACGCTGAGAACCAAGAGATCAGTGCTGACCCAGAGAAACAAAGGATAGCCTGAAAAGGAAAAGTGTGTATTTCCTTGGGGGTAGGATAATGGTAGGAAATCTTCTTCTTTTTTTTTTTTTTTTTAAGATTTTTATTTATTTGACACAGGGAGAGAGATCACAAGTAGGCAGAGAGGCAGGCAGAGAGAGAGGAGGAAGCAGGCTCCCCGCAGAGCAGAGAGCCTGATGTGGGGCTCGATCCCAGGACTCTGGGATCATGACCCGAGCTGAAAGCGGAGGCTTTAACCCACTGAGCCACCCAGGCGCCCCATGGTAGGAAATCTTCTGATTGGTAACACCTATTTGTTAATTTAATTTGTATATAAGTCAAGTACATACAGTCTTTCATTTGCTCCTATCAGTGTTGGTTCTTAAATTCCAAACCCCATACAAAACTGGAGACCCTGTCTACAAATGTCCTTCATAAACCATGTAGCTCTGCCGAGTATTGCGAAGATACACCCTAGACTGTTTCTCTGGTGCTGGGGCCAGTATGTTGGGAATCACTATAATATGAGGGAGAGAACAAACGTTTTATTCTCATGGATCTGGATTTGAAGCCAGTACCACAAATTGCTGGCTGTAATGCTTTGGATATGTTTCTGATCTTTACACAACAACAGTTCTTCCTCTTCTGTAAAATGAAAATAGCAATATAGTAATACTTATTATCAGTTGGTGGTTATCATGAGTGACAATTTACAGCAAGTGTTGGGGGTAGTGTCTGATACATACATAATATTCAATAAGCAATGTTGTCTTTAGAAATCTCTGAAGACTTCCAGTATTACTACAAAAGCATTATTGTGTTGTTGTTTGAATGTACTATTTTCTCCCCTCCTAGGAATCAGGGGGGAAAAATTGTCACTTTTCACATGTCTTTCTTCATTGACTATGAGGTGATATTTCCAAGACAGGTTATCATGAGTACAATTTACTGTTTTTATGGTATTTTTTTTCTTTTTCTTTCCTCTCGTGGCACTGAAGAGACTGGGTTTTTCATTTTCATTTTTATTTTTTCTATTGGGCAGGTAGAAGCCAATTTGATTCCCTCTACCTAGGATAGGACAATAGACAACCAGGATTGTTTCACTAAGGAGTATTTTAAATTGTACTTTAGGTTCATCTTGGATATAAAGAATAAAGGCAGTGACAAAAAGTATTAAGAATGACAAGTGAACATTTTCAGTTCTCTGTTCAAAGAGACCTCCTGACTGGAAGAAATCTCAACCATCTAAACCTATTAAAATCTGTCAATCCTACTGGTCAAAATAATACATGTCCATGGCTTCCATTTATCTGTGTCCCTTCTTTGATCAAGTTTTTCACTTTTAATATAGTGACTTGTGGCAGAATTTAGTGATTTTATGAATCTCTTCCTGACCTCAAGAAAAGAACTGCCATTTTATACAGGTCATATTTCCCCGTCCTCTTCTTCAGTGATTGAGTGATGGTCAGTGTTTACAGAGAGTTGTTATTTTGAGTTCCTCATGCAGATTGCAATAACTCACTTGGGAAGTGTTTAAACAAGGCAGCTGATAAATCATAAAATTCTTCCCTTTTCCCCCAGGGATTAGCTTTTGAAACTCATGAGGGAACAGAGGAGATTACTTTCTGATATCTCTTGGAATTATGTGGCATCTTAAGGTGCTGCTCCTTGGGGGAGAAGAACAAACAAAGCTCAACATCTTTTGTGGGGAGAAGAGCAGATCCGTGAGCAGACTTCAGTCTAGCTAAGAATACACCTTGATTTACAACCATATATACATATATATTTTAAAAATTTCATAGCACACATATCCCATCACCTGACATTGAAGGAGTTTCTCCTAGGAGTCAATTTACTGTACCTCAAGGGCCCCAATAACTTCACTTTGCTTCCATCAGTCCCACAGAGGGGCACAAAATGAATGTGACACGTAGTAACCCAGAGAGCTCAGCCTCCCGAAGAGCTGCCGAGACGTGTTTCCACGTCGAGGCTGAGTCTCCTATAATGATGGTTAATGACTCTGTGCTCTAACTAGATGTGGCCGTGGGTTACTGCTGCTCTGAGAAAGACAAGGAAACCATAATTCATCTGATGTGGCTTTTTTTTTTTTTTTTTTTCTGCCGAGAAGCAGGTTAGCATTGACAAATAGCAAACGATTGTGCAAAATCCTGTGTAAGTTGTGTGTAACCGGAGAGCCATCATTTCCTCGGACATAGATCCCTACTGCGCTGTTCGATGCGGAGCATGGCAAAACACTGAAAATTAGGATCGGGGGATTGATTTCTTTACGAACAGAGGAAGTGTTACAAATTCTAGAAAAATATTTTGAAGCTGCCGTTCAATAGGTCAGCTTGATGGCCCGCATACGAATTATGAGCACCATAACTCTTTCCTCTAAATCTTCCTGATTCGTTCACACATAGGGGCGCGCACACAGCGAATATGTATTAAATCCCTACTATGTGCGAATCACTGGACAAGGAACTCTCTGCAGGATATAAAGATGAATCCGACACAGTCCCTGACCCCTGAGAGCTTGGGAAGAAGTTGAAGCAAGAGCTAAAAAACCCCATATATATCAAAAAGAGTAACATAAGAGAATGTGTGGAAATTCTGTAATAGGGCTCTTGAGGTTGTTAGAGATGCGGAGGTTGCTCCTGGCTAGGGTGGGTGGTCCAGGAAAGCTTACAGACAAGGCTGGTGGTGGGAGTGCAGACCTTGTGGAAAAAATAGAACTGTGAGAGTCAGAGATGATTTCAACGGAGAAAGCAGCATGAACACACAGAGGTGGGTAATTTCCATGTATCTGGGGGGAGAAGCAAGAGATCAGGTTCACCACAAATTATAAAATTTATATAAACTGGAAAACTAGCTTGGTCCCAGAATAGGCAGGACCCCAACTGTTAGAAATTCATTATTTTTTATTTTTATTTATTTTTTTAAAAAGATTTTATTTATTTGACAGAAAGAGATCACAAGTAGGCAGAGGCAGGCAGAGAGAGAGGGGGAAGCAGGCTCCCCACTGAGCAGAGAGCCCGATGTGGGGCTCGATCCCAGGACCCTGAGATCATGAGCTGAGCAGAAGGCAGAGGCTTTAACCCACTGAGCCACCCAGGCGCCCCAAATTCATTATTTTTTAAATGAGAGAAAACTGAGTGGGTTTCGAAACTGGAGAGTGACATGAGTAAAGAAATGTGTTAGGGAGATGATTTCGGTGGTGGCCGGTAGAGTGATTATGTAATCTTCACCTTTGAACCTTTGAGATGAACACGCTTGAGGAAGACTCTGAGGTAATTATCTGCTATCGTTTTTTAGTTTCCCCACTCTACTAATGCTCTTCCTTGGAGCTTAAAAAATCAGAGTTGACTCTACTACTAATAAATAGCAATTCTTATTTTTCATCCAGATTTTTCATTCTTAGAGACTCAGTAAAGTTTCTTTTCAGCTTTACTGTCTGTCCTCCCTCCTTTCCTATTGTTTAAGGTCACGATTCTCAAATTAAAAAAAAAACAAAAACAAAAACTTTTTTTTAATAGTCATGATATTTTTTTAAATGAGGTAATTATTTTTGAAGCATTGAGATAATCTTCTTTGATGTGGCCTCTTCTTTACCTTTAGTTGTGGAGTTTGTTCTGCCAGTTCTCAGATCGATTTCTGGGGTATGGAGGGTGATTTGATAGTTACCGAGTTGTATTTGTGGGACGAGGTGAGCCCAAGGTCCCCCTACTCTGCCACCATCTTCCCCTCGCCTACCTCAACATTTTTTAAGTTGAGTACTGTACTATTCTTTGATTGTGTATACTGCCTCCTGACACTCAAAGGAGACCTAGAATTAAATTTAAATTAAACTATTAAATTTAAAAACTTCTACAATAACCTTCAGGCCCTTGATAATCACTGCTGGTGAAATTGTTCTCTATCTAACCCCAGAGGATGGTGGGTAAAATGACATTACTGCCAAAGTCCTGCAGATCAGTGGCTATGCTAAGCTCAGAGGACCTGGTTCACCCTTTTTTTCCATCGCTGTCTTCCTAGAGGAAGCATGGAGAGTGCTCCCACTCACCACCGCAGAGAGTAGCCCTCCTACCACACACCGTGGTTGAGTATATAACAAGAATTCTTTCCCTGTAGGTCAGTTTCCAGGAGTTGATATGTATTGCAACCCCTAGAGAATGGCATATTCAACACTCTTTCAAATCCCCTTCCACCTGCCCTCCTGTACTATACATACTACAAGGCTAAAAACTCAATTCCCACAGTCCCTTGCAACTAGGTTTCTGTTTGTGAGCTAGGTGCTGCTGAGAAACAAACCTGGTAGCAGAAGAGAGAAACGTGAGGAGGTAGCCACCTATGAGGGAACTGGATCCTCAGACAAGCACCACAGCAGTGAAGTTTCGTTCTTCTGGGACAGCTGCCATGAAGAGTTTTCTCACCAGTTGCCCACACCATAGCTGCTAAGTATATGTGGGTTTTGCTACAACCTCACTGAATGGTTGGTCATATCTCTTGGCTGTATCTGAACATGGCTTTCCTCCTGCCAGTCTTGTTCGCTACCTAATACCCTGTAATAAATCTTTTTCTGCTTAACGTAGCTAGAATGAATCCTGCTGTCTGCAACTAATCACCCTGGATGATACAGCATGAGCGCTAGTTGACCACGGAGCTTGTCTATGGGAGCAGAATGGCCCAGCAAAGCAAAGAATGGGCTTCTGAGTCAGAGTTGCATAGTGTTCTTGCTATAGATCTTCCACAAGTTAATTGCTTTCTTTCTTTCTAATACGCAGATGATAATATATACAGGATGGTTGTTCTTGTGACAGCCTTTGGATCAGAAGAAACAACGACTCAAATGACCACAGGTGCTAAATGATGGCCGAGAGGTGGGGGAGGAGATGGATATTGTAAACACACGTGTGTAACAACAGCAGCCGGGATGGCAGGGGATTCCAGAAGTAGGAAATGTAGTCGAGTCTTAAGGACGTGACACTTGATTGATAGCTGCCTTAGGGGCCCTAGCAGAAGGCTTTTGAGGGGTTTCACTTCGATGTTCTTCTATTAACATCACCTAGCTACTTTTGGGTGTCGAGTAGTTACTTACTCTCTTTCTGTTAAATGGAATATTCATTAAGGTTCCTGATTATTCTTCCTATAACTTGGGTTTCTCATAGTTGTTCAGGGCCGTGACCTCATCTATTGCTCTGAGTCTATCCTTTCAGCTTTTGCTCCTTTTCTAAGGGCTGGATTCTCTCTGAGGTTCTAAAACAAAATCCCTAAGTGTTAAAAGCTGATGATTCAAGCTCTTGCTTTATGCCAAGTATGAGATCACTGCTCAGAATGGCCACATCGACTGAGGTTGGGAGGTCAGCACAGCAGGGATGGCAAACTATCCTCCAAATGTGTGTTCCCGTTCCACTAGATACAACTGTCCTTCAGAAGGACCTGCGTTGACTCTTTTATCTAGTGGAGCCATGTAACTATTCTGACCAACAAAATGCGAGCAGAAATTTGTGTCCCTTTAGGGAACTAAAAAACAGGTATGCGATCTACGTTCTTTCTTTCCCTTTCCACACACAATGGTGCAGACATGAGATAAAAAGAATCTGGCGGAGGAATCTGGCTGGCGGAGGACAGCCACCAATTTCCTGAAACATCTCCAGTACCCTGTCACTACTGAGTCTCAAATTTCCATTAATAAGTTCTATTAGGAAGTCTATTTTCTACTGAAAATTTGAGGTTTCTTTGTTAGAGCACCTGACATTATCCCAACCCTAAGCAGTTACAGGAAAGGTCATTTTATTAGTTTCCTAAGAGTGTTGTAAGAAAGTCCCAGAAACTGAATGGTTTCAGATATTATCTGTTCATAGCTGTGGAAACTCGAGATCTGAAATCAGAGTGTCTGCGGGGCCATTCTGCTTCTGAAGGCTCTAGGGAGGAATGCTTCCTGGACCTTTCCTAGCTTCTGGGGTGGCCGGCCCTCCTTGGTGTTGTTTGGCTTGCGGCTGCATCCCTCCAGTCTCTGCCACCTCTGCTCTCTCAGGCTCTCTTTCCTATGTCTGCTCTGTCCCTGTGTCTGCCCCTCTCCCTCCTTTCTCCTGGAAAGACACCAGTCATTGAATCTGGGGGCCTAAAGCTTAATCCTGTATGACTGCCACTTAGGGAATGACACCTACACAGACCCTACTCCCAAATAAGGTCACGTTCTCAAGTGCCAGGTGGACATGAATTTTGAGGGTACTCTGTTCAGTCCCATGGTCATGTGGTACAAAAGGTGACTCTGTAAAGTGCCCTCTGGGCAGAGGGTATAGTCATGTTAAGGCATATTATGATCAACATATTTAGTCAAGTTGCAAAAAATGTTACTCTAACATGGTATGGACAAAAATGAATAATCCCAAATGGGGGTTTAGAGAGCTGGTATGTGATTCTTTGAGCTCTGCATCCTTCTGTATTTCCGTCACAGACACTAGTAAGTTACAATTGAAAGAGCTTTGCTTTGAACTCACATAAATCATTCATTTGTTCAAGAAGATTCAAGGCAGATGAGAATCTTCCCTTAATTGAACTTACAGTTTAGCAGGGAAGTCAGATCTCAAACACTAATAAGCAAATGATGATGTAAGTAGGTTTATAGTAGATGCTTTGAAGGAGAGTACAGATGCAGTATGAGTGGAGATATACAGCAGGCCTCCTTAAGGAAGCAACATCTAAGTCAAAACCCTAAGAGAAGTTGGCCATGTGTGTGTGTTTGGGTTGGGCACCGTACAAACCCCGGGGGGCATCTTTTACATTGAAATGTCTGTGAACGGAGCTCCTGGGTCTTAAGCAGGGTGGAATCTCTGAAGCTGAACACAGCAGTTCTGCTTCACAATGGGCAGGAATTAGACGCAGAAAGTTCAGCAGGTATGTGTGTGGGGTGGTGGTGATGGTTCTAAGAAGACAGATATTTGAGATAGAGGGAATGACATATTACAGACCCTGCTGTGGGAAGGGGCTTCGCCTTCCTAGCTACCAGACAATGAAAAAACTAAATGCTCAGAAACTCCATTATTGGGGCGCCTGGGTGGCTCAGTCGTTGAGCGTCTGCCTTCGGCTCAGGTCATGATCCCAGGGTCCTGGGATGGAGCCCCTCATCGGGCTCCCTGCTCGGCGGGAAGCCTGCTTCTCCTGCTACCATTCCCTCTGCTTGTGTTCCCTCTCTCGCTGTGTTTCTCGCTGTCAAATAAATAAAATCTTTAAGAAAAAAAAAGGAAACTCCATTATTTGCTTGGTAAAACTGGGGATAATAGCATCCAACCAACACAGATATCATAAGGCTTCAGTGCTCCGGGAGGAGGCACGGTGCCTAGCACTGAGTAGTTTCAGTCCCTGTGCCTCCTTCTGTCTTGGATTTCCCAGACACCAGGTGAACTTGGGGTCACCAGGATGATACGTAACAAACGGCATCTACTCACATACCCTTCTACCACCAACACTCCCAAGTTCTAGGACTGCCAGTGGCTGCTAAATGAAGCTTGCTTTCCAGGAAGACTGGGTCAGAAAGTCAGGCCTTTCTCATATCTGGCCAAAAGGAACAAATAACTCTAGGCTCGAGATGACCAAAAAGAGAACTGAAATTACACCACCGCCCATCCCCACCGCACGGCCCACACCCTCCTGCGTGCTCACATTATGATCTTATCTCTTGCCCCATCTGATGCTTTGCTATTCCAGAGGGCAGCTTATGCTGTTTTTTTCTTATGCTCCTACTCTCATTTTTTCAACATTTTAATTTCTTTGATTGTTTAATCATTTAAACATGTTTAACCATTTAAACCATGTTTCGGTATACAACTCCGGGCCAGTAAGTCCATCATTAACAATGCCGATATGCATTTCCAGAGCGTTTTCATCATCTGAAACAGAAACTCTATGCTCGTTAAACAAGAACTCCTCCTTTTCCCCTTCCCCTGGCAACCTCTATTCTACTTTCTGTCTCTATAAATTTGCCTATTCTTGGTGTCTCATACAAGTAGAATCCTAAGATCTCTGTCCTTTTATGTCTGGTTTGTTTCACTTGCCTAATGCTTTCAAGGTTCACCCATGTTGTAACATGTATCACAGCTTCCTTCCTTTCTACAACTGATGATGTTCTATGGTATGTACCTAGCACATCTCACTGTAATGCTATTGGTGTGTCCTCACCAGATTGTGAGCACCTCGATGGCAGATGTAATAGGGAGAATGTCTACAAGGGACCCTACAAACGTCTTGCCCGAGACCCTGGGATCTGTGAGTATCTGAATCAGGAGCTATCACTCCTGAGATGGTGTTTTTTATGTGGGAAGATTAATCTGGATGAGCTGGACAGGCCCAGTGTAATCTCATAAGCCCTTAAAAGCAGAGAGTTTTCTCTGGCCAGCGGCTGAAGAAGGCAGAGAGGGAGAAGCCATGGACATGCAGTCACTGGCTTAAAGAAGGAAAGGGCCAGGTGAGCAGGAAAGCAGGTGGCTTTAAGAAGTGAGAGAGGCCTCGGATGACAGGCAGCACAGAAACCTGGACCTCTGTCCCACAACTGTAAGGGATGGAATTCTGCCAACCAATGAATACACGTGGAAACAGGTTTGTCCCCAGAACCTCCACCTGAGATCCTCCAGCCTGGCCGAAGCCTTGATTTTGGCTGTGTCAGACCCTGAACAGAGATTCCAGGCAGGCCCAGTGGGACTTCTGACACACAGGGTTGGGAGCTGATAGATGCGTTTTGGTTAAACTCCTACATTTGTGGCCATTTGTTACTGAGCAATAGAAAACTGCTATCACGGGCTCTTTGCTGTTCCTTTAATCCCTAGTATTCAGCTCAGTGCCTGGAATCGATTACCTTCCCAGCAAACACTAACTGAATAATTAACTGAAGGAGATGGGAAGCGGGGATGATAGAAGGAACTGTGAAAAAAGAATGGAAAATGGAGAGGATGGAGAACAAAAGAGAGATCAAGCAGAGGGGAGACCATCTGAAAGGGAGGGGGTTCTCTACTGAAAAGTAACTGATGGAAATACGTCCAAAAATTATCTGGATTCTTCTTCAGCTTCCCCAGAAATTCTTTCTTTCCAATGTTCTTTTTATTTGCAGGAGACGTTTTGATTATTCAGTTGTGTAAATCAGCCATTTGTGTAGTGGTCCTGCTGGTGTGACTTGTGACTCGCATGAACAGAAATCATAGACATGATTTTGTTTTAATTAAGAACAGTTCCTATTTAAGCCTTGAACATTCGTTTTCTGATCTCGTTTGCGTTCAGAGAGTAAGGAATGGCCTGCTGGGGACAGTCTCTGAGGGTAGTAAGTCAAGGGGAATCGGGACATTAATGTGTCTGGATTTTGAAGGAACTTGGCAGAAATAATTGTAAGTTATTTTTGTGAAATTATATGGCTTGTTCTACTCTAGGAAACAAAGAAGGAGCTGAACCCTTGGATGACCACATATCTGGATTTTCAATAATGTAAAGAGATGCTCAAGCTTCTAACATCTAAAGTGTCACTTTTATAGCTCCTCATGTAAATAGGAGGATAATTTCTTTGACACAGTGTCGTTCTCCTCCACATACTACAGTCCTTGTAATTTCACTATTAGACAACCATGTCTTCAGATTACAAATCGATGTTAACCCTTATGAAATACAGCTATATTACTAGGAGGGGTAAAATATAAGTTCAATAACCCTTACACATTAATAAAACCTATCAGCTGACTTTTCTCTCCCTTGCATGTGAGTAGGGAGAAACTGGCATCAAAGTCAACTTCACTTTTCTGTAATTCTCTGTAACACAAGTCCTAGAGAGAAGGATTATAATTGAGTTCCAATTTTTTTTTAGCAAATTTCCTTTTTTTATATTGTAGATTTTATTTTATTTTATTTTTAAAGATTGTATTTATTTATTTGACAGAGAGAGCGATCACAAGTAGGCAGAGAGGCAGGCAGAGAGAGAGGCAGAGAGAGGAGGAAGCAGGCTCCCTTCTGAGCAGAGGGCCTGATGCGGGGCTCGATCCCAAGACCCTGAGATCATGACCTGAGCTGAAGGCAGAGGCTTTAACTCACTGAGCCACCCAGGTGCCCTGGGTTCCAATTTTTTAAAAAAAAGATTTTATTTATTTATTTATTTGAGAGAAAGAGAGCATGGTGTGGGTGGGAGGAGAGGGAGAGAGAGAATCTCATGCGGACTTCCTGTTGAGTGTGGAGCCCCATGCGGGACTTGATCCCATGACCCGGAAATCAGGACCCAAGTTGAAACCAACAGGTGGATACTTGTCTGACTGAGCCACCCAGGTACACCCTGAGTACCAATTTTGATTTTGCAACCCCATTTCTGTACTGTCAAAGTCATGTTCAGATGTCAAGGCAAAGAAAGTGGCTGTAGAACTTAGCTGCTTCTTTTATCTGATTAGACACATAAAGTGATGATGCTAATTAGGATGTTTATTTAAAAACAGATAAGGGTGCCTGGGTGGCCCAGTCAATTAAGAGTCTGCCTTTGGCTCAGTCATGATCTCAGGGTCCCGGGATTGTGTCCCACATGGGGCTCCCTGCTCAGGAGAGAGTCTGCTTGTTCTGCTTGTTCCCCTCCCCTTGCTCATGCTCTGTCTCTCTCAAATAAATAAAATCTTCTGATTTTATATATATATATATATATATATATATATATACACACACACTATTGATACCATTTTTCTTATTAAAAATCATAAATCTTATTCCCCCCAGCCTCCAGTGTTATTAAGGTATAACTGACAACTATAAGGATTATTTCTCACAGTGGCAGAATGACGACTTTATGGAGCTAAAGAAAAACAGGACTGTCTTGGCCCTGATAACTGAAGAGTCCAAAAGAGTGCAGATTACAAACGGAGATGAGGGCCCTGGTGTCAATGGTCACAGAAACTGTGCCCAGTTCTCTCTCTTCCTCACCATCTCCAACTTTCTCTCTTCTTTCATTCTTTCTTCATCCCTCACCACCCCGATCTCCTCTCCTTTCCATGTCTCAAATTCTGCTTCACCCTGGGCTGGCTTTAATTTCTGAAATTTGTTTTCCCCGGTACAAGAGTTGGTGTTCTACACGGTTCCAGGGAGATATCCTGCTTTTGAGCTTAAATAACTTCACAGAGGAAAAGTGCAGCTCAAGTACTGGGAATGACTCTAACTGGCCAAGGTTTGATGACTGACCTCCCCATCCCTGAACAGGGCGATTGGTTTCCTGTTTGCCATAGGAGGCAGAGGTTCTCTTTATCCGAAGAGGAAGGAAAAGAAAACTGTTCTATGCAGATAAATCTCATTTTCAGCCACCTAATTTCAGGGCTCTACCTAGACTGCTGGGATGAATCAATGCTTGGCTTCATTTTCTTATAACAGAGAACAAAGTTTCTACTTCATATCAATGTCTTTCAACACTTGTATAGCAATGATGGAAGAGCAGGAGGAGGCAGGGGGAAGCAAAGCTGAAATGTGATTGTTCTCTCTCTTAAGAATACAACGCTGAATCACTGCCCTTCGAATTACAAAAAAAATTTCAAATATAGAAGCAGGTGTTTGTTTAATGAAGTGGGAGTTCCAAATTCCAATCTGATTCCCATATTTTCAGAGTTAAAAGGTAGTGACATTTTGTCAGAAATAAGTTCTGAAATAAGATTTTAAAGCAAAATGAAGAATGGTAGGTTTGGATCTGATTCCAAGTGCTGTTTTTTTAAACAAAATATTTAATTTCTTTATTTCAGAAGGATAGAGAGAGAGAGCATGAGCAAGGGGGAGGGGCAGAAGGGACAAACAGACTCCCTCACTGAGCAAGGAGCCCTACACAGGGGCTCAATCCCAGGACCCTGGGATCATGACCTGAGCGGAAGGCAGATGCTTAACTGACTGAGCCACCCAGGGACCCCTTGACTCTAAGTGTTTAAGAGATCTTTGTTGCTTAATCTTTTTACAAATAAAAATACACAAATT
>CM053614.1:44508417-44537196 GCA_028646535.1 Procyon lotor | reverse complement strand
GGGGGAGGGGCAGAAGGGACAAACAGACTCCCTCACTGAGCAAGGAGCCCTACACAGGGGCTCAATCCCAGGACCCTGGGATCATGACCTGAGCGGAAGGCAGATGCTTAACTGACTGAGCCACCCAGGGACCCCTTGACTCTAAGTGTTTAAGAGATCTTTGTTGCTTAATCTTTTTACAAATAAAAATACACAAATTCTAGTGACCATTTATAGGATTAAGGAAGATCAAAGACCTCTACATCAATAAGACTAGCATTATAATATTCCTAATGTAGAAGAAAAATGGATTTGAATCTTATCTTTTCTCCACCTTGAAGTGCTTTTTTTTTAAAGATTTTATTTATTTATTTGACACACAGAGAGAGATCACAAGTAGGCAGAGAGAGGGGGGGAAGCAGGCTCCCTGCCGATCAGAGAGCCTGATGTGGGACTCAATCCCAGGACCCTGAGATCATGACCTGAGCCGAAGGCAGAGGCTTTAACCCACTGAGCCACCCAGGCACCCCTCAAAGTGCTTCTTGTGGATTGGCTGAAGGATGTGTTTGGTATATTCTTAGTGCTGAGTATAAAAATGTAAGTAGAGAGAAAGGGCATGGCCGCTCCTGGGAACGTTGAAATAAAGTTAAATCCTCCCAGAGAAGATACCACTTCCCATCCTTCCAGAGTTGTCCTTTTTAAAAAGAAGCCCCAACTTAAAAAAAAAAAAATCCAGTAAATCTAACACTAGTGCTAAAAGAGTTACTAAATGTTGACTCTCATGTACCTGGAGTCATGCTGACAAAGAGCATTGCCCTCTCATTTTAAAGGCACTTTTATTTTAAAAGACTTTTAGCTCCCTAAAGTTGCAAAAATAGTATGGATTTCCCATATAACTTTTACCCAGCTTCCTCTTATGTTAACATCCTGTATAACCATAGTACAGTGATTAAAACTAAGAAAGTAACATTGGGATAATACTAAATTAGGTAAACTACAGGCTTTTTTGGATTTTCTGTTTTTCATCTAATGTCTTTTGTCTGTCCTCAATTGAACTGAAGATCCCATGTTGCATTTTACTGTCATGACCCTGTGATCTCCTCTGATCTGATAGTTCATCAGTCTTAGCTTGTCATTCATGATCCGGATACTTTTGAAGAGCTGGTGATTTTGCAGAAAGCCCCACAATTGGGGTTTGTTTGATGTTTTCTCATGATTAGATTGGGGTTATATGGTTTGAGGAAGGATTTAACAGGTTTTCCTTCTTAGAGTACATCAGAGGGTAAAGATGTCTGCATGTCTTAATTCTAGTGATGTTCTCCTTACTTACTTGGCTAAGGTAGTGTGTGGTGGTTTCTTCAATACAAAGCTACTATTTTTTAAAGATTTTATTTATTTGACACAGAGAGAGAGAGAGCACAAGCAGGCAAAGTAGCAGATAGAGGGAGAAGCAGGCTTCCCCTTGAGCACAGAACCCCACATGGGGCTCAATCCCAGGACCCTGGAATCATGACCTGAGCCGAAGGCAGACTCGTAAGTGACTGAGACACCCAGGCACCTCTAAAGCTACTACTTTTTATTTTATAATTAATACAATCTTTTCGTTTAAGGCCACACAAATATCCGTTGTTCCTCAAACTTGCCTGCTAAATTCGGCATCCATTGGAGGATCTCGTCTGAATAATTATTATGTCTTATTGATTTGAAATGCTTCTGTAAAGAAGAGCTGCCCATCTTTTTTTTTTAAGATTTTATTTGACAGAGAGAGATCACAAGTAGGCAGAGAGGCAGGCAGAGAGAGAGGGTGAAGTTGGCTCCCCGCTGAGCAGAGAGCCTGATGTGGGGCTCGATCCCAGGACCCTGAGATCATGACCTGAGCCAAAAGCAGAAGCTTTAACCCACTGAGCCACCCAAGCACCCAGAGCCACCCATTTTTATTTACACATTCAATCATTAATTTGTATTGGTATGGACTTATGGATATTTGTTTTATTCTCTTGGTTATGATCCAACACCCTAGTTATTTATATTGTTGTTCAAGTGTTCCAGTTTTGGTCATTGGATGTCCTGTCAGGTAGTCCTAGTCTACACTTCCTGTGACCAGGAATGAAGGGAGGAAAGGGGTCACATGTATTTTGAACACTAGAAAGCCATCTGATGAGCACCTCACATGAGTTTCTCATATAATTTTCACAACAGCTCCATCAAGTAAGTAATAGCATACCTGGTCCACATTGATTAGAGATCTAACACTCAGGCTACGCCGCTTGCCTGAGGCCATCAAGCAAAGTTGGGGTACAAATAGGATTTACACCTGGATTTGACTTCAGAGCCTCTTTCTGATACACCACACTACCTTGCTCTCATATTCAGGCAACTGGTAACTGAATGCTTAGTATATGTGCACTCTCCATATCAATGCCCTCAGTTCTGGACTTCTATCTTCCTTTTCCTGAGCCTCTTTTTCTTCTTCCCCCAGAGGGACCGAAGTCAGAATCACAAACAATGAGGCTCTAGAGGACCTTAGAGAAATTCTGTTCCAAATCTCTTACAATGCAAGTAAGCTAAACACGGCTCAGTCTGAGGGACACGGGTAGGTAGGTAGTAAACTAAGTTTGGACCCCAGGACCCCTGACTTGCAGTCCAGTGTTCTCTCCTTCATGAGATCAGAGCCCATCTCTCTACAGACAGTCAGCTCTCTGCTTCTGAGCTTGGAGAAATGCATTCTGGAAGCTGAAGGCTTTCCAAGGCACATCAGAACTATGGAGAAACATCTGTTCATTCATGTCACTATACCAGCACCTCTGTAAGAATAGAGCCCATAAAAGAACTTTTTAACAGTCTATTTTTTTTTTGAAATAAAAAGTGTCCCAGTTTTGATCCATGGGGGAATAAATGGACCCTTTCGGCCATCTGGGAGAATTGACTCCTTGGCATCTTGGAATCTTCGTGCCCCATTTGAGTCTGGGAAGTCCTAATTGAATCAGACGTAGCAACACAATATGAAGAAAGGAAACCAGACAGGTGTGGGGTAGGGGTGGGGGTGGCGGAGCGGAAGGAGAGAAGACATTTCTGTCAGTTAAAACTTAAGACTGCTAACGTTTACGTCACATACATTAAAGCCGTCAAGTGTTTCATTCCGGCTTTTTTACTCCTCCCCCACCAACCGAAACTAAAACCAAAACCAAAACCCCAAACTGGAGAACATTTAAAAAATGCTAATGTTATATTTAGAGGACAGAAACCAGTCTCAACAATTACTGCCTATTCTATCTCAGCGTTTCAGAACCTGAAGGATGCTTTTTCCTAGCAGCAGAGAATAAACACAATCAAGGAAAAGGCTGGAGGCTGGCAAGATAGATCCCCAGCAAGTAATGGCTGGGAGATGAGCCCACTGAACTTGAGTAGAGCTGCACTGCACTGGTAAAAATGAGGCGGGTACCACTCCCGTCTGAGCCTCCAGGTAAGTGGGTGCTAGGACAGGGCCTTCCCTTACATATTCTCGGTCATCTACAGGACACAATGCCGGATCATTACCATAACATCCATTTGCAAAAGAGTCCGAGTTACTCAACAAAGCTCACAGGGTTTAAGTGCTAGCACTGCCCAGAGCGTCTCAAACCCTTGCAAGAGCTTGTGGTCTCAGCCAGGCAGGCAGATCCTGACCCTGGGGTAGGGGGACAGACGGTGTTCTGGAGTCTTTCGGGCTGCTGCTGTTATCAGGGAAGTCTGTCTTCGGTTTGTACGGGGCTGGGATTCAGGGGAAGGCTTTGAGCCCTCATGGAGAGGGAACTACACAGCTTGGTGGGTAAACGCTAGGGCTCCGGAGTGAGCCACATCTGGGCTAGAAATGAACATGACAGCGATCTGGGTCCTCGGGCGGGGTACCTGACTTCTTTACATGGGAGTATTCTCATCTGTCAAATGGGAATAGTCATATCTTCTCATAGGGATTTGTGAAAATTTAGCGAGGTAATCATATATGTAAAAACATAAGAATGCTTCACAATGATGCACATTTCAGATGCAATGCAATTAGTAGTTACCTCCTGGGCCCCGGAACTCCATCTGCTTGGCTCGGATTGGCTTATCAGTCTTACAGTAAAGCAACTCCCATTTTATGTGGCTGAATTTTTTGAACCCCTACTTATAATTTTAAAGTGGGGATTTACTCAATAGTACCTTTAATCAGCCTACAATGGTCATGACAGTAACAATATAAGGAAAAAGGAAGAGAGAAAAAATTTCTCAGGAGCCCAGGCCTGTGTTCATATATACAGGCCCAAATTTAGAGAAAAGCCCGCTCCTATCTCCCCGAAGCCAGAATTTTAATATAGGAGAGCCTCAGGGGCCCGGAATTCACTATTGGGATGAGAGGCCATTTAAATCCTCTTTGCTTTGTGTCAAGAATGACAGAGGAGATGGGGCTAGTGACCCTTCAGGAAGCAGAGTCAGCGCCACTGAGGGGAGTCAGAAAACAGACCTAAGAGAAACGAGATGAAGACTGATAAGTCCACCAGTGCTAAAGACACTTTAAACCAGGGAGACGTTGACAAGGATGAAACTACTCCACATCTCACAGCACAAAATTCTCCTGACAACAGTTGTGAGGTTCCCCAACAATTGTTCAAGTAGAATTGTTACTTGATTATACATCATCTGCTTAATAAAATTTATTTAAACTGATATGTTAAAAATTACCTATCGTACCTCAAGGAGCTGAAAAGGAGAGTTTTCTTTGTTACGGCTAAATCACAATAATTGGTTGTAAACTGAATGGAAACGCACTGATTATCAATTAAGCAATGGGGCTGATAAAAATGCAGCACTTGGCTATTTGTTTTCAAGCTTTTTCTTTCTTCCTCATACTCCATGCTTACTTCTACCAATCTAGTGATTAGAAAAACAAAGTTCTGGTAAATGATGAAAATACTATACAAACAAGAGCTGTGGAGCAAAAACCGTGTTGGGCCAAGTATTGACGCTCTGTTTGTCTCGGTGTGTTTGTCAGCAAGTGCACATAGCACTTTTCATTATGAGCTTTTACTAGAAATAAATACGGACCCAAATTTAGGGAAAAGCCATGGCTTATTTCCTCTTCCTGGGAACCCCATTTGGCTGCATCTTCAAATATGTGACTTCCACATTCTGTTGATACAGTTAGGGCCAGAAACCTACAGAGTAATTAGCTTAGGTTTTGTCTACACAACACCAACAGAAGCAACTGGAAAGTGAAATATTCAGCCAAATAATTGGGCTTTGTGTGTGGAGGTTCCTACATGACTTTAAATAGCCAGTTAGCTCTGTTTTGTTCACTAACAGGAACATGCCCTTGGACTAATTGGTTCTCTTTGCACCACACGGACCATTGTGGGTGATGGGCCTGGGAGAGTGCAGTCCATTTGAGCAGGTTTGGGGGATAGGGTGGGGAGAGGGAGGATGGGTAAGACTGCTGGGCAACAATGGAGGGGGGAGCAGGTGACCTGAGGGAGACAGGAGGTGCGGGTGAAGATGTAGGGGTGACAGGCAGAGTCTATGAGAGCCACCATGTGTTAGCAGCACTGTCGTTTGTTCTTCACACTTCCATATATTTTATTCTTTTAAGATTTTATTCGTTTATTTGAGACAGAGAAAGCAAGAGTGAGAGAGAGCTAAGCAGACTCCCCAGTGAGCAGAGAGCCGAACACAGGGCCCGATCCGACGACCCTGAGATTATGACCGGAGCTGAAGAGAGATGTTCAACTGACTGAGCCACCTAGGTGCCCCACTAAAGCATTTTAGGTCATTTTATTATTTTTTTTAAGATTTGTACTTATTTTTATTTGACAGAGAGAGAGAGAGAGAGAGAGAGAGAGAGAGAGAGAGATCACAAGTAGGGCAGAGGCAGGCAGATAGAGAGGGGGAAGCAGGCTCCCCACTAAGCAGAGAGCCCGATGCGGGGCTGGATCCCAGGACCCTGAGATCATGACCTGAGCCAAAGGCAGAGGCTTTAACCCACTGAGCCACCCAGGTGCCCCTTAAGTCATTTTAAAGAGGAACAGGTGGATGAGAGGCTAACTCATCAGGGGCCACACCTGTCCTGAGTAGGGAGCAGAGCTAAGATGGAAACTCAAACCTCTCTGATTCCATACCCCTGCAGCCTCTCTAAATACAAAGTTTGGTAGGGAGGGACCTGGTAAGTTAAGCCAACGGGCATTTAAAAATTTGTCTTACTTTATTCCTTGTTCCTGAAAATATTAACACTCTGGTATTCTAGGAGTCCATTCTCTTCATTTCTACACCTTCTCTTTTAAATGCTGATGTCTCTCAGGCCTCTATCCTTGGCCTTGTTCTCCTACTTCAATAAGACATTATTTTGGTATATGACAGATGTCACTTTTCTGGTATTTGGTGAGTGATCACCCCTGCTGAGAGCTATACTTGAGGTATTCATTGTTTCACAGTGAGCTGGCACAGAGAACCAGAGAAAAAAGTCATCAAATCCCTGGTTATTGAATTTCAAAAGCTAAGATTAAGGTGTGGGGAGAAAGAGGTTTGAAAATCTACAGGATAGGTCGAGTGCTTATTTTATGGTCTTTGCTACATGAAGACAACATAAATTTGTCAGATGGTAGGAGTGGGGAGGAGACAGGAGTGACAAGGTGGAGCCAGATTTTGAAAGGACCACTCAGACTGATTTGAGTCAACACCCCGAGACTTTCCAGCCCCTGCTCCAGCAGGCCCCATTGGGAGCTAGTGCTAGGAAGTCAAAAGGGATGAATTAGTGTCTCAGTCCAGCTGGTATCCATTCAGCTGACAGGCCTGAGAAGGCTCCTTTGATGCCCTCCCTGTTGGTTAGCAGAAAGCGGACCTCTCACTGATAGGAGCTGCATCCATGTCACTGGCCTCCCATGCTGGACATTTGGTCCTTGACCTTGCTTAATCTCTATTCTACCACTTAACTGAGCCACTCCTTGCAGTGGCCTAGGACATTTTTTAAAACATGGTGAAGGTACGGTTTGGGGCTCTCAGGTGTGGAAGCTGCTGGACAGAAAGTTATTGACACACGCTAACTAAGCCGAGATGCCACATTTAGGTTGACGTTTGAAGAGTTGGGAAAGGCTCTAACAGTTTGATTGGTTGGCTGAAATATGGACCAAGAGGTGGCCCACCACACACAAGTTAGAGATGCCTGAACTGCCTTAGTTTAGTGGGAATTCAGATGCTGCAGAGGATTGGAATGTTAGGGTGATTTTGTCATTTAAGACCTACTCACCCACACTGGGAAGATTCAGAAAACATACCTTTCATCATGACTGTGAGAAATAAATTCTTGAGGGTGGTTCTGTGATTGTTCTTCTCTATGGGGAGGATCTTACAGTGGAAACTGTGGTCTGTGAACTGGGAAACCTCAAAGCAATGGGGTGACGGAGGTTCAGGGGCCATGTGGCAACCGTCTGCTGCCAAAGGGGAGATGTGAGTGGTTACCATAGTGGGCAGCAGAGTCAAAGCAGCCCTCAGGAGAGTCTGACTCCTATAGACCTCTGGGGTTGGCTAGTTGATCGTGGTGTTCCTAGAAGTTAAGGGAAGGAAGTCTACTGCATTTTTACTTGATTTGTATAAACAAAAAGAGTTGTAGGTCAAGTGAACAAAAATCTATAAATAGAGTCACAGCCCCTCATTTGATTCCCGGACCTGAGCCAGTTTACATAACCAGAATCCCTCGCATGACAGGGAGGCCATGTCCCCGTGAGGAAGGACCTTGGTATACTGCTAAAAATTTATACTGTTACTCTTTCGCCCAGCCTTCCTCAGAGGAAATCCTCGAAGGGGGTGGAACTTTAGGAAGTGCACCTGGTTGTTCACTTTCTAGAAGGAGAAATGACCAGACATGTAATTATATACATATTTGTGGCTTGTGGTCAGTGATTTAGATGGATGGTCAGGGACTTAGAAGGGACATGATTGGATAACCGGTAACGAGGAAATTTGGTGTAGAGGTCTGTGGATAGGGCTCTTTGCATGGATAAAAAAAAAAATGAAGATATCTGTGTTCCATATGAATGGTTACCAAAGGTGATCTCAGCAGAAGAGGATTTTAATAATCGAGTGGATAGGATGACCCATTCTGTGGATACCGGTAAGTCTCTTTCCTCAGTCACACATTTCACTGTGCAATGGGTTCATAAACAAAGTGTCCATGGAGGCAGAGATGAGGTTATGCATAGGCTTAGCAAAACGGGCTTCTCATTAAAGCTGATCTGGCAATGGCCACCACTGACAGAACAATCTGCCAGTAGTAGAGACCAACACTGAGTTCCCAAGATGGCACCATTCCCTGGGGTGATCAGCCAGCTCCCCGGTGGCAGGTTGATTACATTGGACCACTTCCATCTTGAAAGAGGCAGTGTTTTGTCTTTGCTGAAATAAACACTCTGGATTCAGATTTGCCTTCCCTGCACACATGCTGTGTCATTTCCCTTTAGCATGAAAATTTGCTTTTGGGTTTTTTAGTGCAGATCTGCTGGTGATGAATTCAGGTTTTTGTTTATCTGACATTATTTTATCTTCATTGTGGAAGAATATTTTTGCTTAATGTAGAAGTCTTAGTAGGAAGAACTTTCCTTCAGCACATTGAATATATCATTCCACGGCCTTCTGGCTTCAAATGGTACATCAGCCATCAATCTATCCTTGTTTCTCTAATGGAATGGACTGTTTAACCCTGACCTCAAGATTTTCTTTATTACTTGGCTTTTGGAAGTTTGATTTTTAATGTTTTTAGAAGTGGTTCTGTGCTTATTACATTTTGGTTGAGTTTCTTTGGCCAATAAGATAGTGTTTCCTATGGAATTTGGGAAGTCTTCAGCATTATTTCTTCAAGTATTTTCTCCCTCCCCCCAACGGGATTCTAGTTGTTCCTGTTCCATCACTTCCCATTGTCGCAAGAATTCTAAAGCTCTGTTGACTTTAATTCAACCTCTTTTCTCTCTCTTCTTCAAATTGGATACTTTCTATTAACTTCAAGTAATAGATTCTTTCTTCTGTTAATCTGTTTTTTAAAAACTGCTTTTAATTTTTTGTAAGTTTTTAATTTTTAATCTATTATTGGTAACAGGGAATCAATGTGTAAAAGTTTATTTTAATTTTCAGCTATAGAATTTCAATTTTCTGCTGAAATTCTTGTTTTTTTATTGATATTCTATTGTTAATTCTTTGAATATCTTTTACTTTAATTCTCTGGATATCCATATGTATGTAGATGATGCTTAGAAATCTTTAACTGCTAATTCCAACCCCTTGGACCCACTTGAGGTCACTTTCTGCTGACTGCTTTTTTCTATTTTTTTGGGTTTTTTTTTAAGTTTTATTTAAATTCCAGTTAGTTAACATGCAATATTTGTTTCAGGTGTACAATATAATGATTCAACACTTCCATATAACACCTGGTGCTCACAGCAAGTGCACTCCTTAATCCCCATCACTTACTTCACCCATCCCCCACACCCACCTCTCCTCTGGTAACCATCAGTTTGTTCTCTATAGTTAGGAGTCTGTTTCTTGGTTTACCTCTCTTCTCCCCTCTTTGTTTGTTTCTTAAATTCCACATATGAATGAAATCATATGGTATTTGTCTTCCTCTGACTTATCTGGCTTAGCATCATACTCTCTAGCTCCATCCACATTGTTGCAAATGGCAAGATTCCATTCTTTTTTATGGCTGAGTAATATTTCACTGTATATACAGTTAGCGCTTCTTTTTCCATTCATCAGTTGATGGACACTTGGGCTGTTTCCATAATGTAGCTGGTATAGATGATGCTACTATAAACAGAGGGATCAGCCTTAATGAGAAGCCCGTTTTCTGTATCTGTTTGATCTAGTATTTTTGTATTCTTTGGATAAATACCTAGTCGTGTGGTGGTTGGATCATAGGGTAGTTCTATTTTTAACTCTTTGAGGAAACTCCACACTGTTTTCCAGAATGGTTGCACCAGTTTGAATTCCCACCAACAGTGCAAGAAAGTTCCTCTTTCTCCACATCCTCACGAACACCTATTGTTTCTCGTGTTGTTGATTTTAGTCATTCTGACAGATTTGAGTGATGTCTCATTGTAGTTTTGAGTGAGTGGCTTGAGTGAGTGCCATCACTGAGGATGAGTGATGTCAAGCATCTTTTCATGTTTCTATTGGCCATCTGGATGTCTTCTTTGGAAAAAACATCTATTCATGTCTTCTCATTTTTAAAAATATTAATTTTTGTGGGTGTTGAGTTTCATAAGTTCTTTATATATTTTGGACACTAACCCTTTATCACATATGTCATTTGCAAATATCTTCTCCCATTCTGTAGGTTGCCTTTTAGTTCTGTTGTTTCCTTTGCTGTAAGGAAGTTTTATTTTGATGTAGTCACAAAAATTAATTTTTACTTTTGTTTCCCTTGCCTCGAGATCTGTGTAGAAAGAAGTTGTTACAGTTAATGTCAAAAAAGTTACTGCCTGTGTTGTAGGATTTCTATGGTTTCAGGTCTCATGTTTAGGTCTTTGATCTATTTTGAATTTATTTTTGTGTATAGAGTAAGAAAGCAGTCTAGTTTCATTCTTTTGCGTGTTGCTGTCCAGTTTTCCCAGCACCTTCTAAAGAGACAGTTTTTTACCCCACTGGATATTCTTTCCTGCTTTGTCAAAGATTAATTGGCCATATAATTGTGGGTTCATTTCTTGGTTTTCCATTCTGTTTTATTGATATACGTGTCTATTTTTGTGTCAGTACCGTACTGTTTTGATTACTACAGCTGTGTAATGTGACTTGAAGTTCAGAGTTGTGATGCTTCCAGCTTTTCTTTTCTTTTTCAAGATGGCTTTGGCTCTTTGGGTCTTTTGCGGTTCTGTACAAATTTTAGCACTGTTTGTTCTAGCTCTGTGAAAAATGCTATTGGTATTTTTTTTTTTTTTTAAAGATTTTATTTATTTGACAGCGAGAAACACAGCGAGAGAGGGGACATAAGCAGTGGGAATGGTAGCGGGAGAAGCAGGCTCCCTGCCGAGCAGAGAGCCCGATGCGCGGCTCGATCCCAGGACCCCGGGATCTGACCTGGGCCGAAGGCAGACACTTAACGACTGCGCCACCCAGGCGCCCCTGCTATTGGTATTTTGATAAAGATTACATTAAATGTGTAGATTGTTTTGGGTAGTATGACCATTTTAACAATATTCAGTTTTCTGATTCATAAGCATGGAATGTTTTTCCATTTCTCTGTGTTATCTTCAATTTCTTTCATAAGTTTTTTATAGTTTTCAGAGTATAAGACTTTCATCTCTTTGGTTAGGTACATTTCTAGGTATATTATTATTTTTGGTACAATAGTGAATGGGATTGATTCCTTAATTTCTCTCTCTGCTGCTTCATTATTGGTGTATAGAAATGCAACAGATTTCTGTACGTTGATTTTATATCCTATGACTTATCTAAATTCATGTAATAGTTCTAGCAATTTTTTGGTGGAGTCTTTCGGGTTCTCTATACAGAGTGTCATGGCATCTGCAAATAGTGCAAATTTGACTTCTTTCTTGCCAATTTGGATACCTTTTATTTCTTTTTGTTGTCTGACTGCTGTGACTAGGATTTCCAGGACTATGTTGAATAAAAGTGGTGAGAGTGGACTGCTTTTCTCTTAACTATGAGTCTCACACTGCTGTTTGCATGACTAGTGTTATCTGGTTGAAAACTGGACATATCTATTAGATGATCTGTTGTAGCAACTCTTAATTCTTTTGTATTCTGCTGAAGACTGTTGATTATTTTTTTATTTTTATTTTTATGGTTCTAGTAAGCAGTTTATTTGCCTAGATACAAATTGGAAACTCTGTCTCCCCTATGGTTTATAGTAAGTGATGTCTCTGCCCTGTCCTTTCGGTTTCCCACCACTGCTTTTTCAATCTGACTTCACAGAATCTCTTCTGTTTACATAATTAGCTAGTCAGTTAAGGGTGGGGCAGAAACTGGCTCACCATTGCTGTATTTTCCTTGCTTCTAGGGAAGGAACTTCATTGCTGGTCTTCTGCTTTGTCCTCTGATACTTCAATTCTGGGGCTACCTTCAGGTTTCTATTGCCTGAGCCATGCTCTCCGTTAAAAAAGAAAAAAACAAACAAAATAACAAACAAAAGAGGTAGCAACTCACAGATCAAGCCTAGTGTGGATCCATTTTGCAAGAGGCAATTCCTCTCTGGTATCTGGTTTTGGTTTTTGTTTTTCCTGGGCCATGTGAAACACTCTCATGATGCATAATTAAGCTGTCAGCCAGGATTTTGGCAGAATTTGAGTCTTACTTCCTTTTCTAGTTCTCTTGATCCTTGGATTTCTCCTTTAAAATTCCACCTGTTTTTTCCAGCCGTGAACTTTGATCTCTGACACCCTGAGCTGCTATGGATTGTAATTTCCACTGCTTCTGTTTTCCACAATGATAGCTTTGGGGACTGGCAAGTGCCCACAGTACAGGAAGCCACAAACTGAGAATTGTTATCTTTCTCAATTGTAGTTTTTTTTTTTTGTTGTTTTTAAATAAGCCATCCAATAGCTTCTGTGTGCTTTAGGATGCTTTTTAGCATCTGAATTTTTTTAAAAATGCAGTTAAAAAAATTTTTTTTAATGTGGCATAGTTTCTACCACCATTACCAGAAGTCTAGTGAGTTGGTTAATTTTTAGAAATAGGTCTACCAGGGTGCTCTAAATTAATTCTCTACATGGAAAATAGGCCATCTTTTATTTACAAACAAACCAACAAATTCTGGCATCATGCAAGAGGATTTACTGGATGAAGAATTTTCCAAGCTTTTTAGAGATATCCTGGAATTAACACTGGACTTCATGGGTACATTGGACTCCGACATTACAGGCCTTATAGGAGGCCTACTACACAATAATTTCAATGTGGAATTTATCAGGAAAGTTTACCATTGGTTACATTCTGCACTATCTCCATTATATTTAGTTTTCAGGTTATTAGAATTTGAAATATAAAACAATGTCTTTCTTCATAGGGAGAATCTTTCCTTTTTTAGAGTTGGATGCTTTGACAATCACAACAAGAGTATAAGGTATCCCATTCTTGGGATCTTTTAGTTTCTTGAGGTTGTATTTTCTATTTGTATAGAAATTGGCTGAGCCTTAGCAAACAGCCTTAAATAGGACTAGTTATTCATGGCTGAATGCTCTGAATGAACTGGCCAAAAAGTCAGATTATAATAGTCAAGAATGAATGCTTCCATAATGAGGAAAATTCTTCTGCATCATTTGATCGTTTCTCAACATGCCAATCAACAACCATCTTAAACCACAGAAGTCCAATACTGCTATTGCTTTAGGGGTTTCCAATTTGCAGATTTTAAAGCTGGCATTGTAGAGAACTATTTCATTTCTAACTTACTGTTCAAAACATCTGGGTATCATCTCTTTGAAGTACCTTTGAAATTACTGGAAAAATGCTAACTCCATGACCTATTCCACCTGCAGATAATGGTATCAGTTCTCGAAGGTATTGTTAACTGGATGTAGTGTAAGCTGTACCTAGAGCCAGGTGAGTTATGTAGATGTTAACAATGACCGAACACTTGTATTAACTGCAGTGTATGCCTCTTGGACTGTTTTACAAACTGAAACCTCAAGTGTCTTCAAAATTTCTGGACATCAGAGGTCATCCTTCTCTTTAAGATTTAAACATTAACAATCAGAGGTCCTGTTCTGTAAGTTATCAAGAAGTATAGATGTGCCCCCAAGTGTTCATGAGGATCCCTGGGAGAGGCACCGAAACACAACTCACCACACCAGTCTTGGAATACAGCTGTGCTAGAAAGGCATTAAAAAGGCATTTAATCATAGGTGCCTGTGTGGCTCATTCAATTAAGCATCTGCCTTCTGCTCAGGTCATGATCCTGGAGTTCCAGGATCGATTCCTGCATTGGGCTTCCTGCTTGGTGGGGAATCTGCTTCTTCCTCTGCCCCTCACCCCACTCTCATGGTTTTTCTCTCTCTCAAATAAATAAATAAATAAATAAATAAAATCTTTAAAAAAAAATGGTTTAATCAACTATAGGATAGTCTGCACAAAGCTGTTACTGTCTTAGGGACAAAACCAATACAAGTTAGCTCCCAAAATATGTCAACTCAAATACTGAGATTTATCTTACATTTATGGAAATGTAGAGAAACGGTAGTAAATAAAAGATACTTACTCAATGAAAAGATTGATGACGAAAAAAAGGCACTATTACGGTAGACAGAGAAATAACCCTTAGTAGAGATGCAATCTGGCTTAATGAACGTTCAAGGAATCCAAGGACTCTGCTTCACAACTCTGGGAAGACAGGTGACTTAAACATAGCAAGGTAAACTTGAAGTCACCATCTTCCCTACCAAAGAGCCTTATATTCTTAATTTAAATGAATGTTTCTGTGAAGAAATGCAATAGTGTGAGCCATGTCAGCCCTGTGATTCCTATCTCATAGGAATCTCATAGCCTCACACAACACTGGGATTCGGAGCTGAGCTGTGTGGGGGAAGCCGGACGGGGCAAGACATCTGTTTTGCCGGCTTGGCCTGTGGCAGCAACAGGACTCTGGAGCTGGAATCTGTGGTGGCTCATCATTGGGATTCAGTGGTTTCCCGAGGGTGGCAGGCGCAGCAACATGTAGGGGGAGTGGGTGGTCACTGCCCTATGTGGCTGTGTGTATCCCAACTGGAACATGAGTCTCTAGTTTCTTTCTGGAGCTCCTCCAGTGATTGAATAGGCTACCTATACTCCACACTAAATCTCTCTAAATCTCTGTGTTGAACCTAGAAAGGAAGAGATTCTGTTATCTACACTGAGAACTTAGCTCATTATACTTGCCAGTTCTTAATATGTCAGCCAGATCTAATCTGATATTCACTTATAACTTTGACAAATGTTATTGGAAATCACATAACCAAGCTCGTCAAGGCAATAAACTTAATACAGACCTGGAAATCAAGTTTGATGAAGTGTCAGTTTTTCTCTTTCAGAGTAAAGTGCAAAATAGTTTTTGATATTATTTTTGTGCTTTACTCTGACATAGATTATTATGGCCATAGTCCAGGGAAGTGATGGTCGAAGATGTCTGGAGAAGCAGAAATTACTTTAATACAAATTGGAAATAGGAGAGTGAAATGTATACACTAAAACCCTTCAACTTGAAAGGGTAGGGAACAGCTCCTATGAAAAGAAAAATTGAAAATGTCTAAACATATTCTATAATTTTCTACATGATTTTCAAATCTTTTCCCATAAAATATATTTTCTTTTAAATAGCATTATTTATATTGCTTATCACAAATCTTCCATAAGTTAAGTTAAATGTAAATTAGGACGGTACACTTTGGGGTTAATATTGAGACTTACTAGTCTGAAGATCCTAAATCCCAAGTATACTAGAATCAGTAGCTCATTGTAAAATTAGAGCTGTCTAGGTTTCTTTCTGACTGAATTTGAAAAGCGAAGTAAACATGGAAACACAGTACGTGGTCAATATTTGATAACTGATTTATAAAGGCAGAATTTCAGTATATGGCCCTAGACAAAGTAACAAGGTAGTTGAGGTAGAGGCAGATCCTAGAGCCCAAGTAACAGCCAGAGACATGTGTGCCCCTTAAAATAGACGTCTGAGCAGCAGGAGAGACCAAAGAAATAAAGATGTAAGGAACGAAGGCCTATGTCGAAAGTCAGCTTAATGGTATTCTTGTGACTTCATTAAAGAGTTAGTTGGACTAAAATATTTTTGGGTGCTTCCTCTGGAAGTGTCAGTATAGTATGATGGACAGTTGGGAAGGCTGAAAGACAAAGTCCCAGCTCTATCTCTTAGTCAGGTGTTTATATGTGATAGATAGCACCAACGGTCACATTCTTTCAGTCTCTATGCACCTGCTCCTTTGCGATGTGCTTTTGCAACTCCTTCCATTAGAGATAAAGCCTATTTTCCAACACTTGAATTAGTGCTTTGTCACATGACTTGCTTTGGCCAATGGGTCCTTAACAAACAAAGATGGGCTTTGGAATCACTGTATGTTTTTAAGCAGAACAGGGGTGTTTGAACTGTGATTTTTATTTTTTTAAAGATTTTATTTGTTTGACACAGGAGAGAGAGAGAGAGATAGCAAGAGAGAGAGCATAAGCAGAGGGAGCAAGAGGCAGAGGGAGAAGGAGAAGCAGGCTCCTTGCTCAGCAGAGAGGGCTCCATCCCAAAGGCCCCATGAACTGTGATTTTTAAAGTAACTCTGATAGTAGTATAAAAAAGGGATCATGGAGGGAAGAGACTAGAGGCAGGGAGGCTCATCAGGAGGGTGTAGGTAAAAGACAAGGACAGCAGTACCTGGGTGGCTCAAGTGGTTAAGTGTTGGCCTTCAGCTCAGGTCATGATCCTGGAGTCCCAGGATCAAGCCCCACATTAGGCGTCTGCTTTTCCCTCTGCTTCTCACACCACTCGTGCTCTCTTTTACGTAAATAAAATCTTAAAAAAAAAAAAAAAAGACAAGGAGGATGTGCAAAAAGACAGTACAAACGGCATCACCCCTGAAGGGAGTTAAAAGTTATTCAGGAGTAAACACTGATAGGGGCTTAGAATGTGATTAGATATATGGGGTTAGGGAGAAAACTGAGTGAAGAACCACAGAAATTTCTAAATGTTGGTCCTGGGAAGATAGTGTTGCAGGACTGAGGTGCCGGCAGGTCATTCACCTGGGGATAATCAGGAGGCACTGAAGACGGTGCCACACACACTTTATAGCCCCAAGTCAGTTTCTCATTTTTCAGCTGGCTTGCTTGATTTTGTTATGTGGTTGTTCCATGACTCTATTCTCGGACTCAAAAGGCTCAAAGGACATTTGTGGGAAAAGAAGGCATCATTATAACTCCAGCTTATATTTCGGAAGTATAGAGTTAATTTGTTCTATGGTTCTTATATTATGGCTAATGAATTTTCCTCATTACTATGGAACACTCATCACCAACATATTACCTGTTCTAATAGTTATATGGTAGGAAAAATAAATAAAATTGTAGGTATGCTTTAGAATTTCTCTTCTTACATTATATTATTCACTGAGTAGCTAGAGAAAAGGAAAGACAGTAACCAGTGAAGACCAAGGTTAGGGCTGACAGAATGAGCAAATGAAAATACAGGATGCCGGTTAAATTTGAATTTCAGATTAAAAACAAACAACCATTCTGTTTAAATATACCCCAGAACCATATTTGGGGTATACTTAAGCTACTAAGTTTTTTTTTTTAATCTGAAATTCATACTTAACAGGATAACCTGTATTTCACCTGGCGGTCTACTTGAGGTATCTTTTACTGAATATGCCTTTCAGAAATGCTGATACATGTTTTGTTTTGTTTTTTAAGATTTTATTTATTTATTTGACAGAGAGAGAGAGATCACAAGTAGGCAGAGAGGCAGGCAGAGAGAGAGGAGGAAGCAGGCTTCCTGCTGAGCAGAGAGCCCGATGCGGGGCTCGATCCCAGGACTCTGGGATCCTGACCTGAGCTGAAGGCAGAGGCTTTAACCCACTGAGCCACCCAGGCACCCGCTGATACACGTTAAGTGGACAAATTTTACTAGGGACTGGAACATTAGAGAAGGGCTGGAAAAAGCAAGTTGAAACAGAATTCCTTTCTGTCAGGACTTCTCAGAACCTTTAATCAGTTACTACATAGTAAGTCTCCTAAAAGAAGAAAGTATGAAGCATTTCCCACCTTTCACTTGATCAGATGTTTCCTTGAGGTTTTGTAGATACTGTGCGGAGGAAGGTTAATCTATTTGTGTCTCTGCTCGCGTAAGTAACCGGTACTGTGATGCAGTCAACATGGTGTAAAATATAAATTCAAAAATCTGGGTTCAAGTCCTTGCCCATCAATCACTGGGTGTTTGCAAGTTGCAAACTTGACTGAGCTTCCATTCCTTCTCTAGGGATAATATATGCCTACCTCACAGGATTCGTCGGAGTCTCAGAAGGCATCACCTAGCAGAGCACTTTGCATACCAAGAAGTATAATACAGATGCCCCAAACAATGTAATAAGAGGAGAGAAATAAAATGAAGGATTAGATCTAAAGAGGAATTTCCCAGCAGGTAATGGAGTTACACACTTTGCAGCACACCTGTCTCTGAGGTCCTGATCATACGATTGGAATTTGCAGTGTGTGATTCATTGCATTTTAGGCACAACCCCAAGTCTCATCATTGTCTGATGCTGCTGGGTGTTTGTGGATTGTACTGTCTGAGGGGGGTTTCCAGCTCGTGGTTGTGACTGAAAGTTGCTATCCGGTACAGATTTCCCCCAGTTCTGTCCCTGAACATAGCTGCATACTATGAAGATTGATAAGAATACACAGGATGCAGTCTAATTCTCTGAAAGCTAACTTAGCTAATTTACTTGTTTCCATTAATTATTTAGTTTCAGTTGACTGCTTTTCATTGTCATAACAACTGTGGTTGTTTTTGTACAAAAATCATAATAGAATATTGAGGCATGTTCGGTTTATCCTGCACCAGCTTCTTCCTGTAGCTGAAAACTGAGGGGGATTGAAAAGAGAAATGGGCCAGAGAGAGGGAAGATACAAGGGGCTTCCATGAATATGAGGGATCCTTATGAAACCACTAAATTACTAATAAATTATTATTTGTAAAGATTCTTTGGGCCTAATATGGGTAAATGAGTCATTTGTTAATGGATTTTAGGAAACTAATCCAGAACCAAACAGAAATAGTAATAAAGATTTTGGGGGGTTCCTGTTCTCTCTTGCTGAAAAGTCGTTGAGCCTTCCATTTTGGTTACTGAAGCTTGATAAATCCAAGGAGATTCCCCAGTGGAATCTTCTTGGCCCCACGATAGAGTGAGCTATAGCAATTCATATGTATGTACATTCTTTTTTTAAAAAATATTTTATTTGTCAGAGAGAGAGAAAAAAAGAGTAGCAGAGTGAGACGTAGACTCCCTGCTGTGCAGGGAGCCTGATGTGGGACTCCACCCCAGGATTCCAGGATCATGACCTGAGCTGAAAGCAGCTGCTTAACTGACTGAGACACCCAGGCATCTCTGCATGTACATTCTTAACCTTTTATGTCATGAACACAAAATCAGGAAAGTGACCAGGGAACAATTGATTCTCAGATATGTTTCTTTTTTCTTTTCTTTTTTTTTTTTTTTTTAAGATTTTACTTATTTATTTGAGAGAGATCACAAGTAGGCAGAGAGGCAGACAGAGAGAGGGGAAAGCAGGCTCCCCACCGAGCAGAGAGCCCGATGTGGGGCAAGATCCCATGACCCCGAGACCATGACCTGAGCTGAAGGCAGAGGCTTTAACCCACTGAGCCACCCAGGTGCCCCCTCAGGTACATTTCTAAGGAGAAATGTGGGGCTTTCAGACTTCTTGCGATTTTTAACATTTCCACTGTTTATTTCTTAACATTTCTCACCTGCTCATCATTTCATGTTGATTCACAGATGCATTTGGTCTCTGGTCCCATTGTCTGTGAAATCGTGAGACTCAGAGGGACTTCTTTCCTTGGAGTGTTATTAGACACTTAACAGAAAAGGACATGATTTAACTTGCCAGCTAAATGCATAACCGTAGCTGCATAGAACAAATGAGGGGAGGGTGTGCTATAAGCTGGTACTCATGTGACCTTTAACATTTTAGTGATTTATGGCTGCTGTGAACATAACTGAACTATAACCAAGAGAAAAGAATTTATTTTCTCTCTTAGGAGTATCATACTCCTAAAAGCATTATCTCACCCAATTTGTTAACAGTAAGAGCTTTACAACAGTAAGAACTTGCAAAAGGACGACAGAATGAAAGAATTTTAATGCGTTTTGCCAAAGGGAAATTTACCATCTGCCTGTCTTCATGAATCACATATGCTGAGAATAATATTTTAGAAGATTCTGACAACAAGATGCAGTAATTTGTAAATGAATATTACCGATGCTGCCCTTTTTAAAGCAATCTGTGGAATAAATCAGTACAGCAATCTATAGGATTGCAAGTCAAAGACTTGAAATAGGAGAATAATAAACTACATTATTGACTTTTTGTAATTGTAATAAAGATCCCAAATCTTTAAAATGTAATTACTTTTACTCAAATTTCACTGTTCCCATATGCATCCTTTCAACGTGTTTCCACATTAGGTAGGATAGGAAAATACATTATTAGGCCAAGACTACAATAAAGTCTTATTGGCAGACTTTGTCAGACATGCAATTAAAGAACACAGAAATTTGTCACTGGCTGGTCTGATTTCTCAGAAAGTATTCCCTACAGCACAGATCTTGAAAGTGTTATCAGTGGAAGACTTCATTTTTCAACGTGTAGAGAGCCAACTCGAAAGACATGATTTTAATTCTCAGAAAAAGCAAAACACAATTTAAAATATGGAAATTCAGTTTGGAACTTGGGAATAACCAAATATTTTCAAGCAATGGTCTAATGATGTTATTGCTTTATCCACTATACATTTAAAATGAACACTATTTGTAGTTGATGAAAGTTAGGAATTAGGTATTGTCTCTTAAAAATTGTTTTGGGGGGGCGCCTGGGTGGCTCAGTCGTTAAGCGTCTGCCTTCAGCCCAGGTCATGATCCCAGGGTCCTGGGATCGAGCCCCGCATCGGGCTCCCTGCTCAGTGGGAAGCCTGCTTCTCCTGCTACCATTCCCTCTGCTTGTGTTCCCTCTCTCACTGCGTTTCTCTCTGTCAAATAAATAAAATCTTTAAAAAAAAAAAATTGTTTTGGGGAGCCCCTGGGTGGCTCCGTGGGTTAAGAGTCTGCCTTCGGCTTAGGTCATCTCATAGTTCTGGGATCAAGCCCCATGTCCCCTTCCCCCTATTGGCGTGCTCTCTCTCTCTCAAAAAATTAATAACATCTAAAAAATATTGGTTTGGAAGAGGGGCACCCGGGTGGTTCAGTCGGCTAAGCATCTTTGACTCAGGTCATGATATTGGGATCCTAGGATCCAGCCTCACGTTGAGCCGTGCGTTGGGCTCCTTCACCCCACTTATGCTCTCTTTCTCTCTCCAAATATAAACAAACAAACAAACAAACAAACAAACAAACTTTAAAAAATTGGTTTGGAAGAACATAAAGAAAATGGAAGAAAAGAAGGGTTGTATAATCAGTGACGATTGTTCTATCATAAATCAGGTGATTTGAGCCTGACCGTATATGACCTGAGAAAACAAAATTTATACCATTTCCTCCTCTCCCACTGTGTCAGTGGTGGTACTGACACTACTACACTTTCTTGTTGGCTACAAAAGTATCTTAAACACGCTATTTTATTGCTACAGGCATTACAAGAAAGGCAAGTCTACGGTCAGTAAGGAGGAGGGGGATTTTGATGATTGCCGTTTTCCAAAACAATAAGTAGATTTTTTCTTCTTTGGAAACCAAATAAGAGGAAAGCTTATGCAAATGAAAACATGCATTCTGGCAATATTTATGCATGTCTCTGCCATTATTTCATTCTTCCATAAGGCTAACTTTTTTTCAAAGAATAAAAGCATGTTAGTTACGTATACTTATCTCTTGGATCTGGCAAAGGAAAGTCCAACAATTTCATAATTATCACTATCCTATGTGGTAGAATATATAGTATATACTTATCGTATATTGTAAATAATATAGTTTCTTTCTGAAAATAACCATTTGCATGACAATTAAGTAGCACTTCGGGAGCTATTTTCTGTTTTCTTAGTCCCTTAAGTGTACTCTCAAGTGATTAAAAAAAGTATATTTTCATTTTACCTTCATTCCCTTCCCCCACCAAACACACACAATTTTTAAGAAGATACCTAATAGTGCCTGGGTATGAAATTGAATCAGTATGAATTCCAAGCCGTTAGACATTCCAAAGGAATCAAAGTGCCTATGGAAGCTTTTTGCTTTTTCCTGAGATCTAAGAAGTACTAGTTAATATTTTGGAAGCTTCCAGAAAGAAAATGAGGGAAAACACTGTTCTCAGAGAAGAGTACGATTCTCAGATTACTGTCTCAGATGATAATTTAAAAAAAAAAAATTGTAGGAAGAGAGCTGTAGGCAGAAGAAATATGAATATTTTATTCATCATTTTCATTTTGCTTATTTCTAGTGAATGTGGAAATATGGTCACAAAATTTACTTAGGAACAGTGTTCTCAAGCATATGTGGGTTGCAGACTAAATCCTCAGCCTGGGAAATTATTTGTACTCATCTAAAATGGCAATAATAAGGAGTAAAGATTAAATTCAGGACAAACACTATTTCTAGATTAATCTGGCATATGATAAATATATGAAGAAAAGGTGAAGAAAGAGCAATGCAGAAAAATTGTGGCCCAATGTATGGTGGTAAATTACAAGCTATTTATGATATTGACATTAGAAGGCATGACAAATTGTTCTATTTTGAGGTTTAAAAATACGCATAACTGTTTAAGGGTAGTAAGAATGGATTCTTATTTCAGTCCATGTAATAATAAACTGTGCTTTATCCAATAGTACCATAGAACACAATATTTAAATCAAGCAAAAAGTAATATTTTGATGAAGGCACAATAAAACTTAAAGGAAAATTAAGTGAATATTTGACTATTTTATGACCTTAACGGTGGAGAAGTCTATGTATACATAAATGCAAAAGGAGAAACTCAAAAGGAAAATACTAATGATTTGGCAACATAAAATCTTACATATCTTACACATGTCAACAGACACCATAAATAAAGACAAAAAACTAACTGGGAAGGGGGGATGAAGAATATGTAAGCATGAGCCTGTGATGACTTCATTGATGCACCCTGGTCAATTTGTTTATAAACCCCCCTTCATAAAAAAGGCTTGGCTAGGATAAGAAACTGGCATCGTCGGGTGAGTCAATGTATTTACCTGATGATTTGATTAGTGATCATGCTCCTTACAGCTATAATTACCTGTGACACAAATATTCTTACATTGTGCCCATCCTTCCTGTAACTATTTTTCCAACTGAACTTGTTCAGATCTCTGACTATTCGTCAGGACCATCAGCCCTACCAATACTGTGTCCCATAAATTTTGATATTTTTTGTTTTGATTTTCATCTAGCTTAGGGTATTTTCTATTTTTCCTTGTGATTTATTCTTTGATCCATGAGTTATTTAGAAATAGATTAATTTTCAAATATTTGGGGATTTCTGTTGCTGCTTTCTAAACTGAATTTCATTGTGGTTGGAGAACATACTTTGTATGATCTCAGTTGCTTTAAAGTTAACTTTTTTTTTCCAGCACAGCACAGGATCTATGCCAGAGAATGTTCCACAAAAAATAAAAAAAAAAGAAGGGTGTATGTTATTATTGCATGGTGTGGCCTATACTTATCAGAATGGTCCAGTAGTCTGAGAGTGATGTTTAAGACTTTTACATCCTTACTGATTTTATTTGTAGTTGTTCTCTCAACTGGAGATGAGCAATGAAATCTCCAATTACAGTTGTTGAATTATCTATTTCGCCTTTTACTTCTCTGAGTTTTCGCTTTTACATTTTTCAAGGCTTTTTTAGGTAGATAGACATTTAATAATTTTTCTGTCTCTCTGAGATATTCGTTACCATTGTGAAATGCCCCCTCATCTCTAGTCATATCCTTGTCTTAAAGTCTTTTTTTATGACATTATATTTATTTTTGCTTTTATGGTTACTATAGGCATGCTCTAACTTTTTTCATCCTTTTACTTTTAACCTATTTGGATTTACAAATTTTTTTGGAGATATAATTGACCTATAACATTATTTTCATTTCAATATAATGATTTGGTATTTCCAAATATTGGAAACAGATTACCCAATAGGCCTAGCTAACCTCAACACCATAGATAGTTACACATTTTTTTTCCTTATGATAAGAACTTCTAGGATTCTCTTAGCAACTTCCAGATATGCAATATAGTACTTTTAAGTACAGCCACAATGCTGTATATTACAGCCCATGACTTTTTTAACTGGAAGTTTGTCCCTTCACCCATTTGGCCCGCCTCCTACCCTCTATTTCAGCAGCCACCAATATGTTCTCTGTATCTATGAGCTTGGTCTTTTTGTTTGCTTTGTTTTGTTTTGTTTTAGATTCCACACATAAGTGAGATCACATGGCATTTGTCTTTCTGTGACTTACTTCACTTAGCATTATGTCCCCGAGATCCAACCATGTTGGCACAAGTTGCAAGATTTCCTTCTTTTTTATGGCTGAACAGTAATCCACTATACATTTTATATTTATCACATCTTTTTTATTCATATATCCTTTGGTAGACACTTTGGTTGCTTCCATGTCTTAGATATTTTAAGTAATGTTGCAATAAACAGGGGGATGCATATATTTTGAATTAATGTCTTTATATTCTTCAGATAAACCCCCAGAAACAGAATTGTTGGGTCATATGGTGGTTCTATTTTCAATGACTTGAAGAACCTCCATACTGTTTTCCATAGCAGTTCCATCAATTTACACTCTCACCAACATTGCACAAGGGTTCCCTTTTTCTCCATATTTTCACCAACACTTGTTATTTCTTATCTTTTGGATACTAACCGTTCTAACAGCTGTGTGGTGGTTTCTCATTGTGATGTTGATTTGCATCTCCCTCTTTATATCTTTAAATCTACTAAAGTATGTCTCTTGTAAATAGCATATAGTTGGATCTCTTTTTTTTTTTAAAGATTTAATTTATTTGACAGAGAGAAACACAGCGAGAGAGGGAGCACAAGCAGAGGGAATGGTAGTGGGAGAAGCAGGCTTCCTGCTGAGCAGGTTGCCCAATGCGGGGCTCGATCCCAGGACTCAGGGATCACAACCTGAGCCAAAGGCAGACGCTTAACGACCAAGCCACCCAGGTGCCCCTGGATCTCTTTTTAATCCAATCTGACAATCAGTTCTTGATTAGAGTGGTGAGCCCATTCAAATTTAATCTAATTATTTGATCTTACTGGATTTATACCTCAATTTTCCTATTGTTTTTATTCTTCTGTTCCTTCTTGACTGCCTTTCTTATATTAACAAAATATTTTTAATTAGGCCATTTTACTTCCTTTGTAAATTTTTTAGCTATAATTTTTGTGGGGTGTGTGTGTGTGTGTGTGTGTGTGTGTGTGTGTGTGGCTATTTTACACATTAACATATATGCTTTTATCACAATCTATTTTAGGTTTGATCCAATAAATATACTTAATAAATATACTTACTTTCTGTAAGTAGAGCAAATTTATTCCAATATAGTTCCTTTAACTTTTCTCACTTTTGTGCTATTATTGTTACATATATTACATGGGCACATGCCATAAGCCAAAGAATACAGTCTTATAGTTATTACTTTATATAATTTTATGGCTTTAAAAATATTAATATAAGAAGAATATGTACATATACAGTTTTAAAAAATATATTGATCCATGAATTACATTGTATACCTGAAATTAATATAGCACTCTATGTTAACTGGAATTAAAAGAAAAACTTAAAAAATCTATTAATCCCTATATTAACCATTTCTGATGCTCTCCTAAGTTACCGTCTGGTCTCATTTCCCTTCAGCCTGAAGGTCTTCCATTAGCGTTTCTTGTAGAAAACATTAATTGTCAACAAAATCTCTTAAATTTTTGTTTGTAGGTAATTTCACTTGATATAGAACTATTGAGTGACACTGTTTTCTTTCACTACTTTGAATATGCTATGCAGCTGTCTTCTGACTTCCATTGTTTGTGATAGGTCACCTGTTAGTTGTATTATTTTCAGTATGTGATGCATCATTTTCCCCTTGCTATTTTTTTTTAATTTTTAAAAGATTTTATTTATTTATTTGTTTGTTTATTTAACAGAGTGAGAGAGAGATCACAAATAGGCAGAGAGGCAGGCAGAGAGAGAGGGGGAAGAGGCTCCCCGCTGAGCAGAGAGCCCAACGTAGGGCTCGATCCCAGGACCCTGAGATCATGCATGACCTGAGCCAAAGGCAGAGGCTTTAACCCACTGAGCCACCCAGGCGCCCCTCCCCTTGCTATTTTCAAAATTTTGTCTTTCAACAGTTTGACACGATATATCTGTCTTTAGGTTTCTTGTGTTTATTCTTCTTGAGACTCATTTGGCTTCTATGATCTGTAGGCTCACGTGTTTCAGCTAAATGGGGAATTCTCAGTTGTTATTTCTTCAAATATATTTTCAGTCCTTTTTTCAATCTCTTCTTTTTCCTGACTCTTGTTATATGTATGTTAGAATGCTTGATATTGTCCCAAAGATCCCTGAGACTCTGTTTATTTTTTCTTACTTTTTTAGGCTGGATGATTCCTATTGATTTATCTTGAAGGTCACTTATTCTTTCTTCTACCATCTCAAATCTGCTATTGAACTCATTGAGTGCATTTTAAAATTTCAGTTATGGTATTTTTCAATTCCTGAGTTTTTATATGGTTCTTTTTAATTTTTTAATTTTTGACTTTTTTAGGGGGAATTTTTTCTTTTGTTCAAGGACAAGTGGAAGTTGCTAAAGGGCCTTAAGCAGGATAGTGACATGATCTAATTCACAGATTCCATCACTTTCTCCTCTTTCTTTGTTTTTTGTTTGTTTGTTTGTTTTTTGTGTTTTATTTTTTTTTGTTTTATTTTTTCTTACTGGGCTGTCACTGCACTACCAGGTCCTGCAGTATGTGTCTTATTGTAGAGAGTATTTGGTTCTTTTCTTAGTTTCTACTTATTGAGATTCCCCATTCATTGGTTTATTGCCCTCATATTATCCTTTAATTTTTAAAATATATTTATAATATCTGTACTGAAGTATATAGTATATGTCTGATGATTCCAGAATCTGGGCCCACTCAGGGTAAGTTTCTATTCTTTCCATCCCAGATCCTCTGTATATAAGGTACACCTTTCTTTTTCTTTTCATGTTTAGCAATTTTTAGTTGAAAAGTGGACTTTTTAGATAACATATTATAGCTACTCTTGAGTTTTTTCTTATTCTGGGGGGTTGTTATGTTTAATAATGTGCCTGAACATAAACTTCAGAATGTGTGTATCCCATACTGCTCATCTGCTTATGTCTTTTTAGTGTTTCTATTTTTTTAACCTAACTTCCCAAAAGTCTCCACTGTGTCTACATAATTTAGGGGTCAGATACTAATTTGGGTGAAATTACTCTCAAGTATCTCTAGCCTATAAGTTTCCAGTCTGTATTGAAGTCATCTTTGTGTGGACTGAGGAATACTTTCAAATTTACAGGCATTTCTCACCACCACCCCCCCCTTTTGCTTACACTTTTTGCTAACCTCTCTCAAGTTGCTTTAGGCATGAATAGTATCCTAGTGAACCAGGGATGTGTGAGGAGCAGAACTCAGACTACTTACTGCTTTTTCTAGAATCTCCCTGTTAAGTTTTCTAGCTGGTTTACCACTCACTCCAACTAGGGCTGCAAACTTGGTCCAGTGAAACTGGGTTTTCCTCTGTCCATTTCCATTCTACACCACCACCTTTAGCTGGAAAAACAACCATCATTTTGTTTTCTACTCTATATGAAGTCTCGGTATCTCTGACAGCAAACCTGTGTTTCATGGTCTGCTCCTGGCTGGTAATGTTGCATTCCTATCAACCAAGCCAATTGGAAAAGATGATACATTATATGATTCCATTCATACAATAGTCCAGAATGGGGAAACCAATAGAGACACAAAGTAGATTAGGACTAGGAAAGGACTGGGTATGGAGATGTGGAGTGGTGGGGGACATAGCTAAAAGGTACAGGAGGTACAGGTTTTCTTTTTGAGGTAATGAAAATATTCTAGAATCATGTTGGTGTTGGCTGCACATATCTATCTATGAATATAGTAAAAATTACCGAATTGTTCACTTTAATGTATGAATTACATGGCATATAAATTATGTCTCAATAAAGATGTTAAAAATAAAAGGATACACAGAGTTGTGGCCAAGAGCTATATAAGACAAAAATAGCAAGATCAGAATACAACTTCAATCAGGCAGTGAAGAAATTTGCAGAATCCAAACGAAGGCTGTAAGAAATTATCTGCAAACTGAAGGGAAGTATAATATTCTATTAAAAGATGTCAGGTGCTAAAATTAAAAGAGATTATGAATGAATTATGAAAGATATAAAAACTCAAGAGGTATAGGTTATTAAACTAAATTCCAGCTGTATGGTACATGGATTTTTCTGCTGACACAATGCCCTTTAAAACCAGTTCATTGTAGTTCCGTGATTCAGATAAAAGCATTCTAGACTAACACAATCCTTGATCCTATGTCTCAGTCTTGAATGTCTCACTGATGAGTAACCATATCTTGGTTCCAAGTTCTAAGGCAAATCTGTTCCAATAATTAAATGACATTTCATACAGGGAACATAAAGAAATAACTGCAGAGAATACAGTGTGACACAATTGTATTAAAGTCAAAAGAGTGGCACCTGGGTGGCTCAATTGGTTGAGCAACTGCCTTTGGTTTAGGCCATGATTCCAGGTTCCTGGGATCAAGCCCTGTGTCATGCTCCTTGCTCAGTGGGGGGTCTGTTTCTTCCTTTCCCTCTGCCCTTCCTCCCATACATGTTCTCTCTCAAATTAATAAATAAAATCTTAAAAAAATAAAGTCAAAAGAATCTGGTTATAATTTGAAGATGTTTTAAAATCCTTATCCAGGGGCGCCTGGGTGGCTCAGTGGGTTAAAGCCTCTGCCTTCCGCTCAGGTCATGATCTCAGAGTCCTGGGATCGAGCCCGCAAAGGGCTCTCTGCTCAG
>CM053614.1:44484904-44502429 GCA_028646535.1 Procyon lotor | reverse complement strand
GTTATTTATAGTAGTAGGAAAATGAGAAAAAAACCAAAAGTTCAAAATGCATGAATGGTTACATCAATTATAATAAATCCATACAATGAAATATTTTTTAGCCATTGAAAAGAACATTTGTAAATCATATTTAATAGCATGTAGACAGGGTTATATTTATAATTTAAGTGAAAAAAGTATGGTTAAGATGTATAAATACTGATCTGAACTAAAAAAATGTGTACTGAAAAATCCTAGTATGAAATAAACCAAAACTATAATAATAATTATCTCCAGGTGGTAGGATTATTTTTATTTTCTTTCTTCTTTTTCAACTTTCTCACAGTAAGACTCCATTACTATAATAACTAGAAAGTTATTTTCAATCACAATATAAATGCTAACAGTTTGATTACATAAAATGTTTCAAATTCTATCTCACTTGTTAAACCATCCTAGAGATAAAACTGGAAAGACAGAATGATACTAAAATCAGGGTGAGAGCATCAAAAGCCAATGTGTCTGAGACTGACTTCTGAGCTGGGTGATTTACTAGCAAGTCACTTTAATCCAAAATCTCAGTGTCTTTACCTATCAGATAATAACAGTACCTACTTCAGAGAGTGGTTGGCAGGATTAAATATAACACAGAAGTCTTAACCCAGCACTTGGTACCTGGTAATACTCCATAACATCAATCACTATTATTGTCACTACAATATTTAACTGCATCTTCTTCGTCTACATATATACTGACAAGGTCACAGAGGTCTATTTCTCTTAGCTCTAGAGTCCCCAAGTACTCTGAGAAAATAAATCAAAGATAAAAGGGATAATCAGAATACAAGCCTATGTGGAAACTGGTAAAAGCTGGTAAATAAACACTAATGAGGTGTTTTTAGCTTTAAACTTTTAGGCTTAAAGGTGGCTATCAAAGGCAGGCTCAGTGACAGAAAGCTCTGGGTGTCAGAGAATCCAGCCATGCTTGGGGCGGTTAGCAATCAAGAGAGATTTTTCACACCTCCTTGCCTGGGACACAGTGACAATTCTCTTTGTGTTGCTCTCTATGTAGCTCCCATTTCCTCCAGTGCCAAGTGCTGGGGAAGCCCCAGTCAGCAACGTGCGTGCCATCTTTGACACCTCTCTCTCCCTCTTCTAGTGTTCAATTTGTCACCAAGTCATGCTGTTTTGGCTCCCTAAACGTCTCTAAGCGTCACTGCTTTCTGTCCTCACGCTCACTAAAACTACCATTTCCTTCAATGATTGCCTTCTCTTTTGCTGCTCTCCAGTCTATTCTCCCTACTACAATGAGTCCCCCCCCCCCTTTTTTTTTTTTTTTAAAGATTTTATTTATTTACCTAGAGAGAAAGAGACAGCAAGGGCACGTGAACAGGGCAGGGAGAGGCAGAGGGGGAGAGAGAGAGAAAGAATCAAGCAAACTCTGTGCTGGAGCTTGACTCGGGGATCGAGCTCACGGCCCCAAGACCTGATTGGACCCTTATCCAACTGAGCCACCCAGGTGCCTATGACAAGAGTCTTTTAAGAATTTAGCTCCATCCCCTTCTGAAGTGAAAGTCTTTCAATGGTTTCTTAATACAATTGCTCTCTGGATGAAGTCTGAACTCCAGCTTACTTTGGTACCCTGCCTCTCTCTAATAGTCAAACACCTTAACTATCGAATTATGTGCAGATCCTTGGAAGCAACTGCCTCTCAGTTGTATGTTGTCTTCCCGAAATACTTTCCATGTTCAACCCCTATTCTCCCTCCCCCTACTTATGTGGTATGGACTGAATGTTTGCCTTCCAAATTGATATGTTGAAGCTTCAACTCCCAAGGGGAATGTATTTGGAGAAAAGGCTTTTGGAAGGTACCTACTACTACCTGAGCTCACAAGAGGGGGACTCTTCTTTAGCAGGATTAGCGTCTTTACCAGAAGAGATACCAGAAGGTGCTCGCTCTCTCTTTCCACTCCCTAACTCACCATTTGAGGACACAACAAGGAGTCAGCTATCTACGAGGAGGAGAGCTCTCAGCTGAAACCACAATGTCTGGCACCTTGATCTTGGACTTCCCAGCCTCCAGAACTGGGAGCAATAAATGTCTGTTGCTTAAACCACTCACACTGTGGTGTTCTGTCAGGCTGTCCCAGGCAGCCTGACACACCATACCCTGAACACTGTCCCTTCTTCTCTCATCTCATCTCTTAAAAGACATCAACTGGGGCAATTTTTCTGGGGGCAGCCTTCTGTAAATGATCCATTTGGGTGTGGTACCTACCGTTCATGCCCTCAGAGCGTCGTGTATTACAACCATCCTACCTCTCCTCACAGTATTATCACGCCATGCTTCCTAATTGGATAAAATATGGGCTAGATACCACGCAGCCAAAGAACCCTGTAGCCTGAGGATCTTGCACTGGGTCTGATACAGTGATGGCTCTATGACTGTTTTGTTGAATTCATCTGACTGTTTGAAAGGGCAGGCTATTCTCGCTCATTCTCTCTCTCCCCTAGCCATGAAAAGTTTGGATGGAAATTTTTGAAAAATACACTGAGGAAAGGACCAAGAAATAACACCTCCAGGGCATCAAACTGACTTATTTAAAAAAAAAAAAAAAAGGTCTCTCATATGATTTATAAATATCCATGAGACTAAAACCAAATAAAAAAAGCAACTATAAAAGTCTTTCCCAAGTATTTTATAAATCTTCTGAGCCAAGGGCTTTGAAGTCAGGAGGCCTTTGGTGGGATCCCAGCTTGCTACTTACCATGTATGTGACCTGAAGAAACTTTTACTTGATTTTTCTACCACCCATTTCTGGGTGATCTGTGCTGTGGGGATAATAAATAGTACCTGCCTCTTAGAATTGTTGGGGGGAAATTATGGGGAAAAACTCAGGTAAAAGTTCTCAGACTGATATTCAGCATATACTAAGGATGTGACAAACGTTAGCAGTTTTAATTTTCTAAATTAGTAAACCAGGTTCAGGAAAAGGTGAACCACAGGTTGTGTTGCCCAACGAGCCCCAGACGAAGGGCTGGGACTGCAAGGTTGCAGGCACTGGTAAGAATTATTGATTTCCGCGGGCTCTCTTTCTGAAGCTGCCATGTCCAACACACAGTATTTTATTTTATTTATACCCCCACTGAGTTCCAAAAAGGATTTCAATAAGCTTACAGGTGAACATAAAATACAACAAGTAACATGAGTTAAAGGCCGAGTGAAAGAAGAGCGAAAAACAAGAGTGAGAACAAAGTTGGGCTCAGAATATACAATCCATTACTAGAAATTATGAGCATGTTAAAGCTTAAGATGAAGCACTAAATCACCAGAAGCGAAGGTAGGACGGTTATCTTAATTTCTCCTTCATCCCCCTCCCCTTTCTTCAAGATGATTTAAATGCCATTTTAATTTTTAAAAACCTGAACCATTTATTTTTTTTTAAAGATTTTATTTATCTATTCATTCGACAGAGAGAGAGAGAAATGACAAGTAGGCACAGAGGCAGGCAGAGAGAGAGGAGGGGGAAAGAGCAGGCTCCCTGCTGAGCAGAGAGCCCCATGCGGGGCTCGATCCCAGGCCCCTGAAATCATGACCTGAGCCGAAGGCAGAGGCCTTAACCCACTGAGCCACCCAGGCGCCCCTATTGAAGTTACTTTTAGCACGAGATAATTCTATAGTTATGAAGACTGATGTTCTTCTGTATTTCAGTTCATGAAGGTGTATTTAAACTTGTAAATAGGTGTATGTATTAATTATGGAAATGAAGGGACTTAATATTAATTAGGCACATATAATTTTTCTAGTTCTAATTTTTACCCAGTGGTTTTTTGATACCACAACCATAGGAAGTAATTAAATATCTATTTTATAAATCAGACACAGAGAAGTAACGTGATTTCCTTAACTTACTATCTTACTATAGTTCTAAGTCCGTAACTCAAACCTGTATCTGTCTCCGATACCTGAATTGTTTTCAACATTCCAGGGGCAGATCTTCAGGAGATAATACACACATTGGCCCAAACACATCAGGCAAACATTTAGTTTCATTTTCCCATGGAGGGATCTTCTTGATAAGTGGTATATATCATTACCTGGCTTTGTTTATATAATTGGTCATACTGGTAGAAGAAGAAAAATTTAGGAGTGGGTGGGCAAAAATATCTTAGCAGGGATATGCAGGCCTAAAGGAACCACTTACAAGTTCCAGGTCATCTTGCTCATGTGTAAGAAAAAAAAAACCCTAAGAAACAGGTGTCACAGAGGCTAACAGATGTTGAGTTTCAGGAGTAAATATGGCAGATTTAAAGCCTATGGCGGATCAGAGAAGATCTTTAGAAATGTACTTGGAGTCAAGGGGGAAATGAAGATGTTAAAGTCATTATGTTCATTTTCTTCACATATGAACACTAGGGAATGACTGTAAATGGAAATATGAACATTTCTACCTCCCATAGGTAACTCAGACTCCAAAAGCACAATGGAGGAAAAATTAAAATTTTATCTAGAGATATCCCTAGTCATTCCTTCTCATGACCCTCCTCCCCCCTCAGTAAGATAGAAGATCTCATTAATTTATTATTACACAGGAGCAGGTTGATTTAGCTTGTGAAATACCAGGTTTAAGCATATTAACTTTATGGTTAGTTAAGTTCTCTGAATAGTCCATGAGTTGATTATTGTTGGTATTTTTATAGCTGTAACTTTGCACATGACTTTCAATCTGTTTTGACTGCACTGTTCCTCCCCTGACCCACTATCTGAAAAATTCTTATGCATCTTTTAACTCTTAGCTAAAACAGAAAATTAGACAAGCACACTTTTTTCAATTATTATTTTTTACCATGAAGAGGTTCCTGTCATTTTAATTAGATTTGCCATGAAAAGCAATAACCTCAGCCAATCACTGTGCCCTCCTCCTCCACCTAACCCCCATCTCCCTTCACATGCACACAGCACAGGAACCCAAAGGCCCTCCTCCTCACAATCCTCCCCATTCCCATCATGGGAGGAAGAAATGTCACTAAAGGACCTCGGCCTCTTCCACACGGCATGAAACAAGATGAATAAACGTATCTTGAGCAAGAGTTTTGTTGTGCAGAGATAGAGGCAAAGGCTGGGTGAGGTCCAAGGATCTCTCGGAGATCAGAATTGGCCTGAGGGGCACATGGCCCATCATTCTCCCTGAAGAGCGGCCCCACCTAAGAGGGCAGGGGCTACGATGGGCTAGGCTGCATGTGTGAGGATGAGGACAGCTAAAAATCCATTCTCCTTCCCTTCTCCCCCCCACTGTCCCCCTCCCCGCACCCTCCCTGGCTCTTGCCCAGGGAACAAAGTCACACTTCCTCAAGGTTTCATCTGTGTTTCTTAGAAACGTGGGCCAGGCAGTGAACGGGACACATCCCCTGGTGCTGCCTGACCCCTTCCCCAGCTCAGGGCTTCTCTCCTCCTGTGAGCACTGGGGCCCTTGGGACTCAGGTAGTGATACAATCCCCTTGACCACATCACTCTTATCTACCACAACAAGTTGGTGAAGCTCAGCCTGCTTTGCTGGTCTCCAGTCTCACACGGGTAGGTAGCACATGAGGTCACCCTCAAAGTAGTGGGATCGATGTTGCAGGACTCTGGTCATGGACACGTCTAGGTTGTTGTAGGTCTTTTCTGCTGCCAGCTCGAGAACATCAACCTTAGCGTAGAGGTCCACCACACGACCTTTCTCATCTACCACCGGCGGTGCTAAGACTCGGTGTTGTACCAAGATGCAGAGAGCCACACAGATGGCGGTGGGGGTGCGGACCACAGCAGTGTGGGCAGGGATGCCAATCTGCGGCCCCTCCACAGACTGAGATGTGAACTCTGGCTTGGGGAACCCAGTGACAGACCATCTGGGGGACTTGAGGCATTGTGGGTGAGGACGCACAAGGTGTTGCCTGCCGGCTCAGTAACTGGTTGCCTGTGGCTCCTGTTTCAAATTAACAAGGAGACAGCATCAAACCACCTGGCATTAGGAGAAATGCAGGCGAGCAGTTTGAAGGCGTCCTGTCGGTACGCCCTTCTCCAAGTTTCTACCTTGTGTTCTTCCAGTTCACAGATCTGGACCGGGGCTGATTTATAGTACTGATGCAGGATATGGATGAACCAAACTTGGCTTCTTACTATCCCACCAAGGAGCAGCCCGTACACCATTAGCCACCGAAGCAAAGACAGCTTTCTTTACCTGCAGGGGAGTAGCAAATACAACTGATCTGGAGCTCGTGGGAATCAGGTTGTCGCAGGGAGCAGACTTCATGAAGGAGGTATACACACTTTTTGGATCCTGGAGTCTCTGGAGGATGCTCATTATCCAGAGCCGGGGACCATCTCCATTTCAAGAGGAGCTGGCGGGGTTTGCTCTCTTTAGGAAGCCCTTGTACCACACTCTTTATTACAGATCTCTGAGATTTAGGGTAAGGGAAGGATTGACAAGCTAAGGCCAAATCCATCCGTCTGCCTATTTTTGTAAATAAAAGTTCACTGGGCCACAGCTGCACTCATTCATCTGTGTATCATCTGTGGCTGCTTCCGTGCCACAGTGGCAATGCTGAGTGGCTATGACATGGACTGTCGGGACCACAAAGCCTAAAATATTTACTATCTTGCCTTCTACAGATATTTGCCAATCCTAGAGGTAAGAAGGGAAAGGCTTTTCTTATTTTCGCATGTGAAAGGAGAAAATGAAACTACAAAGAGGTGATGGAGGTGTTTTCTTTCTGGTGTGCTTCTTTGTGTTACAGGAACTTTCTCTAAAACACATTTTTAATTTAAAAATATTTTTAAAGACTGGGCTCAAATGGTATTTCATCCATGAAGGCTTCTTTTTTGTTTATTTGTTTGGCAGCAAAACAAGTTTTATTGGGGGCACCTGGGTGGCTCTGGGTTAAAGCCTCTGCCTTCAGCTCAGGTCATGATCTCCGGGTCCTGGGATCGAGCCCCGCATGGGGCTCTCTGCTCAGCAGGGAGCCTGCTTCTCTCTCTCTCTCTCTGCCTGCCTCTCTGCCTACTTGTGATCTCTTTCTGTCAAATAAATAAGTAAAATCTTAAAAAAAAACAACAACACAAAAACAAGTTTTATTGAGTGATGGGAAAGTGACAGAACAAAGGTCCCGAGGAGGGAGGGGACCCGAAGGGGTTGCCTCCATGAAGCCTTCTGCTATGGTCTGCTTCCTGTATGTTTCTAAGGAAGTGTTAGACTTTCCTACATTAGTAGTTATCATACTATCATATGATAACTCTCATACTATCATCTCACAGCAATCATTCATTCCGTATCTGTCTCCCAGACAAATCCATGAACTCCGTAATGACAGAGACATTGGGCTGAGTGCTTTTTAGGGCTTAACCCAGAACACGATGATTTTACAGCATTTTGAGAGAAAGTACTTCTTTATCTTTATAGTTTACAGAATATTTTCTTCATGATTATTTAATTACCTTACTAATTTTACTCAAATGTTGCCTAATCAGGGAAGGCTTCCCTGAATATCCATAAAAACAGCAGCTCAATACACTCTAACCACTTTATTCAATTAAATTATTTTTATTACACATTTAACTATTTGACATAGTAATTGTTTATGGACGGCTCTTTTTCCCCCACATCCCTAGAATGTAGGCTTCTCATGGCTAAATACTTGAGTATTTACAGTTCACTGCTCTATCTCCTTGCCTAGAACACTGCCTCATTCTACAGATAGTTAGGAAAGACATTGGTTTTTGTTTTTAAGTAGAAAGGATTTTATTTGAATTATATGTAATAGTCTTGTTTCTTTTTCCTTGGAAAATAAAGACTAACTTGCACATTTAAGATTTCCGGTACATATCATTTTTGAAGAAGATAATTTTTCAAGTTATGGCCTCTTTTCTAAAAGAACATTCTTTTTTTGGATTTAATGATCTATTATCTATTTTTATTTATTATTTTTGTGGTTTTAAGCAAATTTTTTCAGCTTTACTGAGGTATAAATGACGAAACTAAGATACTGAAAGTAGAAAGACATGATGGTATGTACACGTATGTATACATTGTAAAAGGATGAATACATCCTTCAACTCACATATTTACCTGTTTTGAAGGAGTTTAAACTGATTGTTTAGAGCCACACTGATGGTAATTGTTGGATCAAGGAACAATAAATGAGGACAACAAGAGACAAGAAACAGGGGAGGGGGCAAAGACAGTAGAAATAAATTATATTCTTTGGGGATAAAATGTGTTGGGAAGAACATCTGGCTAAAAGGACAGAAAGTGAACACAGTCTATGTCTCCATCATAGGAGTAGTGATAATAATACTAGCAATACTGTATTTTCATAGAATAGAAATACCTATTGTGCATAAGATGCTCATTTTATGTACCACTAAGGAAGAAAAATATTTCCAATTAAGCTATGATATGCCATTGATTAGTATGCGCATCCTAATTTCAGAGTTGTTAAAATGGGAAAAAGAACGGTGCGTAAGAATCAGTGTAAAGAAGTTAACGACCCCTTCCACTCCCTGACCTACCTACAGGGATAATCATTTCTCAGGTGTCTTCTGGCTTTCACAACTGCCCTTGGAGTTTACAGCCCTTATAACAATTTCTGCTCTTTAAAAAAAAAAAAAAAAAAAAAAAAGGATTTATTTATTTATTTAAAAGAGAGGCAAGAGAGAGCAGGCTTGGGGGGAGGCAGAGGAGTAGGGAAAGAGAGAATGTCAACCAGATTCACTACTGACTACAGAGCCCAACATGGGGCTTGATCCCATTACCCTGAGATCAAGAGTCGGATGCTTAACAGACTGAACCACCCAGGCACCCCAACAACTTTTGCTTTATAGAAGAGGAAACTAAGTCTTGTAGCAATTAAGTAATTTTCTTCAAGATCACAGCAATAATCTGGGATTTAGAGTCTACGACCATCATGTCCTTGTGATGGAAATCCAGCAACAGGGTATTACCTTAGCAGTATGTGTTTGCAACTTAGTTTTTTAAAGATTTTATTTATTTATTTGAGACAGAGAGAGAACAGGAGAAGGAAGAGAGAGAGGGACAAGCAGACTCCACACTGAGCACAGAGCCCACGCAGGGCTCGATCTCACAACCCTGAGATCGTGACCTGAGCCAAAAATCACAATTCAGACTCCTCCAACTGAGCCACCCTGGTGTTCTTGCAACTAATTTTTTAAAAATTTATTTGTAGGGGCGCCTGGGTGATTCAGTTGTTAAGCGTCTGCCTTCGGCCCAGGTCAGATCCCAGGGGCCTGAGATCGAGCCCCGCATCGGGCTCTCTGCTCTGCAGGAAGCCTGCTTCTCCTGCTACCACTCCCTCTGCTTGTGTTCCCTCTCTCGCTGTGTTTCTCTGTCAAATAAATAAAATCTTAAAAAAAAAAATTTATTTGTAAATAATATTTAATGATATTTAATGTATTAAATATTTTATTATTTAATGATCATATTTATACAATCTGTTTTAAAAACATTACAATATCATACCAAAAAATTAAATTTTGTGTTAAAAAATTAAAAATAGTATCATATAAAAAATTGACAATCCCTCTGATATTCAAATTTCCAGTCCTTGATGTAAACATTTAAAAAATAACTTTTGAGATACAATTCGCATGCTGTAAAATTCATCCTTTTGAAGAGTACAATCCAATGACTTCTAAGTATATTCACAAAGTTGTGCACATATCACCACTATCTAATTTCAGCACATTTTTGCCACCCAAAAGAAAAACATCCCATAACCATTAGCAGTCACTCCCCATTTACCCACAAACTCCGCAGTTCTAGGCAGCCATTAATCTTTGTTGGCTTGTTTCTGGGGATTTACTTATTCTGGACATTTCACATAAAAGGAATCAAACAATATCTGGACTTTTGTACCTGGCTCCTTTCACTTAGCATGCCTTTCAAGGCTCATCCATGTTATAACATTGATCAATACTTCATTCCTTTCTGTGGCTGAATATTAACCAATTGTATGTATTTACTACATTTTACTTAACCATTCATTCATCAGTGGATGGACATTTACGTTGTTTTGACATTTGGCTATTATGAATAATGCTGCTATGAACATTTGTTTATGAGTTTCATGTGGACATATGTTCTCAATTCTTTTGGGTGTATAGGTAGGCATGGAATTTCTGGGTCATGTGGTAACTCCAGGTTTAACTTTTTGAAGAACTGCCAAACTGTGTTCTATAATGACTGTACCATTTGATTCTCAACTGCAGCGTATAAGGGCTCCAATTTCTCCACATCCTTACCAACACTTGTTATTGTTTGTCTTTTTTACTATAGCCATCCTAGTGGATGTGAAGTAATCTCAGTGTGGTTCAAATAGTTTTTTAAGTATCAGTTTCTAAGAATGAAAAAAAAGGTGTGTGTGTGTGTGTGTGTGTGTGTATAAAATTGATCATCATGACTGTGTTCTCTGAAAATTTGGCAAATACTCTTTTTTTTAAGGATTTTATTTATTTATTTGACACAGAGAGATCACAAGTAGGCAGAGAGGCAGGCAGAGAGAGAGGGGGGAAGCAGGCTCCCCGCTGAGCAGAGAGCCCGATGCGGGGCTCAATCCCAGGACCCTGAGATCATGACCTGAGCCGAAGGCAGAGGCTTTAACCCACTGAGCCAACCAGGTGCCCCAATTTGGCAAATACTCTTTAAAGCCACATGTATACACATCCACCTCTCTGAAATTCCCAGGGCTCAATCTGATGGATATTAACAACACTCCAGTAGAGTCAGTTGGTAGGAAAATCATCATCTCCAAGAGATATGAGCTGAGAAAGGCCGCCAGCCAAACATAAATCATCCTATTCGCGGTTCAGTGCTTTACTACCAGGTCCCTGTGCCCACGGATAAGGAATGGAAGAAATAAGAGACGCAGAAAAGATTCACCGAATTGTAACCTCCATTAGAATATCTAAATTTAACACAGAACCTGCACCTACAATATGTCTTTTTATGATTTGTCCCATTCACTTTTAAAGCCAGGAAGGTGACAATAAAAAGACTCTGTATCACGTAAAATGACACGTTTTATTTTTCATATTTGTTCCCCAAAGAGGTAGCAGTGCGAAGAAATAGCATCTTGCTGAGAACCGAAGTACTTCCATCATTTATGAACTCTTCATGGCACTGGCAGAAAGGCAAATATTTCAGTTCTCAAAAATCAAGACACATTTAACTTTTAACACAGAGTCTTGTTATAAATTGTGTATGAACATGCATAGAGAGACCCGTTTTATATCAGATACCTTAGCCATAAGAAATTATCATGTACTTCTGTTTGTCCATCAGAACAAGTCTGTAATGTTTATATAAGAAGGTCCTTTTTGATGAAACAATGGACAGAAGCAAAAGGACAACAAAATAGCTGCTCCCACAAAAACCCAAACCAGGTGACCCAAACATCCATATTCTAATCCTTCAAATAGCTATTGCATGAGTTATCTCTTTGATACCCACTTTTGGAAAGGAAAGAGGAAACAAAATGAGGTAAGTTGTTAAGCTGCAACCCTAAAATGTGTATTTTATTGATAAGGTATTACTAAATGTTTTAAATTTTTTTCCAAATCCATCTATTGTCATGCCCATATATTGAGATTCTAGAAGCAGTTGATGACTTTTAACTTTTTTGAATATCCACTATGCTAAGTCACTGTACATACACTGAGTACCTACTATGTGTAAGGTACAAGGCAAGGCTATTCTTCTCTTGTTGGTCTAGCTAACATGAACAATGAGAACTTTCTTGCTGCCTATAATGTTCTGACAAGGTAACTGTATCACTTCATCTTTAATGTACTTGAAATCATTTTGCAAAGCTCATTTCATAGTTGAGGAACACCCTATCTAAAATTGAAAACCTCCCTCCCTTCCTCCCGTATCTCCAGCTTAAACCATTCTCCTGTCTTTTTTTTTTTTCAAAATACTTACTACCTTCTAATATCATTTAATTTAGTGGTTCATTTTATTATTTGTTTTCTCTACTATAATTTAAGCTTTATGGAGGCAGAGATTTTTGTCTCCTTCCTTCCCCCCTCCCATTATTTTAGTTCCAGGATCTGAATAACCCTTGGCACTTAGTGCTCAGTAAATAGTTCTTGAATAAAGAAATAAGTGACAATGGCCACTATTTACTGAGTAGTCATAATTTTTGACTTCTGAGATGTCTTTGATTTTTTTTTTACAGCATGAATTTATTAGACCTTTCTTGACTTTGATTTTGACTTTGGATAAACTCCTCATACTTTTTCATTTTTCCAGTTGCTTCTTTGAGTTCTGTTTGGGAGCTCTTCTCTTCTCATTCTCTGTGCTGTCCTTTGTCATCTAAGGTAATCCCCTGCTTTTCCATGTTGATGAGGTTCAGCACTAACCCTCTCCATTTAATCCTGCACTCCACTGTCTGTGTCCACAGGTCCTCTCCACCTTGAGCTCTTCAAATAGAATATGTCCCAAAAGAAATTATCACCTCCCCCCAATACCTGCTGCGGACTAATAAGCTCCATCTCACTGATAACATCATTAATACTCAGTCTCCTAAGCTAGCAATGTCTGAACGCTCAGTTCCCCTTTCCAACGAACTCATGAATGCGACCACTTCAACATCCTGGACTCCAACTTCTCCATATCCACACTGTCGTGATCTTAGCCCAGACCCTTACCCTCCCACTCTGAGGCAACTGCAACCTCCTCTAAGAGAGGAAATCTCAGGGACTTTCCACACCTACGGCTACATTCAGAAGAAAAGGATTAGGTCTTTCCAGGGCAAATTACAATAGCTTGTGCAGCCTTTGAGGTGCAGAAGCTGTATCATTACACAATCCTATGATCAGAAAAAAGCTAAACATAACCACATGTGGGCTAGTCATGGAGGGGCAGGGGCGCAGTCATCTCTGAGATGGCTGGTGAAAACAAGAAAAGCAACCCCTGACTTGGGGATCTAGCCTAACAGCTGGGTCTCTGTATGGTTAGCTGCTGACCTGGCATTCATAGCGAGGTCATGGTGTTCTCAGAATTGCCCAGAACTCTAAAATCTGATAGGGCGACTCTTTGACTGTGATAAAGTAACACCAACCCCCCCCCAATACACACACCCCAAAAAACTAAAACAAATTTCATAATCTTATCTAAGCACAGATGAAAACAAGATTATGGTATAAACCACAAAATGCCACATGCCCCTTTCCCAGTTCGTACAAGTGACTGCTGCTCCCGTAACATTTATAGCATTAGCCTCATTCTAATCCTCCCTTATCCTTGATATGATTTAAGATACCCAATCACAGAATTAAAGCATCCAATCTCCACAAAGCCCTGCTTCCTTGAGGCCTCCCCCAAATCACCTAACACCAGCTCAAAACCCATAAAAAGTGCTCTCCAATAAAGAAAAACATGGAGGGCATTGTGAGAAGGAAGGGAAGGGAGAATGGGGGGAAATCAGAGGGGGAGATGAACCATGAGAGACTGTGGACTCTGAGCAACAAACTGAGGGTTTAGGAGGCATGGGGGTGGGGGGCTGGGCGAGCCTGGTGGTGGGTATTGAGGAGGGCACGTATTGCATGGAGCACTGGGTGTGGTGCATGAACAATTAATCTTGTAACACTGAAAAAACAAAATAAACATATTTGGCGGGGGAAGTGCTCTCCAACACTGTCTTACTGAAATGGCTCTCAGATCCTCACAATGTGCTTTCTCCTTTGTTGCAAGGAACAACAGTCCCAGTTGGGCTAACTCTAGCTTTGTTCTTGGTAGTCCCTGGCTGTAGGGCGTGAACTCTGGTAAGGGAATTCTACTCCCTATTCGACTGAACCAATTAAGCCGGGTTTTTTTAAGGCAAGATTAGAGGTTGAGTAGACAGAGGTAAAGGGGTGACTCAAATTCAGGCTGTAATTCAAATGCTTGAGAACATTTGAATTATGTAGTCTTGTGAAATTTAGTTCTAAGAGTAAAACAAGAAAAGATACCACTTGCTACTTTAGAAACCCATGGGTTATTGAAATAAATCCTTAAGACTCCAGATAACATACTCTTTCTTTTTTTCTTTTTTTCTTTCTTTCTTTCTTTCTTTCTTTCTTTCTTTCTTTCTTTCTTTCTTTCTTTCTTTCTTTCTCTCTCTCTTTCTCTCTTTCTCTCTTTCTCTTTTTCTTTCTTTCAAGATTTTATTTATTTGACAGAGAGAAACACAGTGAGAGAGGGAACACAAGCAGAGGGAATGGTAGCGAGAGAAGCAGACTTCCCACGGAGCAAGGAGCCCGATGTGGGGCTCGATCCCAGGACCCTGGGATCACAACCCAAGCCGAAGGCAGATGCTCAACCACTGAACCGCCCAGGCGCCCCTAACATACACCTTTAAAGGATGTGTTTGAAAGCTGGAAAGAGGAAGCAATAGCTGGCTAACTCGGATGTTGGTGTGATGTTCTGGCTTTCTTCATTAATATGAAAAATGTTTCCTGAGTGCTCACTATGCTCTGAGCATTTTTCTAGGCATTGGAGGCACTGGAGTAAACCAAATACACAAATTCTCTCCTTGCTCTCTAGGATTTATATTCTAATTGGCAATGAAAGGCAATAAAAATAGATGTATAAATCTGAAAAAAAAGAAAATCAGCAAGTACCAAGTAATACAAAGATTGTCAAATTAGGGAAAGTTAGGGTATGTCTTGACAACTCCTCTAGAATGGATGATATTAGTGAGGGTCTTTCTCAGGAGGTGATGGTTGAGCAGAGATCTGGATATCAAGAAAGAGCCAGCTCTGGATAGATCAGAGAGAGGGCATACTGGGCAGAGTGACCACATAGAGCAAAACTTCTAAGAACTATAAGGACTGTCTTAATTTGCTTGGGCTACTGTAATAAACTACTATAGACCGAGGGGCTTAAATAACAAGTATTTTTTTCTCACAGTTTTGGAGGCTGGGAAGTCCAAGATCAAGGTGCCAGCAGATCTGGGCTACCTTCCCTGATCATTGGTTAATTTGTCAATGCTGGAAGCCTGAGACATGCAATGAGAGTACACAAGGAAGTCCCCTCCCCCCACGAGCATCAATAAGAAGTTCTGTCTGAAGTCCATGGAACTAAGTGCTAGCCATAAAACTGATTTTCATTATGGTTAAAGATATGAATACTGAATCCGTGTAATTTTTTTCAATTAAAATCCTATGAATCACAGACCAGAAAAATTCCCGCTCTTAGTCTTAAATTTCGTACTTTCTCCAGGAGATGGACTTTGATACTCTTGGTTTCCACTTACGAGGCTAGTGGTTTCTGAGTCTTTCCTAGCCTTGCTGATAACAATGAGTGAACAGGAAAATGGAATTTGAAGGCAATCAACTTATTTCTGGAGCCAACAGCCCTTATATTTGTTCTACTTAAATCTCCACGTCCGCTTGACCAGGACGTGCTACCTTGAGACTCCTCCCTGCAAAAGATTTGGATGCTGCCATGTACCAAGCAAACATACAAGAGTACCACCCACTATTTGTGGAAAACCTATGTTTTATTTTACTGATCAGTCAGAAGGGAACAACAGCAGTGCTTAAGTAATACGAGTGTACCAAATGTGAAGTTCATTTCTCTTTGCGGGTCTCTGTGGATCTAGCGGTGGGTTCACCGCAGAGAGGGTCTGGAGTCTCCTTCATGAGGTCAAGCTCAGTCAAGCCCAGTGATTCTAGAAAAAGTGCACAATAAATCCCTTAGTAGAGAAACAAAAAAACCACATAAATACCAGACTGACACATTATTTTATCTAAGTATGTGGCTTCCTTGAGATTCATGTGGTAATATGTAGACATTTAGTCCTTAGTCCTATTTAGATCATATAGATTGTGGGATGATTTTCTGAGAAGATGGGTCTTAATACTGTGGACACCCTGAAAAGAAGATCAATACCTTTGGACAAGGGTTTCTTAACCTGGGTGAGTATCAGATTCTCTGAGGGGTTTTAAAATCAATCAGTTAATTTAATGAATCCATTGTGGCAGGGTGAGTTACGGCTCCCCAAAAACACCCACTTCCTAAACTTCAAACATGTGATTATGTTACTTTAGGGACTTCATGGATGTGATTAAATTAAGGATCTTATGGGGCACCTGGGTGGCTCAGTGGGTTAAAGCCTCTGCCTTCGGCTCAGGTCATGATCTCAGGGTCCTGGGATCGAGCCCCGCATCGGGCTCTCTGCTCGGCAGGGAGCCTGCTTTCCCTCCTCTCTCTGCCTGCCTCTCTGCCTACTTGTGATCTCTTTCTCTCTGTCAAATAAATAAACAAAATCTTTTAAAAAATTAAGGATCTTGTGATGGGGAGATTATCCTGGCTTACCTGATGGACCCAATATAATCACAAGGTCCTTATCATAGTGCGATATGTAGATCAGAGTCAGCAAAGGAGAGGAGATTGAGGCAGAAGTCCTAGTGATATAGGATCATAAGCTGAGGAATGTGGATAGCTTCTAGAAGCTAGAAAAGGTAAGCAAATGGACTCTCCCCTCAAACTTCCATAAAGAACATAGTCCTCCTACCAATGCATTTAGACTTCTGATTTCTGAAATTCTAAGAGAATAAATTTGTTTTGCTTTATGTCACTAAATCTGTGATTTATTATGGAAGCACTAAAGAACTAATAGATACACTTTACTAGATTCTATCTCACAAGTCATAAAGGTAGTGGGTGCTGGTCACCACAGTGATATAAAATAAAGATACAAAGGGAAAAAAAATCCCCACCTTCTCCATTCTGTATCTCCCCAAACCTCATTTCTAGCTCTTCAGCTAACTAATTTTTTAACTTAGAGCAGTTAAATATTAAGTATCAAGGCCTTTTGATTGACTTACATTGCTCTACTACCATGTTCTTTCCCTGAAAATGGCGGATTGCACAAGAGGCCACAGATCACTCCCCTCTCTCTATCCAGGCCTGTCCGAAAAGCGATTTGCAGCAGTTCCCATCAAAAGGTGGATTTTACCTTGCATACTAACTTTGGGCTTGGCCAGGTGACTTGGTTTGGCCACTGGGACAACAGTAAATAGAGCTCAAGCAGGAGCTGTTGGGAATTCCACTATTACGTGAACTAGGCCAAGCCAAGCCAACCCACACTGGAAGAAATTCCCACCCAGCTCACAAAGTCATGGCAAATAATAAGTGTGGGTTGAAGCCACTAAGTTCTCAGATAATTTATTATAAAATAAAAAGTAAGTGACCATTAACTAAAGCTGTTGACACCTTTTCAGGTGCCAAAGGATTTTGATTTTTCTCCCTGGGTCTGAATTTCTGAATGGAATGATACACAGATAAGATCTACATCAAGCTGAGGCACCCTATGGTTCAGTGTCAATAAGTAGTCACATTCAAAGATACAAGGGGAAAACAAACAAGCAAATAAATAGGTAGGTAAAATGAAAAGCCACTAAAAGATCTTCTGAAGGTTCCTGGGTGAACACCAAAGGGGAATTACATTCATGATGCACTGCAAGACTTCTTAAAATCTTTTGTGCCAGGTTTGTTTTTTTTTTT
>CM053614.1:44406253-44484404 GCA_028646535.1 Procyon lotor | reverse complement strand
AAAATCCTCTTCTAAATATTACCTCCATCTATTGAGATGATTAGAGGACAATGAACGCCCACACCCATGGCACCTGCATGAGGAAAGGAACCGTGGATTCTCTAAACCCCACTCATTTGTTCCAAAATTTCTTCTGTATCATTTGTACAATATATATTATTCAGCACAGTGTTCTACCATTAAAACCACAGTAGACTCATTTGGAATAGGAATATAGAGACAGAAGTAAGCAAGAAAATGGTCTCATTCTCCTTGTCTAAGAGCTTGTCCCAAAGTTTCTATTGATTATAAAATATTAATGTCCCAAGACATCTCAAATAAAAATAAATCTGACTTTATAACCAAATATAAATATCACAATGGAAAAATTGAGAGTGAGGGTATGTACAGATGGGCAAAAGTTACAGCTGATAGTCCTTGGGCGGTTTTAACTCAAAATGATCGAAGCCTTAGTTTCTTACTCTTGAGTCATGACTTTTATTTTGTTCCACTCCTAGATACAAAAAATAATACAATTTAGATAGATATTTTATTTAAAATTCAACTATAACAATAAATGTCTCTCTTTCAAATTTGCTAGACTAAAAGCTGACTGCCCTCTGGTGGGCTGTTACTAAAATATTTAGCACCTCTTCAACGGAATTGCTTTATAAAATACAGTACAGCGCCATGAGACTACTTTACATTCAATTCATGTAAATAATGAAATTACTGGGAAAAGGACAGAACTTTAAAAAGTGCAATACTCTTTATTAATGTAAAAGCAAACCATAACTTGTGTTTAGCTCCTAACTTCTAAACTTGTTTTTCCTTTAGGTGTAAATTTATTTTCGTTTCAAGCTATAGTTAAAGTGGTGGAGGTCGAGCAAACAATTTTTGGAATTTCATTTTCATTTCTGATGTAGCTGCATTTTTGATAAGTACATTTTTTTCAGTTGTTTAAGCAATGGAAAAAAAAAATCAAGTGTTTGCCACATGTGGGTTCTGTTTCCTGTCATTGCTTAAGTGTAATTTTACTGTTTCAAAGAAAGAATAGAAGTAAGATAGTTATATTCTTGGCCAGAAAAAAAAAAAAAAGCTAAAATACTACATCAAAGTGTAAGAGCTAGGACGGTTATAAATAGGAAAGCATATTTAGGGAGTATTGATTAAACACTTGGGAATTAAAAAAAAACCCTCCAATGCTTTCAACCTTGTCATACAACAGGATCTCATTCTCCTCTGTTTGCAATTCCCCCCTAACACACAAGCTCCAGTGAGCTGACATGTCAGGCATGCCAACTAACTGAAATTTTTAGTCTTCATCTAGCTATTTGGATTGTATGTATTAACAACCTCTGAGGCATCACTAGCCTCATTTTGTCTGACCATTAGCAGCAGCTGAGAATTCTAACTCACACTGAAATTATTTCTTCAGCACATATCTCATAGAAGCAAATCATACGGCGAGTATTTGAACTCACATTAACAAAGTTATTTCAAATAGATAAAAATACCTATTTCAAACAGATAAAACTCAAGAATCAGCAAACTACTTCAAAAAAGAAACTCAGAGTTTTTGCAAGGAAAATGAAAAAGAGTACTAAGCAATTAATCTGGTCAATTTCATCAATATCTATAACATCTCTGGAAAATTCAATTTAACATTCCCCCCTCCATTTCTTGGTAACACTATTTCTTGGCAATGGCATAAAGATTAGTTTATTAACTCCCAATTTCACTTCACATTTGCAAATGGAATCTTAAAAAAGAAAGAAAACTCTCCATTTGTAATAACGGAATTGAAGATTGCAATCAAAATACTACATGAGGCTAATTTTGTGGTTACAAATACCCAGATTTAAGAGCAGCCAGAGGAGAATTTAAATACATGCAGATTCCCCAAATTCAACTTCTCAGGCAGAAGACATTTGAAACATGCAACAGCAACTAGAGTGTATTTCTCCAAAATAGTCAAGCAATCACACAATTTAAAATGTTACCTTCAAGTGTTATGGTGCATGTTAGTATTTTTCAGGTTTGCTTTTAAACTGATTAATGTATGAAACGGTCTTAAAATGTAAAGAAGCTGCCACATTGAGATTTTCTTCCCAACCCACCTCCCCAATCCAATACATACCAAATGGAAATACAGAAGTGGTGAATGACCATTAGTGAATAACTGCTTTAAAATTATAATAAAATTTACTGTTTTATAAGGGCTTGGCTTCAAAGTGGTAACAGCAAACCAGGCTATCCATTTTTTCCCTTGCCCTGCAGAGACAGCACTGGAACTAAAGGCTGCTTCTCAGCGCTCTGGCTTTCTGTCCCCCTCCCCTTCGGCACCCCCCACCCCATCCCACCCCACCCCTTCAGCCTGAGGGAGTTAGAAATCTCTGTGTTCAGCTGACTTGTCGGTACAGTTTTTCATTTAAGAATTATTTAAATTATAGATTCTGGATGTTGAGATCACTGTTCATGCCAAGTTTTCATCGGTCTCCATAACATGTGAATGGAAATACATGCGTGTGTAGGTGAATCTATGTCTACACAGAGTAAAAGGTCTTACCTAGCATCTTCAGGTACATAGAAACTGAATAATTAATGCGTATGTGTGTAAATATATTTAATTATACAACTGCCTCTGAACTTGCAATCGTCTACACCCTATCAATGCCCATTAAATCAGTATTTTTATAGTTTAAAACGTGATTTTTACATCACAGATGTGTACCGGCTAACTGCAGCTTTCCAACTTCTGATCGGAAAGCTGGTTGCAGCCTCCACCGCACATTCCTTTTTCTATCAACAGAGGGCACTCTGTCGTTTGCCAAGGAGCTCAGCTTTGCGAGGGGCCCAGGGCTGGGAGTGCAGCATCTGACGGATGAGGTTTGCACAGAGTTTGTTCCAATAACAGGCAGAAGCTCTTGCAACTGGTCAGTGTATAATTTATTGGAAATGCTACTGATCATTGAAACAACATACCTGAATGAAAGAGAACCCGGTGATTTACAAAAGTCGGATACAAGTGACTTTTAAGTCGCTGGTGTGTTATTATCTGAGTATCACCCACATGGTTAGTATTAGAAATCATCATATGCATAAAACCCAGATGCACACTCAAATACGAGCTCACCTTGTAGAGAGAGTGACAGCTTTATTTATGCTGCCTGCCCTTGCACCGTGTGCGGGAGTGTCTTTAGCGTGCCAGTTTCAGTACAACTTAAATATATTATAGCTGTTTTATATTTGATCCAAGAAAAATGAAATAATTCCTCATATGGTAATCCATCTGGGTCATAATTGACACATTAGAGCGGGTTTAGCTTTTTTTCTCTGCCACAGGTTATAGAGAAAATTTCAGGTGCTGGTGCTATTAATTTTTCACCAGTCAAAGGCACTAAATTTAAACTGAAAACTTGAAAGAATGAAAAAAGATGCACTTCAAGAAAATTAGATTTTCTCGGGCTATTTGTCCAAGATCTACATTTACTGATATGTAATTTATTAGATGCTTCAACACAACGAAGTAATCATAACCAGGTGGTACGAGGACTGCATTCTACTTTCCGTGGCAGAAAAGTTTTACAAATGTCTTAGAGCCATTGTGAAAACAGCAGTGAGAAATCCTAATAGACACCAAAATCAACATATTTGACAGAAGTGTGTGCATTATCACGGCCCATTATTTTAAATGAGAGTATTCTATCTCAAGAACTGGAATGATACCACAAATAATAGAATAAATGGGAAGGTAAAAGTCAAACAGCATGACAGAAACTGCTCAGACTGAGGGGAAAAAAAAGAGCTTTTTAGGATACAGATGTGTTCTAAAAACCCTCTTATGAGAAAATGTGCTCCATTATCATGAAAGGAAAGAAATGCAGGCTTTCTTATGCCAAGTGTATGTTTATGTAATACTAAGGAAGATGAAGGAAATATTTAACAGCTAGGATACTGCCTAGGCTAACAATAATTCCTTTATCATTTACCCGACTAGAAGATAAGTGCCGTTTTCCTTCTTTTGCAAATATATTTGCCAGCAGCTGTTTCAACATTTATAAAGACCATTTCCACTGATTGCCAAATAACCATAAATTCATTTATGCATATTTTTGCATTGGAGGCATAAAAATAATTACATGTCTGATTAAATCCACTTATGCCTTCATGTCTTGCTAAATCTATAATAGATATGAATTGTTACAATGTATTACATCAAAGTGCATAAATAATACAATGCAGATGTAGAGTCCAGCTCTCCTACAACAGAACGAGGGGCAATAATTTACACAAACGTGGTTGGGGTACCTTATTAAAAATAATTTATTTTAGAAATTGTTATGGAATGTCTGACACATAAAAGTAGGACTTGAGCCACGAAACTGAAGAAACTGTCCTTGTTTATCATGGCTTCACTATCCTGAAATACATATTAAATAATTATGATGGTAAGCTTGTCATTAGAAGAGAATCATTAAGCTGAAACTCTACTTCTTAATAGGCAAACGGTGGGAAATCACATAGATACTTGCGATTTTGCTGTATTCCCGAGGTCTATCAGTTGCTCCTCCCACCAACCTCCTGCCCACCCCCACCCCATCACTCCATCCGCCCCCACCCACCTCCTCTGCCACTTGGAACCAAGGTAATTTAAATGATTACAGTATTTGGAGCAAGGCTCTAAGGGACTGTTCAAAGTTAAGAATCGCAACGCTTAGAAACAACAGTTTGGTTCCGCTCTTAACTCCCTGCAATAGAACTGGAATTCTGCTTGCTTTTGATGGAGACTCAGCTTATAATAACTTTAATCACATAATATTTAACCGTATTTGTTATACCAAAACACTTGGTAACACTTCATTCTGAGTGTCCCAGCATTATTAATTCATTTGGTATTCATTGTAATAACACAGATCATAATGAACTCATTTGGTATTCATGTGGATGTCTTAAGTACTTCCATAGGAATTCTATTGCATTTCAGCATTAATTAAACACACTCCCTAATTTCCTCAGGAAAACAGGAATATATTGTATTTCTCAAGTACTATGTCTTTCAAAAGCACATACACCGGGCTGTTTATTAAGTCATATAAAGACTTATCTGTGCGCGCCTTTATGAACGTACTATTTTATATGAGAAACAGCTAACAAACCAAAATCAGTGTCTAGATCTTTGTAGATCATGATATATTTTCTTAATATCAGCATTTCATGAGTGCACAGAGAAGCAGTATTTACAATCACATTTCTCATGCAAAAGAGAAAACAATCCTACACTAATTTCCAGAATCTCAAAGACGGATAAGGTCTTTCTTTAAAGACAAATACACAAATAACAAATACTCAGATAATGAAAGCCATCTGAGCAGAGGGAACTTTGCTCAGGTTCTTCCCTGCCCCCGCCCCCCACCTCCTCTTCCCAAATCCCAGCGATGCCCATGGCTCTGTGGACTTGTATCTGCTACTGTGTATGCCACTTGTGTGATGTCATTTACTCAGCGAGGAAAAAATACCAGATCTCCTCAGCATCCTGAGGTGGCAAAGGAAGTGCCTTAACAAAGAGTAGTACGAAATCGTTTTAAAGCGAGATCTCCTCGAATGTACTAACCTTCAATCAAGTCAACTTTTCTAAAGTTATACAGGCTCTTCTTAATGTGTTCCTAAGAGGAGCTGATCTCCAACCCCCTTTCTGTCCCCAGAGACCAATCATGTTTCTCAGCCCCATCTTAACCTTTAAAGTAAAATGATACCAGATTTGAGAGAATGTGAGATCCTGTCATGAGTTTCAGCTTGAAACACCAGGGAGTTCCTATATTAATAGGAGGGGTTTTTTGTTTATTTGATTTTGGTTTGTCTTTTGGCTTGCCACTTCTCTGGAAACTGAAATCAGGTAGCAGCGTTAGGAAGTAAACCCTTACAGGGAACCACAGTTTCCCCCCCTTGCCTGTGCAGTTTCCAAGTGGGTGGGAACGGTGGTAGGGAGAATTATTTAACTCCTAAAGCATCTTAATGTGCTTTAAAATGGAAATCTCTAAATACCACTTGAGCCTCGGCAATATTTATTCGTTATTTCTCCATCAGGACATGAGTAGGCAAACGTGGCTTAAAGTACGACATCTTTACCAGGGAAATACCTTCTCTCAACGCTGTGATGGACATGCCACGGTACTAACACTTTCTATAAGAATTATAATTTCAAAAATATTTTAAAATAACACTAGTATTGCACTATTTCAGGACAGAAAAGGAAAAGGAGGACCCTGCAGTTAATGAAGACATCTATTTTTCCAGTACATTGAGACATAATGCAGTTATTTTCAATGAAACCCCATGCAGTGAGAAGAGAGCATTCACTTCTCAATTCTAATGCAGTAGGGGAGACAGATCTGGTTTTTTTCTCTCACGGTTTGTAACTCCTGTTACATTTAATAGGAACTGTACATCAAGGCGTGGGGGAGAGACCGCCATTCCCGTTCCATAGCCTGGAGAATTACCAACCATTCAGCATCTCCCTGACACCTGAGTACAATGGGACAGGTTAAAAATGTTGCCTCCTATGGATTCTCAGCTTTTATTCATTTCAGCATTCAAGGCAGACCCTCCATGCACAAAAAGTACTTCAAAGGGATGCATTTATTTTTGTGTTTGTTTGTTTTCAGCTTTGCAGTCCTTTCCCTGAAAACAGTGCGTATGAATCTCTGCACTGACATATTTTTAGTATGCCACTGCCACTTACCTCGATGTCGCCTGTTTAACAGTGGCAGACTCTGTTTTGCCACTGGTGGCAAACAGTTTAATTAGGAACACAAAACTGCTGTCTGCTTTATCTCCCCCCGCGCCCCTACCCCGCAAGTGTCTGCTGCTGCTTCTTGTCTAAGAATAAGAAACTACCACTATAAAAATCTCTTTGAGCTGTCTCTAATGAAACTTCCTGATTCCACTTGTTTCCCCGAGCTTTCTCGGCAACAATTTATTCATTCTTTCTAAACAGACCTTTAGGTATGCGAGGCTGTTTGTAAATTATATGGTACTGGCAATATCATGAAATATCATGACTGCAGTTTATAGGCAGATGAAGGGGGATGAGTTGTAACAAGAACAAATTACACAAAATACATTGGGGGAAGGAATGGGAGAGCATGATGTCAGCAAAATTATTAAACTTTAGAGGGGTACTTAATGAGGACACTAAATTAAGTGACCTCACGAATGGATGGATATAGCCAATGAGATTCTCAGGGAATTATCTTCCATTATCTTACAAAGAAAGGAGGGGACACAGTATCACAGGCCAAGATCAGAAAAGTACAGGTGAACCGAATATTAGCAAATCAAGCAGTTCACTAAAAACAACTGCCCCTTTAGAATCTTCCTGAATGCACTGTGTAAATTCACATGCTTGTGAGAAGAATGTAATTCATGGTTCGAGGCCAGATGTTTTAGACCTAATTTTGCTTTTTGACAAGTATGTCTGCCCAAAAGCATAAAGGTGTGTGTTGTCACTGTAATTAATATAAAGTTATGAAGAATATTGGGAATTAGAAAATCAGTTGTGGACTAGAGAGTCCCCTCTCTACCTTAATCTTAATCAGGACTTAATACTGTTGATGAAATGGGGTGCTCATTCTGACTGACCACAGAAACTTAAGTGAGAAATCACTAATATGTGGCTGAATATAAATTTAGAAAATACAATCATATGTGTATGAATATGTGTATGTGTATGCATTTTGCTCATGGGTACCTTTTTACTGAAGTAGAATTAACATGCAGTAAAATACACAAACCTTACATGTTCAGCTCAACGAATTATTGCTTATATATACCACCTTGTGACCACTACCTAGATCAGTATCTTCATGACCCTAGAAAGTTCCCTCCTGCTCCTATCCAGTCCATACTTCCCCATAGCTAACCACTCTTTTGGCATGTCACTAGAGATTACTTTAGAATGTTCATGAACATATATATATATGTATGTTATATATGAACATATATATATATATATATATGCATATATATGAAAACGCAGATATATGCTCTTTTGTGCTTGGGATCTTTCAAACTCAATATGATTTTTGCTTTGTCACTATCCTTGATTAATAAGGATTGGAGGGCTGGGAAAAACAAGGTAAGTAACCATGAAAACATCCAACAGCCTCTTCTTTCTTTTTTTTTTCTTTTCTTTTCTCTTTTTTCTTTCTCTCTCTCTCTCTCTCTCCCTTTCTTTTCTTTCTCTCTCTCTCTCCTTTCTTTCTTTCATATTTTTTTTTTTATTCTGTTCTACATCATTAGAGCTCAGAGGTAGGAGTCTGGGCTCTGCCATCTCTCTGGCTTAGAATTTTAGCTCCCTCACTAACACCTGTGTGAACCTGGGGACCTTAAAATCTCTAAGCCTTAGTTTTCTTTTTCTTTTTTTTTTTTTTAAGCCTTAGTTTTCTAATTAGAAAAATGGGATTAATAACTAATCCACGTGGTAGTTGTGAGGACAAAGACAGTCCACATCAAGTGCTCACTATAGTTTCTGGCCAGTCAATAATAATATTAAGATCAGTCTAGAATATTCTAAGTCAAAAAAAGAAGAGCTCTTTTTTGGGCTCCTCATGAGGACAACAGACAGAAGGATTGGGACTTCTAGCCTTAGAAAACAATGGTTCTATTAAAAAAAAAATCAGCCCCAAACTTCCTTACCACATCCCATGAGCACAAATAAGGTTGCTGAAAGGAGTTCTTTCCCAGGTGTCTGTGTCATTATTAGTTATTTGTGAATAAAGGAAACACTACTGATAAAAATGAATTTACGTGGATTTCTACAATTACCAATGTGTATTTGAGACAACCAGCAGAAAGAATGGATAGATTTTAGAACTAGAAGGAAACTTAAAAATCATTCAGTTTGCCCTCATTTTATAGAGGAGGAAACTGAGGATCTGCCAAATCAACTATACTAACAGCCAAAATGAGTGAGTTCCTATTGTGTGCCAGATCCTGTGCTGAGACACCTTTGTGGAGACATTTATGCTTCTAAATCCTCTAATATAGAAATAATTATCTCCTTACTAATAGGAAATTCCTCTTACTCTTAAGTTCTTCCTCACTCAAGGTCACACCATTAGTAGATAGACGAATTGGGGTAAAATCTTGGCTCTCCTGGATCTTCTCCATGACTCTGTTCTCCTGGGACTAAGTGCCGTCATGGTAATTACCTGTTTATCTGTTCTGAAACCGATTTTATTTTACAGAAATCATAAAAAGTCTAAGGGTGTCCATGGATACGATACCTTGAATATTACCAGTGATCATTTTTTTTTATAGTTTTTATTTATTTAAGTCATCTCTGCACCCAACACGGGGCTTGAATTCACGACCCCAAGGTCAAGAGTCGCATGCTCTTCTGACTGAGCCAGCCAGGCATCCTGCCATTGATAGTTTCTGAGAGATTAATGACAGCACTAGGGCAATAAGCCAGGCCAATGAGTCTCAAACTCTCTGTAGTGAAGGATTATTCACCCCCCCACCCTCCTGCCACTGCAATCTGTCATATACCAATATTTTTGTAACATACAATAAAATGAATAGAAAAATGAGTTTACAAGACACAAAACAGGCAAGCCAACTTTTTAAAAGAGTCAATAGATGTAAAATTACACTGTCAAGGTACTGTAAAAATTTCTAAATGCTTATTCTCTTTATCTGTATTTATATTGTTATAGACCAGTAACAAGCAGTTTGCAGACCGGTACGGTTCTAAAAGTACACTTTGAGCACCAAGAAACTAGGCAAGCTACAAGTCAAAATTAAGCTATAGTCCAGACTAATTTAAATAACACAAAATAGGTAAATGAATCCTGTAATTCTATTATTTCCATCCCCAGAAAGGTATGGAAGACCATTAATACCTTCTCCCAAGTCAGCCCTACAAAAATTATTAACATTTCCCTTTTAGAGCACTCATTCATTCATCCAACCAACATTTAATGACAATTGATTAGGTGCCAGATTCTTGGATTAAAAAGCTGATTAAGACATAGTTCCTATTTTTAGGCACTCACACGGTGGTGGGCAATAATAATTTCCTTTCTGTTCATTGTGTATTTATCTCTCTATCCGTATGTCTATATGCTTCCCCTTAAAAAAAAAAAAAAGAGTATGAAGTGACTTACTTCATAGGGTAATGAAATAAAACAAATAGAAGTCTTATGCTGTATAGCATTTTATTAGTATCTCATTCTAATCTTGCCTTTTCGTACTGGTGGTGTAATTAAAATAGGTCTCACTGTGTCCATTTTAAAAATGAGAAAACAGGTTCAGGGGGATTGCCTCATGTACTCAAAACCATGCAGCTTATGCAGGGCAAACCAAGGAATCAAATTCAGGTTCACTGCATCCAAACCCAGTGCTCTGCTCATCACTCCCTTGCCAGGGTTGTTTTTTGCCAACAGTTCTTCATCCACTGTAATCCTTGGCTTTCTTTTGAATACATGTCCATCCCCAAGCATGATGACCTCATGACCTTCCTGGAGGTGACTAGGCTTTTACCTGGGCTTCCATCTAGATGTCTGTAGAGCTAAGGGTCTTTTCTCTACTACATATTTTCAAATTCAGATTTAACTGGTCTATGTCCTAATCATTCTGGAGCTCACACTCTGCCGGATGCCAGCCCACTGAAAAAATTTGAACATGTGTTTCTACCTATTGGTATCCAAAGGCCAGTTGTCTTCTTTCTGTCTGGGGAAAGACCTAGTTAAGATAAGGAGGGAGGGGAAGTTTGTCCTCATTACTTCTCTCTTGGTGCGGTGTCTTTAGCCTCAAGTCAATGACCTATGTGTGAACACCTTTGTCTTCATTCCTTTACTAAAGTATTTTCTCAGAGCAGTCATTCACGTAAAGGTGTAATGGCAGCTAGCAACACAAAGCATGTTTGCATTTTGTTTTCTTTACTAATGTATTGCCATAGCCAACACCATGTCTCTCACGTGGTAAATACTTAGTATTTATTGAATGAATGTTAAATGAATTTGTAATTTGGTATAAAGAAACCTTTTTATTTTCCCCCTTGAAGGACTGGCAGAAACAGAACCAGAAACCGATATGTAAGTTTTCATCATTTGCTTGGCACCTGTTCAGTGCTCTTGTGCTTTTTATTTCATTCCTGCCTAACGCATTTCTCTCCTGGCTGCTGGTGTGCCAATCTAGCCTCTGCACAACTGTCTGAATGACAGCTCTATAATATAATTCATATATGATTATGCCATGTCCTTGCCTTAAATGTTTTCTGTATCTTTCTATTGCCTTCGGTTTATAATCTAAAAAACTTCATTAGATGATATTCAAGACATCAGCAGAAGCAGAAAGGGGTGAGCAAGTGCAGGGTTATTTAGAAAATGCAATAGAGACGAATTAGGATCCAACTGGGTGAGGGGGTTGAGGAAGGAAGGCATCCGTGGTGATGTTAAAGATCAAGCTGATGAAGAAGGTACTAGAACAAGCCCCATTGAAAAAAGCCCATTTACATGTCTGGTCCTGTTTTCTCACTCCCCTCTGCCTTTTCTCAAAATCTACAGAGGCCAGAGAAACTCCCTGAGCCTCAGCTTTCTGCATGATAAGAAGTCAGGGGTGATAATAACATAATCCAAAGACCTTAGTTTTACACATACAGATTTTGAAGGATGCTACCTTTCCCATGTTAGGTTAAAATATCTGGGTTTCCCACTGTGAGGGCAATGAGACCCTTAAAACCATATGTACTACATATTTTCTCTGTAAGAAGAGTGATGGGTGGGGAGAAAAATTACCTAGATGGTGTCTCACTTCTTTGTGGATGTTGGTTGTAAACAAAACCCCAAAGCAATGGGTGGTGGAAGCTATCAAGAATAGAAGAAAAGTCCTGGAGGACTGTCTGGGGCCAAGGAAAAGGCATAGAGAAGTAGATTGGAGATGAATGGCATAAGATCCGGCTATGTCCTCTCTACCACTTATTTAGTAACTGGATAATCTTGGACAAGTTAATTAACCTCTCTGTTACAGCTATAAAATGAGAATGATAATAGCATCTACCTCACAGACATATAAGTTAAATAAGATTTTTCTCAGCACAATGCCTCCCTAAATGCCCAATCAATATTAACTATTATGATGATAATTACATGGCTCAACAACAGAAAAACCACAGTGGTCTCTATGGCATATGGGTAGAGTAACTTAAACTTTCAAAACACTATGCCATCCAGAAACACTCATCTTCCAAGATTTCCACATGGGATTCATATTCAGTATGGTCTTTGCCTCAAACTGATATAATGGAGAGAATAAAGAAATAGTTAATATCCTTTTCAAATAGCAAGACCCTGGGATCATGACCTGAGCTAAAGGCAGATGCTTAACCGACTGAGCCACCCCGGCGTCCCCTGACAGATGCTTTCTGAAGCTCCAAGACAATGGCTTCACCTACAGAACAGTGGGAGCCAGACAAGCTTGCATCAGAATCATTGTTAAATGAACATTTCTGGGCCTCAACCCAGATTCATGGATCTGGGGTGGGACTATTTTGCAAATTTTTAACAAGTTTCTAGAAGTAATGCCAATGATGCTGGTCTGGGACCACATTTTAAGAACCACTGCTTTAGAATGGAGAGGTCATTCCCTAGCTAAAAAGAGTTTCAAAGTATAGGCTCTTCTGGATGAGATGTTAGTATTATTTTTAAAATGTCCTTTTCTTCTTAGAACACCCTCTATTTATGGGCCCTAACATGTCAACTCACATCACCAACATGTCCCTTTGCCCATTGTCCTCCTTGGCAGTTTAGTTTCTTCCATTTTTCCAGCATCCCTACTTTCCTTAGAGAAATCCTGCCAACACATTTTTGGTTGGTGCTTTGGAAGCTTTGTATTGTTTTTCTCGCCATGCCTGTATCAGAAGTTTTGCGCATTTTATAATTGAAATCTTCCTTTTGCTTTCACCTTTGACCTAACAGTTCTCCCAAAAGTCCTTGTCTGATTTCCTTTTTTTTTTTTCAAGATTTTATTTTTTATTTGACAGAGACAAAGAGATCATAAGTAGGCAGAGAGGCAGGCAGAGAGAGAGGGGGAAGCAGGCTCCCCGCTGAGTAGAGAGCCTGATGCGGGGCTCAATCCCAGGACCCTGAGATCACGACTTGAGCCGAAGGCAGAGGGTTTAACCCATTGAGCCACCCCGGCACCCCTGATTTCTTATGTACAGAACATAAATATACCTCACAGAGCTAAGTGGAATGGTATACTTCATCAGCATTCACTTGCAACCTGGCACACATATATTTTTAATCAAAAAACAAAACTGAAACTACCAGCATTCACACTGATCATTTAGGTTATGTGTAATGAATTGACTTCTTTAACAACTGTGATAAGGCTTTTGCTACTGACTTTGCTTCTATCAAGGTATCGATACATGGGCTGAAAACCTACTGAAACTTTTTACTTTTTAATTTTATGGGTTTTTTAACGTAAATCTTCAGTTAGACTCTGTTATGGCCCAGGTAATATTTAAATACTGATTTCCAATACTATCTCAGTGAGATGCCCGATTGTGTCCAATTTTGTATTTTAATTTGTAGAATAGCCAAATACTATTTTTAAAATGTTGCTCAAGTAGAAATATATGCCCAGGAATAAGAATCCTAGTCAAGTTTTCGCTTTAGCTTGATTTTGCTCTCTCTTTTCAGTCAAGAAGAGGAAATGGGTACTTTCATTTTACTTACTGCAATTGACGGCTTTCTTTACAGCTGTGAAAAAATGAAAAGCTTGCCATATTCATCAAAGAGAAATCATGGTGCCTGTGTGTTTGCGTGTGTGTTTGCATGTGTCGTTAAAAAATGCTGCATCTGCGCTACGTGGTACTTAACCACAATGACGGTGACTAGGATATAATAAAAGATTACATTAATTTGTGCTCTGCTACAGAAAAGTGAGCATTTAAGTCAGCTCTACAGATTCAAAGAATAGGTCTCTTTCCTAAGAAGGCAAAGAAGGGAATAAATAAAAACTCAGCTCCAAAGGAGAGTTAGCATAGAGGATGATCTGGTAACCTGGTTAAAAGACAAGCATGAATGTCCCATCTCTTAGTTGAACATCCAGACATGCGGTTTTATACAGTCACTATACTTTGAGTAACCACACTCAGGAATAAAGACGATGCAAACTGCATGTCCCTTTACTAAATGTGGCAAAGGTGGGGAGCATTAAGCAAAGATAACTCAAGGGAAAGAAGATTTGGCTGGGAAAAAAAGGAAAGGGAGAAAGGCTTTAAATTCCCCTTTCCTCTTCCTGGCTTATGCTTCAGATCCCTCATGAATGAATTCACCACCTATACAATTTGAAAATTTCTTATTCCATGGGTATTAAACCATCAGATTATCTCAGGCATCAAACTAAGTTCAAATATTCTAAATAAGAAATTTTCACACTTAAAAATGCTTTCCAGCGGCGCCTGGGTGGCTCAGTGGATTAAACCTCTGCCTTCAGCTCAGGTCATTATCTCAGGATCCTGGAATCAAGCCCGGCATCGGCCTCTCTGCTCGGCGGGGAGTCCGCTTCCCCCCCTCTCTCTGCTTACCTCTCTGCCTACTTGTGATCGCTTTCTGTCAAATAAATAAATAAAATCTTAAAAAAAAAAAAAGGCAAATAAATAAATAAGCAAGCAAGCAAGCAAGCTTTCCAAATGGCTGTTTTGGGAAAACATAAGGATTCTCCCATATGTTATAATATCTGGGAACATATTTTAACCTGTAAGTTTGGCCAAGATCAATTTTGGTGAAACACACTGTGATGAGAAACAGGACAGTTCCAGCACACTTGCTTTGGTGGTAAGATAAACTGGTTTAATGTCTATGGAGAATGGCTTATAGTATGCATTAAGAAAAAACTGGATATATTAACATATAATGTATTATTTGCTTCAGGGGTACAGGTCTGTGAATCATCAGTCTTACACAATTCACAGCACTCACCACAGCACATACCCTCCCAATGTCCACCATAAAAAAAAAAAAAAGAAAAAAAAAAGAGTTGAGCCTAATCTTTATCTCCTATTCTGAGAGTCTTGATACTTATCACAATAGTCCTTAATAAAATCTTCCTTAATAGAAGAAAACCCTGGTCATGTCACAGAGAAAGTGCTGGTCTCATGTGGGAAGTAGGTTTGGGATAGGAAAAAGAGTGAAGGGGGTCACTGAATAGTGATGGATGGTGATCACTTTGTACTTCAGACAGATGTCAAATTACAATGTTGTATACCTGAAACATATAATTTATATACCAATTTTACCTCAATAAAAAGTGACAATTTTATTTCTAAGAAAAAAAATCTTCCTTACTATTTTAAAAAAAAGAAAAAAAGAAAAAGGTATATGTAACCTTTGACCTAGCAATTCCTCTTTATGTATCTAAGCTATATAGACACACAATTTCATAAGTGTGCAAAGACACGTGTTCCAGTCATATTCATTGAAACGTCATTTTTAATATTTATCACTATGCTACTGATTATAAATTGTTTTACTCATCTGATGGAATACTATGCAGCTTTTAAAAAAACTCAATATATATTGATACAGAGTGATCTCAAAGAGATATTCAGTAAAAAAAAAAAAAACCTGCATGTTTATATTTGTTTTACATATAATACCTCTGAAAGGATACAGAATTAGGTGGTACACACTGTTGGATCAGGGAAGGTGTTAGGGAAGGCAGGGAGCCTGACGTAGGGGGGAACTTGTACCACATTCTCTTTGGGGTCTTTTGAATTTAATACTCCAAGTATCTATTTCCCATTCAAAGTGAATTAAAAATTTTATTTTGCTAGATTTTATTTATTTTGAGAGAGAGAGAGAGAGATTGTGAGCAGGGAGAAGAGCAGAGGAAGAGGGAAACAGAGAATCCCAAGCAGATGCTCACTGAGTGTGGAGGAGCTCCACACTGGCTTTGATCTCATAACCCTGAGATCATGCCCTAAGCCAAAACCAAGAGTCTGTCACTGAACTGACTGAACCACCTAGGTGCTCCATCAAAACGAATTAAAAATTTTTAAAGCTCATGGAACCTCAAGTCACAAAGAAACCTGAAAGTGGATTAAGCCAACTTATTTCTCAATGACTTCAGTAAACTAAGAACTGAAAGTCCAAATCTTTTACTTATCATTAAATCATCTACTGTAATTAATTGATTACAAAAAGAACACAGAAGTTCTACCCTAGGCCAGGCAAAATCAGGGCCGGAGAAGTATTTCTTTTTAACAGCACATTTCTCAAACACTGGAGTAACTAAAACGGACCCCGTCTGTTTTTCCGGACATGCTTAGTAAGTCTGAAGTCTGCCTGTGTAAAGTAAAATAAAGGAAGCTTTGTAGCCATCATGAAATGTCCTCACTCTAAGATTTATGGCCATAATTGTGACAGAGCAAATGATTTTTTTTTTCCTGGCAGCAAAAATAGTCTTAAAAAGAAACTAGGTGCTGTTTTTTCTTTTCCAAGCAAAGTATAGATACCCCTCAAATTACATGGTGTCACAGAGCATGCCATACTTTGAAAAAATGATCCCCTGCCTCTCCAATTTTATTAAGAAAAGTACATAGTTAACTCTTTCTGTCTTTGAGGAATGTCTCTGATGAACTTTGTTATAGAACAATATTCAGCTGGAAAGTGTTTCCTGAAACTGACTCATTTTGTAATTAAAGTAGATTCTGAAGTAAAACAGGAATGCCATATCAATAGATATAAATCGTACAACTGTGGACGACCATTTCAAGGTTTTTTATGTAGTTATTGGCGGAGAGAGCATTAAGAAATGTAAAGGCTTTCTACTCTACCAAATGACTGACAAGTCAGTTATTAATGAACTAATGGCAGGGACCATGCCATTTTCTGCATTCCTATCTGCACACACTAACATTGTGGGGTCCATGCTACACACTCACTCACTCACTCATTCAGGAATCTATCTTCTTTATTTGGTCAATCAGTCACCAGCCACTGGTGTTACTGCTAGGTGCTGGGAGATCCAGAAGTCACAAAGCAGAACTTCTGTCATCCAAGAACTTAGAGGTGAGAAGGGGGGGTTGGGTAGGGTGAATGAACACAGAGATAATGAACAAAAAGATAAATGTAATGCCATGTAATAAGTATGATAAGAGAGAAAAACCCTTAGGAAAGTCATGTAAATCCTCTTGAAGTGTGCATGGATTTGTGTGTCTAGGGAAGGTGGAGTGGAGAGGATCCAAAAAAGTTATCAAGAGGCTATGAGAGTTGAACAGAGTTTCAATGATATGTGGAGGTTTGCCAGGGGTGTGCATATACAGGAGAAGCACAAACAAAACTGTAGGGGGAGAATACAGCTCTAAAATGAGACAGAGGTTAAGAAATACCAAGATGACAGCAGGAGTGGAGGATAGCTTCAAGCAGTTCACAACATGGCAAAAGGCAGGAGGGAAAAGGTAGGTATGAAATGGAAGCAGGGTCCACCTGGGAGATTTTCGGCAAACAAGACGATGGAGTAAGGTTGGGCTGTGAGAAAAATGCAGTAAGAATCCCACAGGTGGTCCCCTGGAAATCTGCTTACTTCAGAAATAGAAACTACAACTCTAGAAGCTAACTATAGAGTTTGGGTTAGGAGGGGGCAGCTAACATAATAAATTGAGACTATGATAACAATCAGGTTGCTTTGGTCATTAACTGGAACTTCAGAAAAGAAGAGTACTTCCTCGGTAGAAAATATTGCTTGTGTGGAAATTGGCTATCACCCCCACAGTATGCATCTGACCAGCACAGTTCACAGAAATGTCATTGGTCTGAAGTCCGAGGGTGTCATCACTGGATAATGATTTTCATTTGGCAATCCTCCAAAATATCCGATTTTTCAAATAAAAAAAAATGATCAAACTGTAAGCAGGAAAATTCCTTATTAATACTAAAAGTAACTGTGATAAGCGTAGGGTAAAATGACCGAAGGGAACACGTATTTGTGCTTTTGGTGTACTTTTTTGTGGTAAAATATATTCTGGTAACATTTCCTGTGGACTCTATCTAAAGCAAGGTAACTTGGGCTTCCTTACAGCATAGTGGCTACAAGGTTCCAAGAGAGCACAAACCTGAGCTGTCTGAGGCCCAGGACAGACCTTCCGGTGCTTTTCATTGGTCAAAGTAAGTCACAAGGTGAGCCCAAGATAAGGGTCAGGGACGTCAACTCCACCTCTTGGTGGGACAAGAGTGTCAAAGATTTTGAAGCCATCTTCAAACTACCACAGTATTTATATTCAAAAGTATGAATTTATGTACATTAAAACAAAACAAACAAAAACCTCTTTCTACATTAGGTTGTCTGCAAGGACCACACACCGTTCTCAGTTTCTTCAATAAAATGATCTTTCCGTAGGGCTGAGGGTTGAGGGATATGGGGAGGTAGTTGCTTACTGGGATGTACCGTCAAAACAGGTTTATTTTCCTACTTTTAAGCTTCCTGATGATACTGTTATCTTTGTTTTCTATCTTCTGCTAGGTAGACAGTTATTCCCCTATTGGTATTCTTTTAGCAGTTACTGGGAAGGCAGAAATTTTGAATTCTATAGTGACCTATATTAAATTTATCCTGAAACCTCTGTTTTTCTCATTCTTGAGGTCATAAAAAATATATTTTGATTCAACAACCTCACGTATATGCGGCTAAGGCCTTAGTGGTCTTTTACTTTTCTATGGCCTATCAGAACTCTAATTCCAAACGTTTACTTCATTTAAGGTTATAAACCCAGCTTACCTTTATACATCTTTTTAAAGATTTTATTTATTGATTTGAGAGAGAGTGAGGGCTAGAGGGAGAAAGAGAGCACACTCAGGGGGAGAAGGAAAGAGGGAGAAGCAGACTCTGCGTTGAGCAAGGAGCCTGATGCGCAGCTCGATCCCAGGACCCTGGGACCATGACCTGAGCGGAAGGCAGACACTTAACCTACTAGCCACCCATGCACCCCTATTCAACATTTTAAAATCACTTGACTCCCCTGTTTCAATAATAGTTCTAGGTTTCTCATTGAACTCTGTGATTATAATAGTTTAATTTTCTGAATTTTACATTGGTTTCAATGAATCCTGCCAGTCTTTTACACTTGATGCTGCATTCTTGTATTGTTTGCTTATTCATTTATTTAGGTCAGCTGGATTCACCTTCAAGTACCCTTCTTGGGAAGGACACATAGTACTATGTCCTTTAACCCTTGACCGAGAGTCTGCACAGTAATGCCATCAGATTTTATATAAAATTCTTGCTTTCCAACCTTTTATAGCTTAAAATTCTATAGATATTAGTTTATTTTCCTTTCAATGTTAAAAAAAGAGAAATTTGAGAGTTCTTATTGTTGCTTCTTTCTGAAAACTATACATCTTTCTTGAACTTAGGTTTTAAAAATTATTAGTGTTTATTTAGATGTAGGTCCTTTTCATAATTTTGCCTAGATTCTGATAAGTCCCTTTGAGTTGTGATTTTGTTTTAGCTCGAGAAAATTTCTTCTAATATATTTTGACTATCATTTCACATGTATCACTCTGGTTTTTGCATTTGGAAAATTATTATATGTGTCTGACTTGAAATCTCTGTCTTCCACATTTTTTCTCATTTCTCTTACCTCTTTGCATTTTTTACTCTGCTTCTGGGAGAATAATTCCCAGACACACTGTGGTATGTCCTCCACAGTATGAATTCAGATTTGCAAAATTTTTATGCTGTCTATAAACAACATCAAAGCAAATTTATATTTCATACTAATTCGAAGGGATACACGCACCCTGATGTTTAGAGCAGCATAGTCAATAATAGCCAAGTTATGAAAAGAGCCCAAATGTCCTTTGACTGATGAATGGATAAAGAAGATGTGGTATGTCTGTGTGTGTGTATACACACACACAATGGAATATTGCTCAGCCATAAAAAAGAATGAGATCTTGCCATTTGCAACGATGTGGGTGGAGCTACAGAGTATTATGCTAAGTGAAGTAAGTCAGTCAGACAAAGACAAGTATCATATGATCTCATTTATATGTGAAATTTAAGAAACAAAACAAATGATCAGAGGAGAAAAGAAAAGAGAGAGGTAAACTAAGAAACAGACTCTTAGCTATAGAGAACCAAGTGATGGTTACCAGAGGGGAGGTGGGGGTTGGGGGATGGGTGAAATAGGTGATGGGGATGAGAAGCGTACTTGTTGTCAGGTGTTGTATGGAGTTACTGAATCACTGTATTATACACCTGAAACTAGCTATACTGTATGTTAACTAACTGGAATTTAAGTAAAAGCTAAAAAAAAAATTTACACTTTTCCATTACATTTTTCTACTTGCACTATTTTCTTATTTTAGCTATATTTGCAGCTCTGACTTTATCACAGCTGGATTTTTCCTGAGGATGCCTGCTTTTTTTCAGAGATTTTTTTTCTTTTTGAATTTTGAGGGATTGAACATAAATCATCTATCATTTTTACCAGCTTACTGTATGATATGTCAAGCTCTTCTTCTGCATCTTTGGAGGCAGTATCCTCCTTCCCTTAAGTGGCAATATTGATTCACCTTCTTTTCCACAATAATGATTTGCCAGATTACTAAAATGCAGCAAGAGAAAATTAAGTCGAGGCCAAAAAAGGAAAAACAAGGACAAAGACCTTAAACTCAGGGTAAAGCCATAGAAAATGCCTACCCCAAAGGCCAATGCTCTTCTTGGAACTAGTAGACACCTATTTGGACCATCCCTATAAGCAACAAATGGCAATACACCAGCCACATTATCCATCAAACAGAAATGAACAAATGTTAGAAGACGCTCAGTTCCTCCAGACACTAAGGATGAGGAAGGAATTATCCTGAAGGTCCCACATACATGGAACTGTGCATCATAATGACCAATGCCCTCAACAATATTTGGAAGGGTAGTACATGACCAGTGTTATGAGCCTACTGACATGGGCTAACATCTTTATCCCAAAGGCAATTCAAGTACAGAGACTGTGCTCTTTGGCAATTATATGGAGTGTGAGTGTTCTCTGTTCACAATTTAATTTAGAATTATACCTTTAGAAATTCTAACCACACGTATGGTTGATACTTATGAAATTACTGGAGTCTAGCAAAAAACACAGGACCACAAAAAAAGGCACTTTAAACTATTCTATCTTTATGAGCAGAATGAAGCCTCTTCTTAGAAAATAACTTACATCTACTTTAATGTACAGATAAATGGGACCTGAAGTAGGTCCCAAAGTTCTATTTCTAGAACTTAGCTACAACAATTTTAGCATGGAAATCTTTAAGGCAGGTAGGTATACTCAAATACTCAAGTGTAGCCATAAGGCCAGTTCAACAGAGTATTTAGCACACACTGCTCTGAGCAAGGCTACTTCCTCATGTGTCCTATACAAAAACTGCTGCCTAAATAAATACAAAGCAACTAAATAAATAAAATAGAGAGCATTATAAAAAATACCTTAGTATTTTTAGTGGTCTACTTTAGTTGGCTTTAAACTAATCGAGAGCCATTTAGAGAAAGGATCAGACAAGAGAGCCAGAGGTCCATTAGGGAGACACCCTGATCATGACAATGAGATCGTATCTTTTGTATATTTGAAAACTCTTACTTTTTTTCAACAGGAAATTCTCCCCAAACATATTAGACAACAGCTGAAATGGCTCCCTAAAGCTTTGAAGAGCTTTTAGGGGTTTCTTTCTCCTTTTTAACTTCGGATTCTCCTATCTGAAACACCAGAAATATCACAAGAACCCACTGGTTAGATCATTAGCCTCTAAGTATTCATACACTTTCTGGTTCTGCGTTCTTCAGTCTATTTTCTTCAGACAGATCCCAAGATGATTTGTGAAAAAGTTTTGTCCAAACTACTTCAAGAAGTCTATTTGTCAATAGGCAGGACTGTCTCTCCTGGAGATTCGAGGCCATGATAATTCTGACTGAAAGAAGTCAATGGGAAGATCATCCCACGTGCTTTCCCCACAGGCTAGAGAGAGAGAGAGAGGGAGAGAATGAGAGAGGGAAGGACAGGGAGGAAGGAAGAGATAATAGTGGACAAAGGATTAAGTATCATTGTGTTTGAAGCACTTCACTATGCTTGAAGTTAAAAAGAAATCTTAAACGAGCCTGTGCAGCCTAAGGGAGCAGTAGCAATAGGGTTAGGCTCATGGACTAAGAATAAGGTTCCTCTACCGGCAGCTTCCCGGAGTCTCTATAGAGCTAAAAGCAAAGGGGTAGTTTCCCCAAGAGGGAAGCCTAAACCTACTTCCCTCCATGGGGCTCTCAGTTTGCACCTTTGGGAAATCCTTGGCTATATATGAGCACCATGATTCCACTATGGCTAACCTCATAATAAATAAAACACCTATTTGTTTCCCCCATCAGAATGGGGGGTATGTGTGTGTCTTACAGGATAAAATAAAATCAGCCAATTTTTCATGTCTTTTCAAGTGTCAATGCAAAATATGGTAAAAGGCATCCAAAAGCAATTATCCCTTTCCCTCTCCAACAGGAAGATCGTTCTGGTGTGACCCGACCCTGGCGACAAATGCAAATGAAATGTACACTTTAAGGAGGCTCTTCTTGCCTGGGAACACAGAAGCCTATGAGTGCCTGCAGGGGTTGATGAGGAATATGGCCCTGAAGCTGCTCCCACATCCAGGGAGGCTACTGCTTCAGAGTATATTTCAACCCTGTGAACATCGTTCCTGTTATGTGACAAGATGACAAATATCATCCGATGAACCACAACACATAAAGGGAAAAATAACATTTTCTCACCTTGGGAGGGCTTGAATGGTCCATCTAGCTACAGACATCAGCTTATGTTATTTTGCCAACAAGGTTTTAACCCGGAGTTGGGTTCAAAGAGCAGGATTTTAATGAAGGAGGAAGTTGAAATAAAATCAGGTTTTCTCAAGAAGTCACCCTGGACCACACGAGATGGATGGCGATAAGATATTCAGAAGCTAACTTTCTAAATGGGGCTTCCCAGTCCCCCTTCTTTAAGACTGTATTTCCACAGATGCATGGGTGAAAATGTTTTCTACAGCTAGAGCAGCAGCTCTCAAAATAAGAGAAAGTAAAAGAGTGTTCGAACGAACAGGCCTCCAAATGTCTGCTTCTCAGACCAAACCCTACCTGGGTATCACTTACAAGCAGATCTTTTTTTTTTTTTTTTTTTTTTTTTGATATTGTTTCTCTAGGCTGCTACCAGATAAAAACTTGCCATAGTCATGATCAACAGTCATTCTGTGAGTTGGCTCCACTCACCGATGCAGGCTCGTGCCGCAAATCTGCAGTCAATTGAGCCCCTGTAGCATGCAGGCTTGACTGAGTGAGTGAGTTTTTCACAGCCTGATCAAACAAATAGCATCCGAAATGCCATTTTCTCCCATTTGGCATTAAGTTCAACAACTGCCAGGGGAATTCAATGGACCAAGTGGTAGCAAAATCAGCTACGGGAGGGACGCTTCCTTTGATGTCTCTGTTCTTACAAGGGGATAACATGGAATATTTGTAGAGTTTAGAATACATCTGGGGGGACAGAGTAGGTCAGACTGTATTCTGGCAAAACTTAGTACTACTTAGCAGCTGTGATTTAAAAAATGCACTACTTCAGCTCTGAGGCAAGCTCCACCCCTGAGGGTAACTGACAACAGCATAATATTCGTATTGTGGGATGATCAGATCTTGGCTGTGTGGAGAGACAAGGGGTGACACTGAGCTCTGGAGGTCCCATTTCATGATTCCACGGGTAAAAGGAAATTCATGTAAGGCCGAGAAAAAAGGTTCGTTAGATTTTGCCTCTATAATTACAGCAAATTCACCCATTTTCAGAGCTTCCTCTATATAGGTTTTACATTGTTGGCTCTGTATTACTTCTTTGTGATTGCTTATTGAAACCTATGAAATAGTTTGGAATTCCAAGACTAAAAAAAAAAAAGTGCAGAGAAGTACTAATTTAGTGCATAGGTTATAGTCCACATGGTCAAGTGGATACCCTGCATCTGCCCATCGTCTATTTGACCTTGGATGAGCTACTCAATCTCTCTGAACCTCAGTGTTTAAAGCTATAGAAAGGGGATCTTAGCAGGGCCACAGAGGAGCATGGAGGCGATGAACTGACGCACGCATTGCTCTCAACATGGAACCTGCTGCATCAACATCATCCAGTAAATGATAATCCCTGTGTGATGGGACAAAAGTAACCTTAAGGAATCTAGTGCTTGCTGAAGAGGTGCTTCTTCCACATGAATTAAGTAAAAACAACCAGAGTAAGGGTCCAATGGCCCAAGTCCACATTTGCCCCTTGCTTGCCTTCCCTTGCATTACTTTTCTGTCATCTATCATTGCGCCGATCTCCACACAACCCAGGCCACGACGGTTCTGCCAGAGGAAAGGAGAGCAGTGTGGGGAGATGGTGGGGTCCCATGAAGATGAGGGGAGTGAAAAGATGAATCAAAAGGAACTTGTCAGCTGACTCAGGGCAGAATGCTCAGGAGGGGATATGGTGTAAGTTGTTGTTTGTTAAAATACATTTTTTTCTATTATGTGAGATATCAATAATTATTTTCTTGGCCACGATTAATATGGTGCATCAAGGGGGGAGGACAGGTGTGTGCCTGCAACGGCCTTACTCCCCACACATGCACACCCGTGCATGTGTGCACACACACGCCCAGAATTTCCCTCTGACATTTACAATATATTCTGCCCTCAATTCTGTGGGACATTGCTGGTTAAAGGACACAGTTGCTGGCTAAGTGTTTGAGGCACCAACAATAGCCCTTGGACTCGAACACTGATTTCCAGTGTCTGCTCAAACACTTACGGCTGGTATTCTGCCGTCTTCTGTAAAGGAAAGATCATGTCCTCTGCATCAGTGATAGAAAAATCTTCCAAGAAGGGGTTGGTTAAAAATGAGCATTTTAGTAAAAAATATTTGCTATTCCTCTGTCACTACTCAAGATAGGAAGATGTGGAGTCAATTTGGTGAGCCTCAATTGCAGCTGACTTTGGAAGGAATAATATACTCATGTCTCTTCGGATGCATATCGAATAGGGAGCTCTCTCCAGGGCTGCGATTATGCAGAACACAACCTGGTCAGACTTCCACGCACAGAATATCTCCTTAAAACAGGAAGAGGCAAAGCCCGAGATTTTTGGAAGGCTGGTGATTTTAGGGCTTCCCACTTCATCTCTAAAACATACATGGGCGGTTCTCCCTTTTCGTCATTTTCTTATCAAGCTTGACGACAGGAAGAGGTATGAAAAAGGCCGAGCGTTAGGAGCACCCTTCCATTTGTTAGATGGGATGCTGCCCATTTCACGAATCGTTAAAGAAAGCCAATCAGATCCTTACAAAAATTTTAAAAAGTTGTTTAAAAACAAGGAAAAGGACCACACGTGAAAGGTAGGCAAGGTGTGCAGGGAGATTCCAGAAGTGAACAAAGGCCCCGTGGTGGTGGGAGCAGCTGGGGAAAGGACAGGGCAGATGCCATCTTCCTCCTCAGGGGGTGCACTGCTGGCTCGGAGGTGGCAGCAGTGAGGGGCCTTCAGAGAACCAGACCATAATGACCCGCTGAGGGGGTCTAGTTAAAATGAGCACAACACTGAAAAGGAACAGTGCTGCTAAAAGTCGTTAGTTGGCTCTATTTCATGGGAGACTTTGGAGAAATGGCCCTCATGTGCCTGAGGTCCAGACACTAGGGTTTAACGATGTTTCCTTCTCTGGGGGTGTGTAAATAGACTGGGAATATCTCAAGCAGGATGCCTGAAAGGTCTCCTGAAATGACTTCTGTTTGCAAGGAGAGAATGTGTAACACTATGAAACAGCCTGCTAAGAGCTCCTCTTCTTCCTAAAATCTCATTTTTGGGGTATTTCTATGAAAGAACAGGCAGACACTTGCCCATCTGTATTCCAAGTGAGGCCTGAGAACACGGTGTCAGGCTGTCCCACAGTCCTTATTCCTGCCTTGAGTTAAACAAAAAGAGAGGTGAGAAAAGCTTCCCCTCCTCCGGAGTGAGCATCCAGGGGTAGCAGCAGGGGCTTAGAGGGAGGTCTTGAGCAAAACCTTTGGGACTCAGCAATGTGGTCAAGTGTCCTATGTGAGCCCCGATGTGAATGGCTGTCCGGGCAGTTGAAGAAATCCACCTCCAGGCAGAGGACAGGAAAGTTTTCAGGAATATCTGGCTTGGCAACTGATAAGGAATGGAGGGAGAATGAAACCTTGCAACTGGTCTCAGTTTCTTGCCCTCAGTATGTCTGTTGGAAAGCAATCAAAACATCATGTGAAGCTTTACTGAGTGGCAGGGCTGAGTCTAGAAACCCTGTATGCTAGGTCATTCTGGAAAGGCACCATCTTGGGAGGCTTGGTCTGGATATCAGAGGATGGTTGCCAGGTAAAAAACAAAGAAACCAAACGCAGACACATACACATGTAACCTAGGGATGGAGGACTCTACCTTTGTATCGTGAATATACCTTCACTGTAACTCCACTGAGCAATACCTTGTAAGACATCAGACACAGAAAGAAGAAAGTGTAGAAAGTTCTCACTGGGAACTGGATACATGAGAGAATCACTGGTAATGTACCTCGAAAGGAAGATAGTGCTCACGCAGTTAAACCTCAGTTTAGGGGTAACCACGAAACTCCACACTTTCAAGGCTCTCCTTCCATCTGTGTCTGAGCCAGTGCACAGTTGCATGTCGCTCAGACTTGGAAGGAGAGGTTCTCAAGAACTGGGGGCACTGAGGCATTTTTAAAGTTTGTATTTCCAATTCACTCATCTATTTGTTTAATTAAGTATTCATTTTTTTTTAAAGATTTTATTTATTTGACAGAGAGAAACACAGCGAGAGAAGGAACACAAGCAGAGGGAGTGGTAGCGGGAGAAGCAGGCTTCCTGCTGAGCAGGGAGCCCGATGTGGGGCTCAATCCCAGGACCCTGGGATCATGACCTGAGCCGAAGGCAGATGTTTAACCACTGAGGCACCCAGGCGCCCCAATTAAGTATTCATTTATAGCCTAAACATGTGCTAGGCATTGTCCAAGAGCTGGGGACTGTACAGTGACCAAAAAATACAACAAAAAAACAGCCTCACCTCTGCCCTCATAGAACTTACACTCTGGAGGATACGATAGGTATTAATAAAATAGTCATACTGGGGCACCTGGGTGGCTCAGGCAGGTAAGCAACTGCCTTCAGCTCAGGTCATGAACTCAGGGTCCTGGGATTGAGCCCTGTGTTGGGCTCCCTGCTCAGTGCCGAGTTTCCTTCTCCCTCTGTGCTCTCTCTCTTTCACTCAAATAAGTAAAATCTTTAAAAGAACTAAATAAAATAGTCACACTAATAGAAAATTTCACCCTTGGTTAGTGCTAGGAAGGAGAGGAATATTATGTCATGTGTGGTTGATATTAGTTTGGAGGAGAAAGGGAAGTTACTCTGAAGGAACAAAAACCCAGATGAAGTCCGAGGTATGAATTGGATTATTTAGGTAGAGAGGTAGGGAGGAAAAGAATTCCAGGCAGAGGGAACAGTACATGCAAACTGTGGCAGGAGAGGTCATGGCCCACTCAAGGGTGGAGTGTGGAGAGGCTGGGGCTGGGGAGAGTAAGGGAGCACCTGGCAAGGTAGGTCTGGATTAGGGAGGGCCTTGTAGGGTAACTATATTGTTTGACCTTCAATTAGTGGGAAGCCTAGAAATATCACCATCTTTTAAAAACTGGTAATGCCATGAGATGGCGTTCTTAAATTTTCCAAAGCTGAAGACTCCATAAAATGCCGAGTGTTTTCAGAAAACAGGATCAGTTTCAGGGCTGCCACATGTGGCCCCTTGTGTTGTGTGGAGCACAGTCACGTTGTGACTGTGACTTCATCCTCTTGTGATCAAGTAGGCTTCCAAGAGTTGTGGGGATGGGGTAGCCTTGGTTAGATGTTCTCTGATCAGCAGATGGGGTTGTTTTCTCTAAATGGAGAATCAAATGGCACACTTGAAACTGAAAGTTGTGTGAAAGGAATCCAAAATGGTTAAATGTCAGGTATATCCATGATTTATGCCTCCTTTACATCTCATTGCTGATAAAGCTAACACTCCTCTATTAGTTGGAGATGTGTGTGTGCGTGGGTAAGAAAAAAATTTCAAGGCAAGAGGACTACAGGTCCATTGCCTTACTTCTGGCACAAGGTCAGGGAAACATGGGACCTAAAAGAAATGTAAATTTCATGTCATACACTAAACTTTTTTTTTTTTTATTATATAAGCAATTCATACTCACTGTAGAAAAAGTAGGAAGTTCATACCACCAAAAAGTAGAAAATTGCAAACTCCTATTAATGTTTTTCTCTTCTGAGTTTATATACTTTTAATATTTTTCTTTTTTTTTTTTTTAACAAGTAGGCAGAGAGGCAGGCAGAGAGAGAGGGGGAAGCAGGCTCCCCACTGAGCAGAGAGCCCGATGTGGGGCTCCATCCCAGGACCCTGAGATCATGACCTGAGCCGAAGGCAGAGGCTTTAACCCACTGAGCCACCCAGGCGCCCCACACTTTTAACATTTTTAATATACCTGTATTAACGCATGAGTCACATGTTCATTTTTAATAGAAAAAACAATTCCAGGGCGCCTGGGTGGCTCAGTCTTTAAGTGTCTGCCTTCGGCTCAGGTCATGATCCCAGAGTCCTGGGATCCAGCCCCACATTGGGTTCCTTGCTCAGCGGGGAGCCTGCTTCTCTCTCTGCTGCTCCCCCTGCTTGTGCTTTCCTTCTTTCTCTGACAAATAAAATCTTTAAAAAAAAAAAAAAGAGAGAGAAAGAAAGAAAAGAAAAATTAATTCCTATTTACAATAGAAATTAGTCTGGAAGCAACTGAAGATAGAAAAGTTACAACCCCCATTGTGAGTTGAATGTTTTCCTGTGAAACCCCAAATTCTACAACAAACAATTCTGACTTCTGACTTTCAACATAATTATTTCAAGTTTTTAGTAACTTAAGGTAATAAGAATAAATTAAAAGTATACTACAAGGAAAAGTTAAGTCAATATCTTTAGGTATCTAATAATCAAAAAGAATTCTCTAGGTACCCTAGTGGGAGTTTCTCACTTATGTTTCTGGAGGCATCGAAGTTCTGGCTCACACGGACTCTTCTTTTGAAAGAAAAGAATCTGAAATGTGTGACGCCTGGGTGGCTCAGTTGGTTAAGTGTCTGCGTTCAGCTCAGATCATGATTCTGGGGTCCTGGGATCAAACTCCGTATCAGGCTCCCTGCTGCACAGGGAGTCTGCCTCTCCCTCTGCCCCTCCTTCCACTCATTCTCTCAATCCCTGCCTCACGTGAATAAATAAATAAAATCTTGAAAAAAAAATCTAAACTGTGGTCATTTGACAGATTTCCATATACCGCATGTATCCATTTCCTAGGGCTGCCATAACATCACAAATCGGGTGGCTTAAAACAAAAGAAATGTACTCTCTTGCAGTTCAAGAGCCAGGAGTCTAACATCAAGGTGCTGATAGGATTGCTTCCTTGTGGACGCTCTGAGGGAAAAATCCATGTCTTTTTCCTAGCTTCCGGTAGTTGCCAGCAATCACTGGCATCCCTTGGCTTGTCAGGGCATCAGCCCGGCCTCTAGTGGCACAAGACCCTCCTCCCTGTGTGTGGCCCTCTGAATCTCCTACCCAGAATTGCTGCTCTTCTTTCTCTTGTGAAAACATTAGTCAGGGGTGCTTGGATGGTATGGTCAGTTAAACATCTGACTCTTGGTTTTGGCTCAGGTTATGATCTCAAGGTCATGGGATCCAGCCCTGAGTCAGGCTCCACACTCAGCATGGAGTCTGCTTCGGTTTCTTACTCCCTCTGTCCCTTCCCCCATGCTCCCTTGAGCACACACACACACACACACACACACACACACACACACTCTCTCTCTCTCTCTCTCTCTCTCTCTCAAATAAATAAATCTTAAAAAAGAAAAATAAAACAAAGCAATACCAGTCATTCGCTTCAGAGCCTACCCCAATCCAGAAGTGCATCATCTTAAGTAAGACCCTCTTTACACATAAGGTCACATTCACAGATACCTGGGATTAGGACTTGAACATATCTTTTCAGGGGCACACAATTCAACAAACTACACTGATTATATAAACCAGTGTGTAATAATTTATTTCACTCATTACTAGCAGCATATGAGAAAATTTAAATTGCAGTTTTTATTTTTTTTTTTAAAGATTTTATTTATTTATTAGTTTGTTTATTTGATGGGGAGAGAGAGAGGGAGAGACAGCAAGAGAGGGAACACAAGCAGGGGGAGTGGGAGAGGGAGAAGCAGGCTTCCTGCTAAGCAGGGAGACCAATACAGGACTCGATCCCAGGACCCTGGGCTCACCACCTCAGCTGAAGACACACATTTAAACCACTGAACCACCCAGGCGTCCCCAGCGGTTTTATTTTCATTAATGATCCAAGGATTCTACCTGCAATTCTCTACCCTATACCAAAATTATTGAATACTCAGAACAAAACATAAGGAATCCTCTCCTCTAGCACACTGTGGAGAGACCCTAGGCCAACATCAAATAAAATCTGGAAAAGAAAAGGGCAGAGAACAGATTCATGAGTCATAAGAATATTATTTTTGTGTATTAACTTTTGGATGAATCAATGTATTAATTTAAGGATGAAAAATGCAGATAAGAATATCCTGTCGTGAGTGAACTTTGATTCTTAATATTAAGAAATACTGCAGTACACATAAAAATAAAGCAAAACCAATGAGTTACTCTCCACTTTTAATAGAATTAGGATGGAGTCTTTGAAAAGTAGAGTACGAAAAGGCTCGTTTTCTTTTTAGGTGGGATGTTTTAATATGAAGTCTGGTTTTTCTGAGATTTTGAGATTTAGTGTACTTGCTGGGAGCACAAATCCAAGAAAATATAATAAGATTTGTCCTAATCCACACTGAATTCCTATATATAACTAATTTCTCTGTAATTTTTATATAAAATGTTTCAGAAATTAAAATCTTTCTATAAACGGAGTTCTACACATTGAACCACATCTGTCCCCAGATTTATGCTGTTTGAGATGAAATGCTCTATGATAACAGCTATCATCATGGGGGGGGCATGAGATAAGGAGAGAGAGGACTGTGTTATCCCAAGGGCGCTCCTTAATGGCTTTCTGCTCTGGCCTTGATCCTGTGATCTCTCACACACTCCCCACCTTTTCTACCCAGTCCAGGCCCAAGTCCACTGCAGAAGACCTCATTCTGTTGAACTATTCTGGCAAAAACATTATCAGCTCTTTGAACCGAGCCTCCTGGTGTTGAGAAGTGCAGCTGGAGAAAGATAAACCGCCCAACTCTGGGGACGGATGGAGCTGAACAAGTGCACTGTTTCCTTCCTCACCTGGGACTTCTGAGTTGACCCAGGATGTCTCTGAATGATCCTGCCCAGGGTGCTCACTTGCTCTATGCCCATGCAGAGCAGAGGAATCCCTTCTCCGAAACACAGCCTTGCACAAAAATCCATCCCCAGTTCGCAGGATCTCTTTTCTAACGAATTCAGGTTGATATTAAATATGCTGAAATGTCATTACAACCTACATTAAGTGATTTTAACAATTATAAAATACTCCATTTGGAGGGAGCGCTAGTAACAATCACAGAGGGAAAGCGTTGGCAGATTCTGTCATCAATGTCATACAGTAAATTGACAATTCCCTTTATGCAGCTGTCACAAACTGCGTGTTAAAATGGACTTTCATAGAAGAGTACCGAAGGGCCAAGCTGTAGTTTGGAAGTATCTGTTCACTGGTGTTTAAAGCTGGCCTGTGCTCAATTCGGCAGCACATACACTAAAACTGGACCGATACAGAGAAGATGAGCATGGGCCCTGCACAAGGACGACATGCAAATTTATGAAACATTACACATTTTTTAACTGAGTTTAGATAAAAACTTAAAAAAGAAAAAAAATTCCCAGTGAGATAAGAGTAAAAGAGGAAGGAAGGAAGGAAAAGAGGAAAGGAAGAAGGAAGGAAGGAAGGGGAAGGTAGGGAGGGAAGGGAAAGGAAGGAAAGGAAAGAAACAAAGAAAAAATGAAAGATGGCCTAAGCTTTAGACTTCCAGTTTGTTTTGGGGCCTTACCATTGTTTGTGCTTAAAAACAGTGTGCGAAAGAGTAACCGTCACGGAGCTGTTTAAACACACTCACTGGGCTCCTTTTCCTTTCTGATGGGCAACAGGGAAAATTACTTTCTATTGCTAGCAGTTCAGATTTCACCGTCCCCCCCCATAAACCATTAATAATTTTTTTGTTAGATTGCATAATTTATAGTATCAGTTGTGAATGTATAATGTAATAGTGTATACTGAAGGGTAGCCTTCCTTCAAATAGGTTACTGAAAATGAAATAAATACCTAGATTAAATTTCCATACTAGGGAGAGAGAAATGAAATAATTTGCTGAGTTGCAAAAATGCGTAATAGACATTGTGGAGGTAATCTAAATTCTAAAAAATTACCTCATTGTTCTAGTCACATCACACGGCTTTTTTCTGAAAGCAATCCCTAAGAAAAAATGTTGCGATAATTACTGAACAAAAGTATTTTTCAAAAAAATGAGTTGAAAAGTAATCTCTCTAAATATTAATAAAATAAGGCCAAATTAGTTTATAACTTAGAGCGTAATACGAAAAAGTGGCAATATTTATTTTAGCGTCTACTCTTGTGAACGAATGGGTCACAGAATCTTTAAAATACAATGTAAGAGCAGGAAAAATTTTGCTTATCTTTAACCCTAAACTTTAAGAAAAAAAGATTACCAGAGGATTACTTCTATTTCTAGAAATTTGTTAGTATTTCTAGAGATTTATTTGTAGATTTTCTGCGGTTGTAAGCAATTCAATTCATGTTTCCTATTAAGAGGCATCTATTAAAATTACTACCTGTTTTTTTTTCCCAAACAACCATCTGCTCCTTTCTTGTGCCTACTATAAATCAGTAACATTATTTAGTATTTTTCCTTTTGCTATGACTATCATATTTTTCATGGATCCAAACCCCTAATTTCACTAAGCTGTCTTTCTAAGAAACTATCAAACTTGAACTGTGGGATTGGTCCTAGACTCTACAGGAATCCCAAGTAGAATTTTAATTTTCTGTAGGCATTGGGCACCATTTGTTGTTTATTCCTCCAAAATGGTTTTATTTTAATTACAGTAACAGGACTATGTTCATAAGGACATGTATTATCTTCTTTAGTGGAAACTTACTTTTTCCCCTTTAGAACGGGAGGAAGATGAGAGTAGAGGAAAGACATGGAAAGATTAATTCAAGTATAGACAGTGGTGAAATTCAAGGTTGGGTTAATGACTTTGATGCTTTTAAAATAAGCACACATCAAAATCAGTAGGGGAATCTGATTTGTAAAAGTAACAAGTTTTGATGATATATATAAATGAACTCCGTAAAATTCTTCTTTTTAGAGCCACTTATGATCTTTTGAGGCTGTTTTGATACATACATATTTTTATTTATACTTTCCTCACAATAAATGTTTTAATGCCTCCATTTTGTTAGGAGATGCTCTTAAACATACAAAACACTTTTGCCTAGATTGTTTATTTAATCTGACTTGTAAAAACTATAAATCATACACTATTTGGTGGTTTAGCATTTTCCCTTATTTTGAGATACTAGTAAATAACATTAACATCATCATCACCATAATTAATACCCTTTAAGATGGAACTCCAGGGAAAAAAAATTAAATGCTGAATTTATCTAACTTTTTTACTCTTCCTAAACGTCAGGCTGATTTACAAAAGCTTAGTAATTTTGCTGATGTCTGTCCATGTCTATAAATTCACTCCGTTTCTAAATTTAGAGATTCTTTGCTAACATGACTGAAATATTTCCTAATTTGTTCTCCTCATCTTCTTTGGGTGGTGCACACAATAAAAGGACTACAAACCCAAGCCAGAGAACTCATACGTAACCTTGATAAGCTCCGTAATGCTAATGTTGTTTTGATAGAAAAAACCACAAGTAATGCAAATAGCAGCCTCCACTCCCCAGTACAGGTGTGTAATAAGCACATATAATTAAGCCAAAGATACATAATGGTTTGTTGTTGGATACGCATTTACAACAGCTGACTACGCTCCTAATGTGTGGTTCATGAGTTAGGTAATTTTCTTATGTCTCCTCTCCTTGAACAGAATATTCCTCACGGACCCATATACAGAATGATTCTGTGCCTTTTATACAGTAGATTCCCACTGCTGCCTGTAATTTAGCGTCTTTGCCATATCAGCATTACCTAAAGATGATTAAAAAGAGCCTGTAAATTCACAAACAAGTCATTTTATTCTTCAACTTAAATAATTTAGAAATGCCCCCCAAAAGGAAAGTTATCAAAATGTAAGCCTTTCGACATGGTTTCCATCTTAGTGAAATATATCAAGTGTGCATTTAATCACTGTTATGCATAAAATATGGTTTATGGCTCTGCTCTATATATCACATAAACTTCTTTGTATATTATGAATCTGAGTCCTTTAAAGGACATAAAGCAAATAGGAAACACTAGTAAGGGTTTTTAAAAATCCGTACAGATACAGGCGGCCGTGCATAAACTACTTACAGTTATTTTTAATTCTGTACTTCCGTCGAGGTTTTTTTATAATGCAAAACACGTCCACACATATATTTATGTAGTCTTGGGGTTTTGAATTGGGCAGACTAAAAATAAGAATGATGATCCTATACTAATGGTGCGTGAATTTCTTAATTTTAAACACTTTTAATTCTTTTTCTCCTTTCCTCTGGGATCCCATAAAACATACTGTAAAGAAACATTATCATACAGGCATAACCAAGGTAAGGCTTACTGCTTCCTACCGAAAATGGTCAAAAGAGTCTATCTACTGAGATTGATAATGTGGAAAAAAAAATAGATAATGTAAATTTGTTTCTTATTTTTAAAAAGGTGATATCTCACACACATATCGCACTATAGTGTGTGGTAAAAATGGTCAGGATAATATCTGAGCTCAATAGCATTTTCCCATAAATTACTGTGTTGGTACCATTAATCATTGTATTCAAGTGGGATGCATCGCCTGCTTAATTCAGTTGGTTCTGATTTGCACATCATTTCAAAGAATGCAAGAAAAAAAACCCAGAAAAGTTTTACTTTCCACATTAGCTATACAGCTCATCCTCTTCTAGTCATATCTCAAGACAGAAAGTAAATAATCAACCTGATTTCTTTGGTTGACTCTTAAAGCCCTGTTTGCAATTAATTTTAGGCAAACACTTTATGTTAATTGAGCCTTTAGCATGAACCATAAGGAATGGAATTCAGTCCCAATATAGTCATAGTTATTCCCGTTGTGGTTGTAGTTATTTTGGTTCCTCACAAAATAAGCTAGTCGTTTCCCCCTTCTTGAGTATTTGTTACTATGCCCTGAGCGTGATTGCTTATGTGTATGCGTGCGTGGGTGCGAGCGTGCGTGCGTGTGTGTGTGTGTGTGTTGGGGGGCATTATGTCCTCATCCTATATATGTGGTTAATATAAGAGGCATGGAGCGTAAAGTTTCTTTTTTCAAAAACAGAAATCTCCAAAAGGGAACTCCCATACCTTTCCATCACCATGGAAAAACTCGCCTGTTTCTAGCCTCTTTCTCCCGCTTTCAAAGACCACTGAGTTCAGATGTGTTCTGGTTCCCCTTTTTCCTTCTCATTCTCTCAGAGTCTGGTTACTCCTTTATGTCAGAGTCTCCTTCGCTCTCTCCCCTGAAACTATTTTTAATCTCTCTCACTAAAGGACTCTTTTCCGTGCACTCAAGCATATTCTTATTTTGGTCAGATGAGAAAAATCCACCCAACTTTAAAGCTCTCTCCAGGTTTCCCCTTGTATTTTTTTCCCCTCTCAGTATTTTCCACACAAAGTGATTCTACTTCTTCACCTATCAGTAACTTAGCAGCTAACTCTGATTGAACTTCAGCCCCTAGCTTGCCATCAAACTGCTCTTACAAAGAAGCTTCTTCCTCATCGTCCCGAGCCTATTTTATATCCAATCTTCTTCATTAATGTGGAAAATTCCCAGAATGGCTAAGCAAGGTATCTGAGACTGGAACATCTAAACTCTGACTATATTCTGCAAAATCCAGGCTAAGAAACGACCACTGACAGAGAAAGACAAATACCATATGATTTCACTCATATGTGGAATTTAAGAAACAAAACAATGAGCAAAGGGGGGAAGGGGAGGGAGAGAGAGAGAAAGAGAGAGAAACCAAGAATCAGACTCTTTAGAGGACAAACTGATGGTTACTGGATGGGATGTGTGGATGGGGGATGCATGAAACCGGTGATGGAGATTAAGAGGGCACTTGCTGTGAGGAGCGCTGGGTGTTGTGCGGAAGTGATGAATCCGTGTATTATATGCCTGAAACTGGTATTACACTGTATGTTAACTACCTAGAATTTAAATAGGAACTTTAAAAAAAATCACCACTGAAAGTTAGGGTGAGACATGTAAACGGCTGTCAAGCAAGAAGTTCACAGACACAAAGTTTTGTCCTTGGCAGAGGACTCTTCATTTTGTCATTCTTGAAGGATCGGGTGGGAACTTTCTCAAAGTTTCTAACAAATGCCAAGAATGCAAATTTCATTTCAGATTAAAATTAGTCAGCATAAATATTGATACAAAATGAATACTGATATCAAAATAAAAGTATTTCTATTACGAACTCATTGTATATAGACCAGAAAATACAGATTTAGGAAAAAAAGTTAACATGATCTGCCTTTCAGCCATTCATTAGTATGGTTAACTATGTTTTACTTTGAAACCTATGGTTATAAGCTTTAGTTACGTGCAAATGCAAATATAAAAAAATTTTAATAGCATTGTATCTTGCAAATGTTTTATACCTTATTGAGTGGATAACTAATATATTTGAAGTATTTCTCTATGTTAAAGATCCATTTTTTATAACTTGTTATGTTGTTAATATATTTTAAAATGCAATAATATTGTCAGTAGAAAAGTATACATTATCTGGTTTAACAACTGTTAATATTTTGTTATATTAGCTTTAGATGGCTTCAGAATGACATGTTACAGACATGGTTGAAGGCACTCATTTAACTTTCCCTGATCTTTTTAACCTCCCTTACTTCCTTGAAGTGTAGATTTTCCATTCATATTTTAATTCTTTTACTATTTATGTATGTGTCCATAAAATATGTAGTGTAGCTTTGTGTTTTTAAATATACACAATTGAGTCTAGGTTTATGTACCTTTTTATACCTCTTGCTTTTCTTGTTACTCGTGTGTTTTATTTAAGAGACAGAGAGAGGGAGTAGGGGTAGAGAGAGAGAATCTTAAGCAGGTTTCCCATCCCAGTGCTAGAGCCTGCTGTGGGTCTCTATCTCATGACCCTGAGATCATGACCTGACCGGAAATCAAGAGTCAGACACTGAACTAACTGAGCTACCCAAGCACCCCATAAATGATGTTTTTGATATCTGTGTTAACATATGAGGATATTATTCATTCTACCTGACTTATAGTTTTTAACTGTGTGAATAATATGTTTCTACATCATTTTAATTGACCACAGAGTATAATAAATTTAAGTGTACCACACTTCCTTAAACCATTCCACTGTTTAGATTTTATACAAATTTGTGTAATAGTATATAAATTTTCTAAGAATATTCTTTTTTTTTTTTAAGAATATTCTTTTAGCCATACCTTTGGTTACACCTTTCATTGCTTTCTTGCTGGGCCAAAATGTACACATATCTTAAATTTTTCTCTCTATATTTCCTAATATATACATTATATATATAAAATATATGTATTGTATATTTTATTATATATTATATTTATATTATATAAATATGTATTATAGATTATTTATTTTGTAATATATTTTGTTAATATTTACATAAATTAAAATTTTATATAAATATTTATATATGAATAATAAAACATTTTTATTCTATATATATCAGAGAAATATATTTTATGCATAGAAAAATATATAAATTTATATCTCCATTTTTACACTTATACAACAATGAATAAGAATACATTTTCTTTTCCAGTTTACAATTTTAATTTTTACCCACTTGATTATTAAAATATAACCTCTATCTTTCTTTGTAGTTATTTGTATATCTTTTGTAACTTCTTTGGGTACGTCCTCTGTCCATTTTTCTATCTTGTGATCTGTTTCTCCCCATATATTAAGATAATACTTATAATCTCTTTGCCCTCCTAACTATATACCATGAAGAGTTTAGAAATTCTATGAAGTAAAATCAGTTTTTTTCCCCATCTTTTCTTCCCTGGAAATACCATCTTAAAAGTTGTTTCCTCACACCTTAAAAACTCCAATTTTGGAGGTGCCTGGGTGGCTCAGTGGGTTAAAGCCTCTGCCTTCGGCTCAGGTCATGATCTCGGGGTCCTGGGATCAAGCCCCGCACTGGGCTCTCTGCTCAGAAGGGAGCCTGCTTCCCCATCTCTCTTTCTGCCTGCTTGTCATCTCTTTCCCTCTGTCAAATAAATAAATAAAATCTTTAAAAAAAAATTCCAATTTTTACACAATATATTCATCTCTTATTGTAATATTGACATTTGATGACCTCTAATTCATTATACCTGAGGCCAGTATAAACAAATTATTCCTTAGCTTTGTATTTGTTGGGTTATATAGATAGGATCCAGGTCAAGATTAACTATTAAGGAAGGCAGGAGTTCCCTCATCATTTTTTCACAGCTTACTAATTATTTGTGAAGACTCTGAAGATATGAACCTAGTATTCAACCTTTTATCAGGGGAGGAACTGTTGAGAGCCAAGGAAACTTCAGCTACCAGGAGGTCTTGAGCACATTTCTTCTTGACTCCTTTACTCCCATTCTGTACGTGCCTTTGGACTGAGAAATTGAAATAATAATCACTTTAATAATGTAATATTTTGACATAGATAGCTTTCAAGTTAGAGGAACAATTTCATGGCCTTTCTTCCTGTCTTCCTATGAGAGGGATTCAGACATAAGGAAACATTTCACTTCTCTCTCAGCCCAATAACTGCCTCATAATTTTTCAGACAAATCAGTTTATGCCTGTACATAAACCTGTCCACTGCTGAGGATTTTCAGTGTATAGAAAAACAGAAGAAATTTTTCAGAGGTAAAAGCGCCCTTTGGAAAATCACTGGACTTGCAACTTGTTTAAAAAAAAAAAAAGATGGGGTTTGGATTTTAGTTGATCTTAAAGGTTTATCAGATATAGAGGAGCCTGGGAAGATGGCAGAATGGGAGGACCCTAAGGTCACCTCATCCTGCAGATACAACTAGGTAACATTCACATCAGTGTTGATAACCTAGTAACCAACCCGAAGACTAGCAGAACAAGCCACACAACAAAAGGGAGAGAAAAAGCCACAGTGAAGAGAGACGAAGGGTAGAGACAGTGGGGAATTAAACAGACCATGGCCATCCATGGGGGTTGGGGGAGACAGAGACAGAGGGAAGAGAAACAGACTATCACCATGTGGAGCCCATGTGGGAAGATGACTCCCCTCAACATTTGGCTTTGAAAGAAAGAGGGGCCAAATTTTCTGAGTTCTTAAAACCAGTTCTTGAAGACCTAGAACTTTAAAAATCAGCAGGATTGGCTCTGGAAGAGCCTGGAGGACACAGGAAGCTGAGTCCCCACCCTGAGAGAGATACCATAACAAACAGCCTGTGCACATACAGCAGAGAAGCAGCATTTGAGAACAGCCTAGGGCATATGGGAGGGAGAGTGGTTTACTCATTCTGGAGCATGTCCCACTAGGGCAGGGGCAGGGATCATGGAGGGACTTTTCTATAAACAAAGGAGCTGACATGAGCCATCTCCCTCCCCCGCCCCTCAGCATAAACATGGCCACTTGCAAGAACGAGCCCAGTGAGGGAGGGAGGGCATTCACTACCTAATTTGCTTATACCAAGCCATGCACCCACACTTTGGCAGAACCCCTTTTCCCAGTCACATATGCCTCAGTTGTGGCCCTACAGGTCCCCTCCCCCGGAATACCAGTGCAAACCTTGCCAACACCACATCTCCCAACCTGAATACTTTGCAGGGCTTTGTTTGGTCCCTGAGGCAATGGTAGCAGTGGTGGTGAGCCATGCAGAAGCATGAGGTGTACCTTGTTAAAAACATGCACCCCATTCTGGCTGGGGATCAAACACTTCCCACAGAGGCAAAGAGAGCCTCTGCAGATGACTAGACTAATGGAGAAAGCAGCCAGGACACAACAGCAGAGCAGACGTGACCCACAAAGGAGATAGCACCTAAAGCTCCAGGTTCTGGCGAACAGGGAATACTGCACTGCTGGGCCTTAAAGGATCTCTTCTTCTTAAGGTCATCACTTTCAAGAGCATGAGATATCACTGACTTCTCTAACACACAGAAGCAGACACAAAATTAGACAAAATAAGGAGACAGAGGAATATGTCCTATATGAAAGAATGGGACAAAACCACAGCAAAAGATTGAAGCAAAGCAAATAGAATATGCCAGACAGAATTTAAAGTAATGATCAGGGGTGCTTGCATGGCTCAGCTGGTTAAGCAGCTGACTCTTGATTTCTGCTCAGATCATGATCTCAGGTTCCTGAAATCAAATCCTACATCAGGCCCTGTGCTTGGCACAGAGTCTGCTTGGGATTCTCTCTCTCCCTCTCTCCTTTCCCATCCCCCGGCTCATACTCACTCTCACTCTCTCTAAATAAATAAAAAAAATCTTTAAAAAAAAAAGACTGTATTTATTTATTTGTAAGAGAAAGAGAGAGTGAGAGAGAACACAAGCAAGACAAGCAGCAGAGGGAGAAGCAGGCTCCCCACTAAGCAAGGAGCCCGATGTAGGACTCAATCCCAGGACCTCAGAATCATGACCTGATCCAAAGGCAGACGCTTAACTGACTGAGCCATCCAGGCATCCCAATAAATAAAATATTTAACATAATGGTCAGAAAGATATTCACTGGACTTGAGAAGAGTGGAAGACATCATTGAGATCCTTAAATGATAAAAAAGAACAAATCAGAGATGAAAAACACAACAAATGAAATTAAAAATATCTAGATGGAATAAATAGCAGGCTAGAGGAAGCTGAGGAACAAATTAACACTGTGAAAGGGAAATGGAAAGCTAAGCAGGTGAGAGAAAAGAAAATCATGCAAAATGAGAATAGACTTAGGGAATTCAGTGACTCCATCAAGCATAATAACATTTGCATTATAGGGATTCCAGAAGGAGAAGAGAGAGAAACGTGGGAAGAAAATGTATCTGAAGATATAATTGCTGAAAAATTCCTGAATGTGAGGAAGGAAATAGATATCCAGATCCCAGAGGCATGGAGATTCTCTAACAAAATCAACCCAAGGAGGTCCACACCAAGACACATAATAATTAAGATGGCAAAAAGTAGTGACAAAGAGAATTTTCAGTATTTTATTTATTTATTTAACTTATTTCAGAAAAAAAAAGAGAGCTATTAGGGGGAGGGGCACATGGAAAGAATCCCAAGCAGACTCTGTGCTAAGCACAGAGCCCAATGTGGGGCTCGATCTCATGACGATGAGATCATGTCCTGAGCAGAAATCAAAAGTTGGATGTTTAATGGACTGAGCCACACAGGTGCCCCTGTAAAGTGAAAATTGTAAAATCAGCAAGATAAAAGAGACAGTTACATGTAAGGAAAAAGAAAAACAAACAACCCTTAAGGCTATCAGCTGATTTTTCAGCAGAAACTTTGCAAGCCACAAGAAAGTGGCAGGATATATTCAAAGTGCTGAAAGAGAAAAATCTGCAGCCAAGAAAACCTTATCCAGCAATGCTATCATCCAGAACAGAAGGAGAGATAGTTTCCTAGACACACAAAAGGAATTAATGACCACTTAACTAGCCCAACAAGAAATGTTAAATGTGGAAAGGAAAGACCATAAATAAAAGTAAGAAAACCAGGAAGCACAGAAGCAGTAAAAATAAGTATATCTGTAAAAATCAGTCAAGGGCTTCACAAATTAAAAGGATATAAGATACGACACCATATACCTAAAATGTGGTGAGGAGAGGAGTAAAGAATGGGTTCAAACTTAAGCAACTATCAGCTTAATAGAGACTGTTATATGCAAAAGATGTTATATACAAACCTAATGATAACCACAAATCAAAAATTGGTAATAGATATGCAAAGAAAAAAAGAAAGGAATCCAAGTATATCACTAAAGAAAGTCAGCAAACCATAAAAAAGAGGAAGAGAAGGATCAGAGAACTACAAAACAACCACAAGTACCAAAATAGCAGTAAATACACACCTATCAATAATGACTTTGAATACAAATGGACTAAATGTTCCAAAAGACATAGGATGACAGAATGGATTAAAAAAAAAAAAAGACCCATCCATATCCCTCATTTCAGACCTAAAGACATATGCAATTTTTAAGTGAGCCGATACACATTTATCATGCAAATAGATATAAAAAAAAAAGCCAGAATAGCAATACTTCTATCAGACAAACTGGATTTTAAAGCAAAGACTGTAACAAAAGAAAAAGAAGAACATTATATAATCATTAAGGGGACAATCCAACAAGGAAATATAACAATTGTAAATATTTATGCACCCAAATACATAAAGCAGTTATTAACAGAAATAAAGGAAAGTAATTGATAGTAATACAGTAACAGTAGGAGGTTTTTTTTTTAAGATTTTATTCATTTATTTGACAGAGAGAGAGAGATCACAAGCAGGCAAAGAGGCAGGCCGGGGGCGGGGGGGGCAGGCTCCCCACTGAGCAGAGAGCCTGATGTGGGGCTCAATCCCAGGACCCTGAGATCCTGACCTGAGCCGAAGGCAGAGGCTTTAACCCACTGAGCCACCCAGGCACCCCAACAGTAGGAGGTTTTAATGCGTGACTTACATCAATGGACAGATCAACCCAACATAAAATCAATAAGGAAACAGTGGCTTTGAATGACACACTGGACCAGATGGATTTAACAGTTATAATTCAGAACAGTCCCACCCTGGGGCACCTGGGTGGCTCCATCCATTAAGCAGCTGCCTTTGGCTCAGTCATGATCCCGGTCCTGGGATCCAGCTCTGTGTCGGGCTCTCTGCTCGGTGGAGAGCCTGCTTCTCTCTCTCTCCTCTGCTGCCCACCCTGTTTGTATGCTCACTCTCAAGTAAAGGAAAAAAAAAAGAACATTCTACCCTAAAACAACTACATATTGTTTTTAAGTTCACATGGAACATTCTCCAGAATAGATCGCCTAGGCCACAAAACAAGTCTCAATGAATTCAAGAGGATTGAAGTCACACCATGCATCTTTTCCAACCACAACACTTTAAAACTAGAAATGAGTCACAAAAAAAAAGTTTGCAGAGATCACAAATCAGGGAGGTTAAATAATATGCTACTAAACAATGAATGGGTCAACCAAGAAAGCAAAGAAGAAAAATTACATAGAGAGAAACGAAAATAAAAACACAATGGTCCAAAGTCTTTGGGATGCAGTAAAAGCTGTTCAAGGAGGGAAGTTTATAGCCATACACATGCCTACCTCAAGAAGCAAGAAAAATCTCCAATAAACAACCTAACCTTATACCTAGAGGAGCTAGAAAAAAGAACAAACCAAACCCAAGAACAGGAGGAGGAAGGAAATAATAAAGATTAGAGCAGAAATAAATATAGAAACTAAAGAAAAACTATATAACAGATCAATGAAACTAGGAGCTGGTTCTTCGGAAAAAAAATTAATGAAATTGATAAATCCCTAGCTAGACTTATAAAAAGTGGGGGGAGAGGGAGGGAGAGAAGTGGGAAGGGAGGGAGGTGACTAGGGAGGGAGGAAGGGGACTCAAATGAAAGAGAAGTAACAACTGATACCACAGAAATACAAATGATTAGAAGAGAATATTATGAAAAATTATATGCCAAAAATTGAACAATCTAGAATAAATGGTTAAATTCCTGGAGACATAAAACCTATCAAAACTGAAGCAGGAAGAAATAAAACATTTGAACAGACCTATTACCAGCAATGACATTGAATCAGTAATCAAAAAAAATTCCCAACAAATCAAAGTCCAGGACCAGACAGCTTCATAGACAAATTCTACCAAACATTTAAGGAGGAGTTAATACCTATTCTTGTCAAACTTTCCAAAAAAATGGGAGAGGGAGGAAAATTTCTGAATTCAATCTATAAGGACAACATCACCTTCATAATGAAACCAGATAAAGATATCATAAAAAAAGAGAACTGCAGGCCAAGATCTCTGATGAACATAGATGAAAAATCCTCAACAAAATACTAGTAAATCAAATCTAACAATACATTAACAAAATCATTCACCACGATCAAGTGGGATTTATTCCCAGGATGAAGGGGTGGTTCAATATTCTTTAAGCAATGTGATATGTCTCATCAGTAAGAGAAAGGATAAAAATCATATGATCATTTGAACAGATGCAGAAAGTGTTGACAAAGTACAACATGCATTCATGATAAAAACCCTCTAAAAAGTAGGTTTACAGGAAACACACATCAGCATTAAAGGTCCTATATGGGGGAAAAAAAAACCCACAGCAAACCTCATCCTCAATGGGGAAAAACCGAAAGGTTTCCCCTTAAGGTCAGGGGCAAGACAAGGATGTCCACTCTCACCACTTGTATTCAACACAGTACTAGACTCCTAACCACGGCAATGAAACAACAAAAAGCAATCAAAGGCATACAAGTTGTTAAGGAAGATATAAAACTTTCACCATTTGCAGATGATGTTGACACTACATATAGAAAACCCAAAAGACTCCACCAAAAAACTACTAGAACTGATAAATGAATTCAGTAAGGTAGCAGAATACAAAATCTATGTACAGAAATCCATTGTACTGCTATATACAAATAATCAAGCAGCGGAAAGAGAAATTAAGAAAATAGTGGTTGACCCCCAGGCAAAGTTGAAGGCTTAAAAAGCAAATGAGTGGTTTTGGAATGTCTGATTTTACATATTTTATACACACATAAATATAATGAAACATGGAGTGGTATTTACATCTGCCCATGTATATTTTAAACATATATTTTGTTAGATATGCCTTATATCAAGAGAAATAGTTAAGTGTAGTCACAGTGGTACATTTAAGAAACCTGGGCTTGAGAAGCAAAGTCAAAATGCCATCAGTACTAAAGAATCTGTGTATCCACTTCTGAGCATCAGAATACACAAATCCTCAAATCATTCAAGAGGGTTCATTTTCTTGTTCCTACAGACCTCTGGAGATGATGGTGCCTTGGATTCCTTTGGTAGAATGATACCTCTAACTGTTCCCCTATGCTTGGGAAGAGAATCCTTACAGGCATGAAAATTTTCTTCATATACAGTTCTCTCCCTTTTTAAGTGAAAAAGCTCTCCTTATTCTCTGAAGTCAACTCTCCATAATTCAAATTTAATCAAGAATTGTGTAAGTTCAAAGCTGAGGGCTTGTAAATTGCTTTTCCCTTATTGCTCCATGGAAGCATGGCTTTAGCCTGTAAAGAACAATAATCACCATTCTTATATAGAGTCTCAGTTTTCATCAATTTTGGATATAGAAGGTCCTCAGGAATGCATTCCTTCCCCAACTTTCCTTGGTCTGAAATGCTGTCATGTGGAGGAACTTTAGATTTCTTCGGCATTGCTCCAACAACCAGGCTATGAACAGTGGAGCTAAGTCATGAGAAAGGGATATTTTCATATGAGGTGAAAGACTTACTAACTTTAAATCAACTTCAGCAGCCTGTCTAAAAATCAAGTGGACTCTGGGTCTCTCAAATTGTCCAAGCAAAGATAGAATGATCACGCACCAAGGGTGTTATAAGAACACTCATCAGTTAAAAAGTTGAGTGGGATAGCACTTACGTTACCTTCCACTATAAGCTTTTATGACTAAATGGATCAATTACTTTAAACTTTTCTGATGAGGGCTATCTACCCTGTATTTCTTCAATAATCTCAGTCGTCATTTATAAATTTTTCCAAATTATTTACCTATATAATATGAATTTTGAATATATACATATCACTGATAAGCAACATTTATTGAATACTATATATTTGAAGTCACAGGCTTCAAATATTTGATAAAGGAGCCAAGAATATTCAACGGAGAAAAGACAGTCTCTTTAATAAATGGTGCTAGGAAAATTGGATATTCACATGTAAAAAATGATGCTAGACCCTATATTACACTACTCACAAAAACTAGTTTAAAGTGTATTAAAGACTTAAGTGTAAGACTGGAAACCATAAAACTTATAGAAGACGTCAAAAAGGCTTCTTGTTGATGATTTTTTGGATATGACACTTAAAGCAAAAGCAACAAAAGCAAAACAAACCAGAGGGACTACAGTGAACTAAAAAGCTAGTGCACAGAAAAAGAAATGATCAACAAAATGAAAGGACAACCTAGGGAATGGGAAAAAATATTTGCAAACTATGTATCTGATAAGGGGTCAAAATCCAAAATACATAAAGAACTTATACAACTCAGCAGCAAAAAATAAAAAATAACCTGATTAAAAATGAGACCTGAATATATATATAAGTATATATATACACACATATTTTAGAGAGAGTGTGTGCATGCCAGCGAAGGTGGGAGAGGGGCAGAGAGAATCTTGAGCCTGTTCCACAGCCAGCATCAGCCTGTTGTAGGGCTCTGATCTCACAACCTGGAAATCATGACCTGAGCCAAAACCAAGAGTCTGATGTTTAACTGACTGATCCACCCAGGTGCCCTCTTTTTTCTTTTTTTTTTTTTTTGGTAAGTAGGCTCCATGCCTAGCGTGGAGCCTAACACCAAGCTTGAACTCACGACCCTGAGGTCAAGACTGAGCTGAAATCAAGAGTTAGATATTCAGCTGTCTGAGCCACCCAAGCGCCCCCTGAATAGATATTTTTTAAGGCAGCTACATGAATGGCCAACAGGCACAAGAAAAGGTGCTCAACATCACTAATCATTAGGGAAATGTGAATTAAAATCACAATGAGATATCACCTTATGCCTATTAGAAGGACTGTTACTAAAAAGAGATAACAAAGGGTGGAGACAATGTGGAGAAAAGGAAACTCTCGTGAACCATTAATGGGACTGTGAATTTGTTTTGTTTAACTTTATAGCATAGTCTTTTGACTGTACCTTTTACATTTTTTTAAATTTAAATTCAATCAATTAACATATAATGTATTATTGGTTTGTGAGGTAGAGGTGACTCATCAGTTTTATATAGCACCCAGTGCTCATTATATCATGGGCCCTCCTTAATGTCCTTCAACTAGTACCCCATCCCTTCACCTCTCTCCCCTCCAGCAACCCTCCATTTGTTCACTATGATTAAGAGTCTCCTACCATTTATCTCCCTCTCTGATTTCATCTTGTTTTGTTTTTTCACCTCTTCCCCTATGATCCTCTGTTTTGTTTCTTAAATTCCACACTTAAGTGAGATGTTGGGGATGCAAGCTGGTGTAGCCACTCTGGAAAACAGTATGGAGGTTCCTCAAAAAGTTGAAAAGAGAGCTACCCTACCACCAGCAATTGCACTACTGAGTATTTATCCCAAAGATACAAGTACAGTGATCTAAGGGGAACCCACACCCCAATGTTTATAGCAGCAATGTCCATAATAGCCAAACTATGGGAAGAGCTCAGATGTGAATTGACAGATTAATGGATAGAGAAGATGTGGAATGTGTACACACACACACACACACACACACACACACACTGGAATACTACTCAGTCATCAAAAAAAAGGAAATCTTGCCATCTGCAATGACATGGGTGGAACTAGAGGGTATTATGCCAAGTGAAATAAGTCAGTCAGGGACTGTGAATTTGTCCAGCCACTATAAAAAACTGTATAGAGGTTCCTCAAAAAATTAAAAATATAACTACCGTGTGATCCAGCAATTCCAATTCTGGGAATATACCCAAAGAAAACAGAAACACTCTAAGAAAGAGTTATCTGCAATCCCAGGTTCACTTCAGCATTAGTTACAACAGCCAAAACATGGAAACAACCTAAGTACCCATCAGTGGATGAGTGGATAAAGAAGTAGGTGTGATATCACACACACAAACACTGGAATTAGACTTAAAAAGGAAATCCTGCCATTTGTGACAATATGTATGGACCATGAAGGCATTCTGCTAAGTGAAAAAAATCAGAAAGAGAAAGATAAATACCATATGATCTCACTTACAGGTGGAATCTAAAAAACAAATCCAAACTTACAGAAAACGAGATCAGACTGTCATTACTGGGTTGGGGAGGGGGTTGGGGGTGTGTCAGGGGAAGTGGACAAAGGTAGTAAAAGGTACAAACTTCCAGCTATTAAGAGTGTAAGTACTAGAGACTTAATGTACCGCATGGTAACCATAGCTAACATTGCTGTATATCTGAAAGTTGTTAAAAGAATAAATCCTAGGAGTTCTCATCAGAAAGCTCTTTTTCTTTTTTAATCTATATAAAATGATGGATGTTAACTTACTGTGGCAATCATTTCACAATATATTTAAGTTGTCATGATGCTGTACACCTTAAACATTTTTGGTGCTGTATGTCAACTGTATCTCAATAAAACCAGAAAATAAAATTAACTACAGGCCATTGGGAAAATATACACCATCAGTGAGTGCAATATGGGTCTGTCCATAGGGCACCAGAAATCTGCCTCCAAAGTTAAAAATTTAGCCAAAATCCCAGTGATCTCTGAACAAAGCTAAACAATCCATTAATTTTTCATTATTTTTCAGTTTCCCAGGAACCCACATTCTAAATCTTAACATCACTTTTGATTTCTTGCCTTCTTTCTCCACGTTTGTGAAACCCATTGATGATAGTTTTGCACTATCTTCTCAATACATCTCCTCTTTTCCATTTGCATCACTGCCTCCCCAAGTCCTCCTTTAGTCCTGCTCACTCAGACTACGACAATCACTCCCTGTTTGCTCACATTCATTCATTCATTCATTCATTCAACAACCGTGTAATGAGGACTCACTATGTTCCACTTGGGGATACAGCAGCCAACAGCAGCAAAACTTTGTCCTCTAAGGATCCATCCTTGTAAAGAGAGACGGACCAAACAGTCCCTCCACTCCCCACCCAACCTGCACACAGTAATCGTTTTCCTAAAAATCATGATGGTGATTGTGTTACCCTTTAAAAACCTTTCTGATACTCTAGTACTCTTAAATTTAAGACGTTTCCTGGACTGAACCTAAAATCTCTTTCTAGGCCAAGAGTCCCCAGCCATCTCTATCTTTTCATTTGGTCCAGAGAACTCTGACACATTACCAGTCTCAAACATCCCTAGAGCTTCCTGCCCCACCTCTTTTTCTCAAAAACTGTTTTTCACAGTGCAATGCCAGATAGCCCCAGAGTTCTTACCTCTTGATATACACAGCTTGTATAGTCCCCTCCCACCTCACAGAATCTCTGAATATGATGGGATGCCACTTCTGTGGTTAGGCTCCTAATGAGGGGACTTTGAGTTAATCAAAAGGGATATCATCTGGGTAGGAGTCACCTAATCAGGTAAGTACTTAAGACAGATTGAACACTTCTTAAAATCGGGAAGATCCATCTTGATAATTATTTTTTTAGTAGACTTCCTTGCCCAGAATGGAGCCCAAAGCAGGGCTTGAACTCATGATGCTGAGATCAAGACAGCTGAATTCCAGAGTCAGACAGTCAACCAACCGAGCCACCCAGGTGCCCCTGCCATTTTGCTGATCTTGAAGGAACAAACTCATGTTGCAGAGGGAGCCACGTGGCAGGAAATAACAAGCAGCCTATAGGAGCTGAGAATGATCACCCCTCCCCCAGCTGGCAGCCACTCATTGATGGGGAATTAGTCCTACAACTGCAAGGAACTCAATTCTGCCAACAATTTCATGAACTTTGAGGAGGGAACCAAGCCTCAGGGATGCAGCCCTAGCTAACTCCTTGATTTCAGCTCTGTGAGATTCTGAGCAAAGGACCCAGCTAACCTAGTTCCTGACCCAACGAAAATGTGAGCTAGTAAGTCGGTGATGTTGTAATCAGCTAAATATATGGTAATTTATTAGGCAGCTAGAGAAAACTAATACAGCCAATCTCTAGTTTCACCTGGAAATAGCCTACCATGCGCCAGGACCTCCAGGACCTGGTTTAAATGTTTCTCTCTCATGTTTGCCCTAATTTCCCCGCCCCAAAGTTATCTTTCTCTAAATTTCTACACTTTTATTTCCCCTCTGTGGCACTCTCTGCTTTTCTAATTTGTGTATGTCTTCGTTCTCCTCAGGTGTAAGTTCCCGAGACCAGAGATGGCCTTGCCATCATATGTACGTGTTACGTTTTTATACAATCACTGAAATGACTATTCACTTCTGTCTTCATGTCATTATTGTTCAGGGATCTAAGAGTTAAAGCTTCAGGCTTCGGCCTCGCACTCAATTTTCTTGTGCTTCTGAGCAGCTCCACGTGACTTAGTCCAAGTACAGAATTTGGTGACTTGACCCTCCCTCAAACCGTCGTCCAAAAGGCTAATTCTTTTGTCAAAGAGTCAACAATGTGTAAGTTCGACATATTTAAAATCCAGAGTTGAAGGTCATTAGACAGATTTCAGAGTGGGGAAATTTACAGATAAGCCAGGTAGCACTTGGAGCCACCTAGACCAGCCTGCTGCCCACTGGACAGACTCCAGATTTGGGGCAGCTGTTGCCCTCTCCACATGTGGCGTGTCACTTCCTTTTTACTAAAACCTCAGCTTCTCCCACCTATGTGTGCTCATGTGGATTTAAATAAGAAATAACCAGGAACCCAGGCTCAGAAAAGAGCTTCCTCAGGCAGTGGAAGCATTACGGCCAGAGTTGGTTAATTGAAATCATGCATCGAACTAAGTTGCCACTCTGATGCGATCTGACAAAAATGATCATAGGATAAAATTGCCTCTTGCTGATCCCCACCTATCTTCCATTTCAACTTGCAGCCAGATTGAAGCAAACTGCTCCAATTTACTGCTCCCGACCTGCTGATAATGGACACTTTGCCGTGCACTCTCCCTTCATTACTGCTCAGGTCAGGGCTGTTAACAGGGACTCTTGCCACTTTTGACAGATAGTCACTACCAAGATGAATGGCGGTAGCCACATGACCACTTAGGACTGGGCCTTCCCTCTCCAGCACCTTCAAAATGCCTTTAAAAAGAAAAAAAAAATAAAAATAAAAGACGGCACTTCACTGTTTAACTCTTTATTAACTAGGAGAATCAATAGAAACCAGGCAACTGTGACCTCGTGATTCCCTTACACTAGAGCCGCAAATATTTCAAAGAAATCATTTAACAGCATTTTAAAATGAAAGTTGCTAGTGAGGCTGCCTTTGTACATTTTCCTCTAGTGGGGGCTGGAAACTGGGCTGTACCTGGGGTTCTTCGCAGGGAGGGAAGGAGTCATTAGCCCCAAGTCTCAACTGGGCTAAATCTCATGAAGAAGTGGCTACTTTTCTGAGTTAAAATTGGCTTGTTTCATAATGATAAAAATGGTTTGTTAGAGAAAATAGGCTCATTTTACTACCACAAAGATGAACAGAACCCAAGATGAGCAACCCTTTTTGAAAACTTCTTAATACCAACATTTCTAAGTTATTATATTTAGAAAGAAAAAAAGATGAGAAAGAAAGGCATACATCAGTATCTTATTTCTTTAATAGATACACAAGTTCGGATAGAGTTCAATGACTAAGTTTCAAGAGCACACTAAAGGAGAATGCAGCACATATGTTTTATGTTCTTTAAAACTTCTAACTTAAGGGGCGCCTGGGTGGCTCAGTCGTTAAGTGTCTGCCTTCGGCTCAGGTCATGATCCCAGAGTCCTGGGATCGAGCCCCGCATCGGGCTCCCTGCTCTGCAGGAAGCCTGCTTCTCCCGCTACCATTCCCTCTGCTTGTGTTCCCTCTTTCGCTGTGTTTCTCGCTGTCAAGTAAATAAAATCTTTTAAAAAAAAAAAAAAAAAAACTTCTAACTTAATTCTGTGTATAAACTATATATACAGTTGGTATAGAATGCTCTTATTCCTAATTCTTTTTTTTAAAAGATTTTATTTATTTGAGAGAGAGAATGAGAGAGAGAGAGAGCATGAGAGAGGGGAGGGCAGAGGGAAAAACAGACTCCCCACTGGGCAGGGAGACCCCAATGCGGGACTTAATCCTCGGACTCCAGGATCATGACCCAAGCTGAAGGCAGTCAGTCGCTCAACCAACTGAGCCACCCAGGCACCCTCATTTCTAATTCTTGATCTGCTCATCATTTCTCCATTTGACAAACGGTCAAATGAGCGCTCCAAACTCTTATTAGATTTACACTGTGTTGTCTAATTCACTCTGCCTCATGAAAGCAGATGAACTATTAAACACCATAATCTGTTATCCACCATTAAAATTAATTGATTTTTATGTCACTTTAGAACTAATGAATTATTTAGAGATAGTCTCATAAACTACAAAGCATAGTGGGAAAGCTCTTTTATTCCCTATCATTTCTAGTAAGGTTGAACAGTCCTATGCCTTTGCTAGTTTTCCTCTCAGCAGAAATCTCAAAAACATAGCTGTTTTCAATAATTACACTTCATGGAGAAGAGCCACATTTATAAAAAAGGTTTTGAAGATGTGGGTGATGCTTAACATTACTCCAGGAGAGGTTTGTCATATGGATGGATATTTCCAGACTCAGTCTGGTGTTGCCATTAGGATAATATAATTGGAATGAACATGCTATTAAACAGAAATAAAATCCTAGCAAATAGTAATAATCATAAAAATAAATACATGGTAGTATTTTATTGTGTTGCCTGAAAAAAATCGTAAACTTGATATTTTGGTTCAAAGATTGCGTAGCTATATTACGATGATAATAAGTCATGGTTACGGAAAACTTATGTGCCAGGCACCATGCCAAACAATTTCAACATGCATTGTTTCGTTTAATCTTTAAACGCTCTCACGATACAGGCTTTATTTTTGTCCTCACTTCACACGTAGGGAAACTGAGGGTTAGAGAGACTGAGTACCTTGTCCCAACTCACAGAATTAACAAAAGGAGTTGGCATGTGAACCAGAGCATTTTTACTCCAAAGTCAAACTCCTAAATGTTCTACCCTGCTGCCTCTTTCTTCTCAATGTCACTTTATCACTTGGCATGGATGGTGAAAGGGCTCATTAATTGTTCACCACTTTTATCTTTTTAATGTTTATTGAAAGACAATCCTTTCACTTGCAAACAGTCAATGGCAAGAAATTCTTGCTTTCTAGAATTATCTTCCAATATTAATAAAATTGCTCCACGTAAATTTGAGCAGACTAACAAAGCTCTGTGTTTACCGGCACTCCTTGTCCCCCGTTGTGACATGAACAGGAGGCAGAAGGTAACGAAAGGTCCACATGCACTGCAGAAACCTTGAAAAGCGAGTGGAAAGGAGGACCCAAAGCATCAAGGACGGCTGCTGTGATGAGCTCCAGCGCTTCTAAGTGATGACTCACTTTCTATACCAGAAACTCATATTGCACTGTATGTTAATTAGCTGGAATTTAAAAACTTGAAAGACCAAGAAGAAGAAAAAAAAGACCCAAAGCATTTCAGGCTGACTGAGGGGACCAAGTACTCTGCTTTGTTTGGGGCTGTCCTGTGTTTTGTTCGTAGTCCTGACATAGTTATGAGAAGAACCCCCTTTCTATTCTCCATATCGTCTCAGTTTGAATAATAGACTAGAGGGCTACTATAATTTTAAGAGGGAAGGTATTCTGCTTATCAGTAAACTTGGCTGTAAACCACCTCTACCAATCGCACACAGTTGGACAGGCTACTGCTTGAGTGAGATCTAAGTATTTCAGATCTGCACGCTGGAGCATCGGGAGGAGGAGACGGATGGGCTTCACGTGACTCCTCACCCCTTTCTCTCATTTCCTGTTGGTTGGCCACTGTGACAGTCTTTGATACACCAGCTTTGCTAGGCTAGAGCAGAAACGGGTGCTGCTGTGCACGTGTTTATAGAGGTAAAGGCCGGAGTCGGTGGTGGTAAGGGAGGTGAGCCCCCCAAATCTGGGGGCACCCAATTCAATCAGTTGAAATGCCTTACAGAGCACAGCTAAGGTTTCTCAAAAGGAATTCTGCCTGCGGACCGCAGTGTCACCAATGCCCAAGACTTCCCGCTTGATCACCTTCCCTATGGATTTCAGACTGGCCTTGCCAGCTCCTGGGATCACGTAAGCCAATTCCTTGCACCAAATCTCTTAATATGTATCTCCTGTGGGTTCTGCTTCTCTTGTTGAACCTGACTGATAACAGTCCCTAATGCCCCGCGAGTCTTCCTTCAAATCCTCTGCACGCTCCCCAGACTCTTCTCTATGCCTGGGCAAGGCCGGGGGCTCTCTGCCTCCCCTCTCTCCTTGGCCAGTCACCAAAGCCAGATAAATGTTCCTAGATCACCAATCTAGGAACTTAACATCTCATCCTTTTTAAGGGCTAATACACCCGCAAGCACTCCGCCAGACACTGACGACACAAAGATACGCTTTCTGTTTTCTAGAGCTCGCCACCACGTCACTCCCCAGCATAAAACTTGCAAAGCTCCCTCCGGTGCATGAAGGACAGGGGAAACTACTCGGCCGGCAAAGCAGACCCTGCCAACTTCCATCTGCCTCCCAAGCCTCTGATCCCACAAGTGCCTAAGGCACGAGCTTACCTGCTCTCACGGCTTCCAGCGAGGCGGGTTTCCGTCGGTGCGTCCCGGGTCTTTGTTTTCGAGTCGGTGTTCTGCTGGGGGTGGGAGCGACACCGGCCTCTTTAAAGCCGGAGAAGATGCAGAGAATGAGTTCCAAAATTGCTGGAAGGTCTGGTGACATGAGCCCAGGACGCGTCCTTCCAGACCAGGTCTGAGGGTCGCACCGCCAAACTGGCCCATCACGGAAACCGCTTCCCGGGCCACAGTCCGGAAGCCGCAGAATCCGCCGCAATCGAGGACGAGACTCTCACCTCAGGCTCAGGAAGCTGCTGCTTGCCGCCACTACCACGTCCGCCTCTCAGCTCCCGGGACACTAGTGGCTGGTCATGGAGGAACCGCTACAGAAAAACCAACATCTTCACGAGCACGCTTGCGGGCAGAACACTGGTGACGCAGCGGGAAGATGGCTTCCTCTTTCCGTCCGCCTTCCACGTCCGGCGTGAGTGCATCTCACGGGCCCTCGGAACTGCAGCTGCAAGGGATTCCAGAAAAACGAGGCGTTTGGCTTCCCAGCTGCTGGTAGCGCGAGAAGGCTCGGCAGAAGGAGGTTAAGGTGCAAGCTGAGTGCCGTCCCACATTCTCCCTCACCGTTGGTTTTTATCCGCCCTGAGAAGTTTGTATGTGCATCCTCCTCAAAAAAGGATTACCTGCTTTAGGAAAAAGTTTTAGTGTCTTTAGGACGTAGGGTAATGTCTAGCCCACAGAGGCGTGTCAGATAGATATCTGTTCAATAAACGAATGAAACACACGTTGTAATTTATTCCTTTATTGACACGATCACAGTGATAAATTATAGTTTATCTTAAGTAAATCTTTTCCAACAGATTACAGGAACCATATGCCATATGGTGCCCAATATAACACGTACATGTGGAAGACATTCGATAAACGTTTCTGGAATGGATGGATCGAAGAATAGGATCTGATATGCGTGCCTCAAGTAGACGTGTGAAACCAGCATCGGTGTTTCTCTAGGGCACACAGTCATTGGACTGTACGGCAATATTTTGTATGTTATAGAAGCCCATGATATAAATATTGCCTCTGTGTTTATATGGTTTGTCTCCTAAGAATTATTTTTATTGGGTGTCTCTTCCTCCTAAAATTGCAGCCTAGTGAGAATATTATACAAACATGATATAATTTTCTGAATAATACACTGCATTTTAAAAGACTAATGGTAAGGAAGGTTTATGTAATAATCACTCTCCTAATCATTTATGTTTGCAGTGAGGAGAAAAGTGGATAAAACCTAAAATGGGAAAAGTCAGGGGCGTTGTTTGACGTGATCATGGTGTGAGGGACTGTATGTTTGTGTCCCCTTAAAATTCACACGTTGAAATCCTAATGCCCGATGTGATGGAATTGGAGGTAGGGCCATTGGGAGGTGGTTAGGTCATGAGGGTAGAACACCTTCTGAACAAGATTAGTGCTCTTATAGAAGACACCCCACAGAGCACCCCAGCCCCTCCTGCTAGGTGAGGACACAGTGAGAAGTCTGATACTGGGAAGAAGGCCCTCACCTGACCCTGAACTTGGACTTCCAACCTCCAGAACTGTGAGAAACAGATTTCTGTTGTGCATAAGCCAGTCGGTGGTATTTTGTGAGAGCAAGCTGACTGGTCCAAGACACGAGTCAAATATATAAAAACTGCCAGGAAGAATAGAAAGATGGCCTTTGCAAGAATGGGATAAATTCCTACGAGAGAGGCTTATTATTAGAACCCATTGCATCCCCCTGAAATTCATCCCCACACACATGAGGTGCTTGCCGTGCACACTGTGCCTCGTGAGAACCTTTCAACCAGCTGAAAGAAAGCTTGAGAACGGGACACTTTGACATCTGTTTCATCTGTATTGCAGACGATGGAATGAGTCACGTGGTGTGCTACCCACAGTAGAACAGGCAGTGCCCTACACTGACCGTCTATACATACCAAAATGCCTCAGATAGCCCAACCTTTGGCTGGGTTGGGTTTTTCCTGGAAAGGTCAGTGAAAGATGTTATTCTGTGCATTAAGTTAGGGATAGCACTACGTTCTCAAGAAGTCTTCCCACCAGTTCCTTAGAATCCCTTCATTAACTAAAATTATTTAAATTTAAATAAAAATCATATATTTCTTTCCTATTGAACTGAAACTCCTATAACATTATACACATTTTCCAAAACATGTTGTGGTTGAGAAATTTTCTTTGTGCTAACTTCCCTGGTTAACATTTTCATGACAATAGACTAGGCTCACCCTTAATGCCTTAGTTCAGGGTTTCTCGACATTGGCATTAAGAGCATTCTGGACCAGATCAGTCCTTGTGTGGGGGTCATTCTGTGCATTTTAGGATGTTTTACAGCAACCCTGACCTCTACCCACTAGTTGCCAGTCACAAATTCCTTCTCCCTCTTCTTCCTGCCCCCACTCAATTTATGATAATCAGAACTATTTTTATTCTTGCCAAATGTCCCCTGGTCGAGAATCACTGCCTCACCTCCTTAAGGTCAAAGTTCTTGGTGATCAAATAGCCTTTGCTGGAAATCAGAACAATCAAGGCTGTATCTTCAAAGAATTAGAGAAAATCTTCTTTCTTTTTCTTTTCTTTTTTTAAGTAGGCTCCACACCCAATGTTGGGCTTGTACTCACAACCCTGAGATTGAGAGTTGTATGCTGTACCAACTGAGCCAACCAGGTACCCCTAAAAAATCATTATTGCTTTTTGTGTGTGAGAGATGAAGACACCACACCGTTATTTAAATCAGTTTAAAGTGACACAATACATGAATTTTTCCAAAATTTTAGAAATAAATCTGAGATGCCTGGTACCACCCCCACTCCTATTTTTCTGCATTAGATTACTATATAACTATAGAGATCAAAATCTTTAGAATTTACATTTCAGGGTGCCTGGGAGGCTCAGTTGGTTAAGCAACTGCCTTCGGCTCAGGTCATGATCCTGGAGTCCCAGGATTGAGTCCCACATGGGGCTTCCTGCTCAGTGGAGAGTCTCTTCCCTCTGACCTTCCTCTCTCTCTCTCTCTCATTCTCTCTCTCTCAAATAAGTAAATAAAACCTTTAAAAAAAAAGAATTTACATTTTAATACCAAAGCTTTATTAAACTGTCTTCCTTTGAACATCATTTAAAACTGAGCTAATTCCTGGGGGCCCGGGGGGAGGGGGTGGTTCTGTAGGTTGGGCAGCTGACTCTTGATTTCAGCTCAGGTCATGATCTTGGGGTTGTGAGATCAAGCCCTGCACTGAGCCCTGAGGTGGGGTCCGTGCTCAGAGGGGTGTCTGCCCCTCCCCCTGCTCCTACTCTTGCTCTCTAAAATAATAAATAAATCTTAAAAACAAAAACAAAAACTGGGGCATCTGGGTGGCTCAGTCAGTTAAGCGTCTGCCTTCAGCTCAGGTCATGATCCCAGGATACTGGGATTGAGCCCCGCATTGGGATGAGACCGCTTCTTCCTCTCCCTCTGTCCCTTGCCTCCCCTCTACTTGTATACTCTTTCTAAAATTAAAAAAACAAACAAACAAAAACTTTAAGAAAAAACTCCAAAAAACAAAAACTGAGCTAACTCAGGGTAGTATTAGTACATCTTTCAGGCTTACATAGAAGGAAACTACCACAAAGTATGCAGGAGGCTGGACCCTATGTTATAATAGGAGAGGTGTGTTTAAGTTGCATTTTCTTTGCCCTTGCTTCTCTAGCTCCTGAACTAAAGACTTGAGTTGTGTGGTTGAGGGGGAGGATGGGAGGGAGGAGGAGAAGAGAGGTTTGTCATCAGCTTGAACAAATGTCCCAGGAATTAGATCATTTGACCCTTAAGGGAATGGGGTTGTTCCCCTGAGGTTTTCCCTCATGGTGCTTAGGCACATTCCACGTTGCTGATGGTTTCAGGACTGTGTTCTTGGTGGCTCTGGTCAACACTTCCCAGCTTGCCATCCTCTACCTTTTGCTTAATCCCAATCGCTTTGGGATTAAGGTTTTAGGTTATTAAGGGATTAAATTTTAGGTTTCCTGTCACAAAAAAAAGACCTCACATAATGAATCTCTGTATCTTCCTTTTAAAACATGTTCCTCTCTATTGTTTTAGAGAGGGCCTTAGGGTTTTTTTCATCCATTTTCAATTACATAGACACGATTATATCACATGAGTACAAGGAACCTGTATTTTTTTCATTCCTTCCTAAGAGAAGTTGGGACTCAGCAGCACAAACTCCATAACTGCTGCCTGAGAGAACAGCCAGGAGAATGGGAGGACAGTCGACCAAAGACCACTGAAGTTTCCTTTGTTTGTGCTAGGAAAGCATGTCATAATTCACTGGCCACCAGAAGCACACTCGAATGACCCAACTGCTTCCTCTCAGCGCCTACAGAAGCAAGAAGTTCTTTACTGTTTGTGCCCTGGGCTGAAGTAGTCTATGATTTCCTGGTTTCCCAATATTGCTTCCTGCAAATTCCTGATCACTACAATAATTCCCACAGTCTCCGGGCCTGAACTGGGTTGGGGGGAGTGTTCAGTCCCATGACACTGAACACAGCTGACCCACTGTATCCAACTGTGTTCAATGGAGATCCCAGGAAGTTCCTAACAGGATCTGGTGCTGCAGGAAACCCTAGAGTTGTGTCGTCCACACTGAGGCTCTTCTGACTTGCTTCATCACCCACAAAACCACTCAAGGGTCCCTCATGGATCCCATTGTGTGGACTGGCTTCACACAGAAGGCAAGGGATCAAGTCTGTCTTCAACTCGTCTGGTCGTCTCAAGGAGCCATGAAGCTAAGCATGGATCTGGAGGGGAAATGAGGCTGGAGATTAATATAATCTCTCTCTCTCTCTCTGTCTCTCTCTCTCTCTCTCTCACACACACACACACACACACACACACACACACACACCTGCCATCTAGTGCTTTTATGCTCTTCAGAGTCTCAGCTAAAATGGATCTAGAAAGAGCCCCGTGATAACATACCATGATGTTGATATAGTAAAGAACAGGCTGGTATAAAAATGTCTTTGCAAAGTCCTGCATTCAAAGCCCAGAGACCTGTGATCTCCAATTGTCTTTGGCCACAAAAAATAGTTTTATGCTTAGATTGGCCACAGTGCCTCAGAAACAAGGGGATTAATCCTTTATAGCCTCCCGTGCTAAAGGGCTTCAAAGTGAGCCTCACAGCCAAGAGGGGTCAGGAGGCATGACGCCTGTGGGTGAGGAACATTTCTCCAGGACAAGCTATGTTGAGGGGGCTACTAATTTTTCGGGTCTTCTCTAGTGAGGAAGGCAGGAAAAAAGAGGTGGATTTAGGTGAGTTTGGGAATTGCTTGTGTTGCTTTCTAAACAGGTTTGAGAGTTACTGTCCCACAAGCAATATTGGGAGGTGAAACGTTCTCAACTCCTTTCAGCTAAATACTCCTTGGATGGGTGGTCCTTAATAGGAACCAGGTAACCATGGTGACCACGGCTTTCTTGTACTTGATACTTAGGAGAACCCCTCTCTCTGATTCCTTTACAGGGAGTTCTTAGGTTAAGCCGGTAGGGAATTGCTATAGCAAGTATTCAATGGCACCTATGAAATTCCAGGTGTTAAAGATATAGCAGTGAACACGACAGACCAAATCTACCCTCGAGGAGCTTCCATGCCAATGAGAGGGCTAATAGGGTCCAGTATTTTGAGACCTCATTATGGGTCAAGTATGGGTTTAAACGCTTTATTTGTATTATCTCAGTCCCTACCACAGCTCTATAACGTCAGTCCTGTTATTAATCCCATTTTGCAGGTGCAGACGTCGGGGCTCAACAAGCTGACTAACTTGCCCAGACACCCTGGCTGGAGAGCCAGCCATCTCGACCACTATCTGATCTTCCAGGTCAGAAGACGGTGGGCTTAATTGCAGGAGGGATTATAATGGCGAGGCAGAGTTGTCCTTTATGAGTTTGGAGACTGGTGCCAGTGTTTTAGTGCCTAAACGCAGTCCTTCGGAGCAGCAGTAAAAATGGAAAAGTCTCATGCACGCTGCACCTGTGTCCATGAGAATGCCACGGAGAACAAGCTCCCTTGTTCTCTCATGATTCAGGCCAGACGGCACTCGCTCTGCCTATGTCAGTCAGTCCCAGTGAAACTCTTTACCAGGGAATCTAATCTGTTCATTCTGTGTTCAGGGAGTCAAGCTTTTGTTTCGTCGGAGGCCCAGCCTCCCTCAAGACGCCCTCCATCAAGGAACCTGTTTATCAGGAAGAAGGCAGCTCGAGAGCTCATAAAGTTTTAGGTCACACAGCTCCCAATGGAGAGAGTCCAGGAGAGAACCCTGGCTAAATAATGAAGATTTGCAGTGACAAGGTGATGAAAAGCGAATCACACATGCATAAACGAAGCCACCCAAACATCCACACACACGCTTACCCATCGCCTACCCCACAACAACAACAAAACCCACAAAACTGGCCACACACAGCCAGATGTATCAGTTTGCAGTGAGAACAAAGGCAGCCATAAATATTCCAAGGAGCCAATAAAAAGAAGAAGATGAAGAAGAAGAAGAAGGAGGAAAAAAAAAAAAACCTACAGGAGTGGTTAGCTCTCCAGGGTAATGGGCTCCATAAAAGCTTTTATTGTTAAGAGAGTTACTTTACTAAGAGCTATGTGAAAAAAGTCGAATGAATGTGAAAAATTGCATGCAATAACCTGGGCTTGAAGATGATTATCAACCTCTGAGTCTTGTATTTTGGAGCAAGTCAGTGCCGCTATTAGAAGATTGCCATTGTAGTTAAAGAAAAGCTTGTTTTGTACTTTTCTCCCCCTTCTGGGTAAACAGAGAGTCAATACAGGCTTCTCCTCTGTGCTAGCCCACTTATTTGAACAATTATTTTAAAGATGTAATCCAATCTTACCATCTCTCTGAAAGCACAACTCGGGTGAAATTTTCCAGCAGAGTTCTACACACACAACTTATTCAACCAAGAATTGAGTTATTTCCAGCCAGTATTCCTTCCCTCCCATCTGCCCTTCACCCCCACCCCATTCTTTAGCCATCTGTTTGTTTTGTCATTGGCTATTGACAGGATAGTGGGTGACATTTAAGGGAGTGGGCCCATCTGCACTTCCACCATTCAAAGGCTAGCCAACTAGAATGGTAAAAAATGGATTTTTTTTTTTTTTTACATTATTTTCTTAGACTATCTGTGTGGTTTTCCTGACCTCAGTATCAGAGACCCTGCTCTACCCTTTCCTGGGCAGATGGAGGCAGTACAGCTTTCAAAAATGTTGGTGTAGGGGGGGAATGTGGGAAATTTGTTTAGGAGATATTATTATTGTGTAGATATTAATGGTTGATGTTTCTGAAGTTCTATTTTATGTCATTAGAATAATATGGGACAATAACAGCTTTATGATTGCTTTGAGTTCACCCTGATGGAGAGTTATCAAAGTTCTAATTGCATATGGAGGACATGTAATAATATGGTGTAGACTCTTTGGAAGTTCCAGATAAAATTAGGACCAAACTCATTTGATCAGTTTTCAGGAAGATGGCTTGAGTGCCTTCAAATAACTCTTCTAAAAACTTTTAAAGCATTTAGACAGGATATTTAACAACTTTCTTTTCATAGGTAATCTAATCAGCAAACGGAATTTCAGTAAGTGGTACCTTGATGTACCTATGAACCACCAATCTGGCTTTTCCTTCCTATATGGAACACTCTAGGACACCCAGCCATTCTCAGTGCCCACACAGACCAGAGAAAGTCAGGGACTCTGAAGGTCGAGGTTCATTAGCTCCATGGGAAGTCCACCATTGACTTGTTGCTTTGAGTTGCATCAACTAGAACAATGGTAAAAATACAGAATTCATATACACCTTCCATGTGGATGAAACTATGTGAGAGGGAGAGACACTGATAAAGATTCCCTATCCGTTGATTTCTTCCTACAATAAACACGTAAGAGTGCATGTGAACTGAGTCTCTCTCTCTTTTTTTAAAGATTTTATTTATTTGACAGAGAGAAACACAGTGAGAGAGGGGAACACAAGCAGAGGGAATGAGAGAGGGAGAAGCAGGCTTCCTGCTGAGCAGGGAGCCCAATGCGGGGCTTGATCCCAGGACCCTGGGATCATGACCTGAGCCGAAGGCAGACGCTTAATGACTGAGCCACCCAGGCGCCCCTAAACTGAGTCTCTCGCTTACCATGTGAGACTCTTGCTTACCATGAAGTCAGTCTAGGGGAAGACTGGCAAAGAAGGGGAAGGGAGCGGTAATAAGCACTTCTGACTAGATCACTGAGCTCTATCAGGGAACACAACTCTTCTCTTCCTCCCTCTTGGATCTATCTATGCATCCTGTGGAAGTACCTTGAGTAAGTATTATGAGTATCCTGGATATATAAAAAGGTAGAACCAGTAGGATTTACTAATGGTTGTGTGACAGAAAGGAGTCAAAGATAACATACATTTTTTTACCTGAGCAGCTAGAAAGCTGGAGTCGCTATTTCCTGGGAGGGGAAAGCTGGGGGAGAAGGGCTAGGTTTGGGGGGAGGAGTTCCATTTTAGACGTGTTTGATCTCCAACGGGAGATACCAAGTTGGCAGTTGGACACACAGACTGGAGTTCAGTTGGAGAGGTTGGGAAAAATGGTGAGCTAGGAAATGCTTAACAACTAGTGCTTGGGAGGTGGGAGGTGGAGGGTGGGGGGTGAAGAAAAAGAAGCTCAATATGTCGTCTTTGGTGTAACTACTTCGCCATGGCTGATTTCTAGTTACCAACCTAGTAACTGCATTAAATACAGATTTGGGAAGAAATGTGCTCTCGTGAGCCCAAGTGACCCGGATCCAGCAAGTCTCAGGGAAGAGAGACATAATGGGGGAGTCATCAGGCTGTAAGAGAGACTTGAGAGTGAATAGTGGCACTTGGAGAGTGAGGAGAGATAAAGTGAAGACATTTAAAACCTGAGCGGTAGTCTTAGAAGATGATGAGGAAGCAAAAAAAGAGGAGACCAAGAAAGAAACTGAGGAATGTTTCAAGAAGGAGGGGTAGACACCTGTCAAAAGCTATTGATGGGCCAGGTAAGATGAGGACTAAAAAGAGGCCCGTGGAATCAGCTCCGTTACTCCGATGGCAGCAGCTGCAGGGGGTTGGGGAAGAGAAGCTGAAGATGCCCACCCTCACCTTCTCGAAATAGCAACAGCTGGAGGCAACGGTGGCTTTGGCAGATGAACCTTGTATTAAAATCTTGAAAATTTTCAAGATTGAAAGGCACTTTGGGCCTTTGAATTAGAGTAGATTTCAAAATCACACGATGTCAGGACTGGAAAAAAAATTTTGATAGGTCTCTTGGCTCAGAGTGGCTCAAACCCTTGGGAGGAAAGAGGGAGAGGGTGAGCCTCTTCAATACTTTGAAAAGGTGTTTTAAAATCTCTACAAAGTCCTAGTCATTTTAATTGCCTACTGTTTCACGTGATTCTGTGAATAAAAATCACCCTTTCCATTCAGGTTCACTGACCAACAACTTCACTTAGCACCGCAGAGGTGGTACAGAAGTTTGGGAGGGCATTTTTGTCTCAGAGTCTAAGCAGGTGTTTCCAGCTCCTGTGTTACTCTCATTGTTTTCTTGGCTACCTCTCATTCTTGCACACTGTTCAGTACAAGGGTGATGAGAGATATCTGGGACGCATATTATTCACAGGTAAATATTATGGTCAGTGTTTCTCCGTTTGCAGGCCATCCGTCTCTAGACAAAGCTTTTTTTTTTTTTTTAAAGATTTTATTTATTTATTTGACAGAGAGAGATCACAAGTAGACAGAGAGGCAGGCAGAGAGAGAGGAGGAAGGCTCCCTGCTGAGCAGAGAGCCTGATGGGGGGCTAGATCCTGGGACCCTGAGATCATGACCTGAGCCAAAGGCAGAGGCTTTAACCCACTGAGCCACCCAGATGCCCCAGACAAAGTTCTTTTTTTTTTTTTTTTTTTTGACAAAGTTCTTTTTTATCCAATCTGGTTTCACGGGTAGAACTGATTTTCATTGGTACAGCTCTTTGCCGGCCCTCATTTGATCATTCATTCATTCAAAATACAGTGAAGTGGAGTGGTTGTGGGGAGGGGGCTTAGAGAGGAAACATCTGCTGATCCAGAGGAAGGATCAGCAGGGACAAAGACAGGAGGCATCAGAGAACGTGTCACTAGAAACTAAATCCCAAAGTAAGGCTAGATCATGCAGGTGTGGGATTGGTGAGCTATGAGAATCAAAAGATAGGCTTCCAAGGACCCTGTAAGTGATGCTGAAATGTGGGCTTCTTCTCCTTCGCCTCCCCCCTCTCCTCCTCTTCCTCCTCCTCCTCCTTCTTCTTCTTTAATGGAGAAGTTATTTCAGAAAAAGTGAGATCGAGGGCCCTTACCAGTGGAAAACTTGGGAACCATTAACCCATCCTATTATCTCCATTTTGCTGCATCTTCAAATTCCTTCATATAGTTTGATTTTAATTTTTCTTAAAAACCATCTCCCCTGCTGCCCTTCTCTCCAGAAAGGAAGAGGTCATCAGTCCTTCAAGAGTTCTCACCAAACAAGCAAATCAAATCAGGCAAACCCACACTGGAGCAATTTTCACCTCTCCAGGTGTGTATTCTCAGGATTTTGCTGGATTTTTTAAAGTAATTGTCAAAAAGAAGGAACCTTTTCTGTTTCACTCTCAGCTGGGACATGAAATGAAACTTCAATCCCAGAGTTTCAGATTACAGGGCTTCATCCACTTTGAGGCAAATAGAATTTTTTAAAAAGGTCTCTGTAGACACAGCCTTTGCTGCAAAAGGGCTGAGGATCATGTGAAATAGGCATCAGGGTAGAATTAATACATGGACAAATATAGATGACAGGGAAAGTCTTAGAGTTCAGCAGGCTTTCACATTCTGTTCCTGGCTGGTTGATTGGTTGGAAGGGGTCAAACTTTACATATTTGCACAAATAGCATGATATGTATAAACTATGGCAAGTCACAATTGTGTTTCCATCTATACCTGTGCCAAACTATGCTATATCTGAGAACTTATTTTCAGGCCATCAGGCAATACAAATATTGAAGTGCATTATTCTACGAATGGCAGACAGCAATGAAAAACACAGAAATCCCCATCCTTGTGAATTGTCTATGCCAGTGGGGACGAAGATACAACAAACCAAGCCAGTCGGTTACAAACAGTCTAAGAAAATGATGAGCGAAATGAAGGAAAATCAAGCAGGGAAGATGATAGGAACTTGGGGGACACAATTTGCAGTTTTATTTTTTGCATATTTATTTTTGAAAATAAAGCTAGTGTGATGTAGCAGTTTTTTGTTTTTGGTTTTGTTTTGTTTTGTTTTAATTAGCTCGGAAAGAACTTCCTGTTTGGGAGCTGTTATGGGGACTCCTGCATGTCGCAGAAGGGGGGCCCTGTGGCCATGCAGAACCGCCCATGGCCCATCCCAAGGAGCCCGTGAAGGGCAGTGCTCACTGGGTCCCTTGGGCCCGCTGGCTGTGCCCATCCTTTGGCCCCAGAGCACACAGGTTGACCTTTGCCCTAAGGAACAATGAGCAACGAACGTGGACGTGGACAAAACAGTATGGAGTAGAAGCGATATCTCCTCCCTCCTCCTCTACCTTCTCTCTGTGCCAGATTCAGGAACCTGGTGATAATGTGTATCTTGAGGAGGGAATTTAGGATGAAATAATTACATTATTTTAGGCTAAGTGCTCCTTTTTTTTAGAGAACGAGATCCCCCAAAGCAATGTCTCTCTGGTTTAGACAGCTCACAAATCACTTGGGGATCCTGTTGTAAAGGCAAACTCCTGGTCAGGTCTCCAGAAGGGCTCCAGTCTGTGGGTCCTTTTTCCCACCTCCCTGAGGTGATCCTGACATAGGGACACTTCTCAAACTGAAGTTTGAACCCTGCTGCCTCAGGGAGGAGAGAAGAGCTCTAAAAGTCATTTTTTCCTTGACAGGAGAGGTACCAATCTTCAGGTCTCCTAAGCAGGCTCACCCCCTGCTTGGGGACAGAGAGATGGAGAGATGGGGAGGGGGAGACAGCGGGAGAGACAGTTCTGGGGGAGAGGGTGGCAGGGAAGAGAAAGGAAAAGAGAAATGGAGTCTAGAGTCCATCTCAAAGGATGAAGGGCAGGGTACAAATGTTGCTAACTGGGACTGCCCTGGCTTGGGAGACCCAGCGTCCAGCAGTAAAGCTGGGATTTCAGACATAAGTAGCTTCCCAGAGGTTGATGCTGATTGATATGCTTTATTGTGTTCTAAAGATTAGAGAAATAAGAGAAATACGGCTTGATAATTAACGAACAGGAAACCGTGAAAACACAGGTCGGGCAAGTAGATTTATTAAAAGCAGTCCTGACATGCCCATTTTTCAGAGTTCAGTGTTTCACCAGCAGAATATAAATAAAAAAAAAAAATCCAAGATTTATTTTTATATTTCACATGCTTGGTTTAAATGAGAATATGTTATACCCGAGCTGTATCTGCTTGGCCATGGGGACCTGTTCCATGAAACAGCTAGAAGACACTAGAACACGTTTCATTTCTCTCCAACCTGATATTTCCCAGCTTACGGTCAACACGAAAGGATGTGGTAATGCAGTGAAATAAGAGATTCAAATGAACAACAATTCCAGGTAAAAGCTGAGAATAGATTTATTTTCTAATCATCCTAATGTTTTTTTAACTTGTTTTTTTTTTAACTTTCTTTTGCAATCTTCACCCAAAACCTCTGCTTTTGACTCCTTTTTTGAGAGAAACACACACACACACACACACACACACACACACACACACTTATTTATACTCAGGTGTAAATGACTGGTAAGGCTTAATTTATTAAATCTCCTACAGGAGTTCACTTTTGGACACAGTTCAGGAGGACTTGTATCAAATGGAAAAAAAGATGCTGAGCAGCACATTAAAAAGTCAGTGATCTGGTGCAGGAAGTATTTTCTTGGGCCCTAAAAATCACCTCCCTCTCTTCTTTCTGGAGTCAAGCTGTTCGATTATTTCAGCTCCAGGCTCACAGCTCCCTCATTCAACTCATTTACAAAACACTACAGCCCTGATAAGAGAAACCCTGAATAGCTTCCAGAAGAAGAGCAGAAGAGGTTTGCTCTTCCAGGTCTACTGGAGAATGGCAGCTGCACAAAATGAAACAAAGAGACCAACGCTTAAAGAACTATGAGCAAGAAACTAAAACTTGGAATCCAGTGGCTAAATAACCTCGAGACCGGAAACTTTGTACGTACCTCAAGCCCTAATGGGGCAGGAAGGCTGAAGGCTTCATCATGTTAGACTACACAGGGTCATTTGTTGAGCCACAGTCGAATATTTTGTTCATAATGAGACCTTATTGGGTTTGGTTGCTGTAAGCTTTTCAGCTTCTAATTATGGTGTTTAGAAGACAATGGAGACAGCTTAAAATAATAAGAATGCTGCTAAAACTAGTAAGATTGCTACGGTGTTACAAAGAGAAATGTTGGCTCTCTGTGTATAGTACACATTTAACCTGTCAGCAAACACAGAGCGTTTTACAGGTAAAATGTAAAGGGATGTATTTAGGAGCCATCACAAGAATGATGAGGTTTTTCGTTTTGCTTTCAAAACGAGCTGCTTAAGTTATAATACTAGTTTAATATAAATTAGAGTTTATCCTTTTGAAACCACTTGCAATTTGCTTCTGTTAGGCCCCAGGTCATTATGATGCAAAGTTAAAGGTTCCTGGAACATAATGTGATTCAGGCCTGCGTGCTTGTTGCCATGTCCAATTCAGCTGAAAATGAGAATTATAGTGAGAGCATTTCCTGGTCTTTGACCCTTCCTGTGAGCTTTTTAAAAGCAGGGTTTATGCAGAACACTAACCTCATTCTCAGACATTCAGTTCCAACTAATATTAGCTGTGTTAAAACTCTTAAGTAAATTGAAAACTGTTTAAAAATACCTCATTCCAAGTTTAAAAACAGTGGGCACGTACCTTCCGATTTCCTGCCTTCATATACAAAAAGATTTGCCTGCAAAATGGAATATATTTAAATGTTAACAAGGGCCTCTCTCTTTTCTCTCTCTGCCACAAATGTAGTCAGGCACCACAAAGAATGGTTGTTTTAAAATCTCCAGATGTAACTGACAAGGGAAAGAAAGACACATTATAAAACAATAGGAAAATAATCCAGAATGTGTATGATTTATATGCCAACCTCTGTTGCAAGGACTACAAAATAAACTAGTTTACTTAATCTTGACAATAGCCCTACTCTTGGGACCCCCATTTTGCCGATAGGGAAACTGAGGAACAGAGAGGTTGAGTAACTTGCCTAAGGTCACACAGGCCAGTAACTTGCACACTAAGGGAGATCTGAACCCAGCAGAGCTAGCTCCTGAGTTCACACTTTTAACCCCTGACTCTCCAGATGAGGATGCTAGCCAGACTCCTGGGGGTTGGTATGGCACAGAAGATATACTTCTAAAACAACTCCCACCACATACTGGTTGGGGGAAAGTCCTCCATCCCTAATATAAACAACTAATTCATGAAACAAGCAATAAAGTTGAAACCTTTTCTTTCTTATTTTTAACTGCAATCTAGAGTTGAGCTCAGAATACACATGATTTGATTAAAATCTGGGTCAGAGCAGGGCTTTTTCAAGATCGTAATATTACCATAAGACCCTGGGGGTCTTACTTAGTGATGAAGGTGACAACAGTAAGGACCCATACAAGCCGCTGACATTGAGTTTATCTGCTTTTCCCACCCTTTACCAAACTGAGCGCATATTCTGGAGACACACCTTTTGCAGGAAGTCAGACATTGGTTGAAATCATCAACCAGGAGACGACAGATCTGAATGGATTCAACTCTGTGTTCTAAAATACGGTCTGCAAAAAATCAGAAAAGAAGAAAAACCAAGCGTCAAAACCACAGCACCGTACCTGTGAACCTTTGGTTCCCTAAACACCTGTCCTGAGGCTGTGCAAAGCAGCTAATTGGTGTGCGTTCTGCTTGCCAATCAATCAGTGCAGAGGATTTGCAAAGGGAGGTGAAAATCCCCTGAGGCCCCAGAAGCTCCAGAACATCAAGGCGATGAATAGGCCCCCAGAGGCTTTTCACTGAGGAGTGTAAAGAAGAACATTTTCTTCTCTAGCCAGCGCTGGGCTGAATCAAATGACTCAAATGACAGAGTCCCCAGGGGATTCTAGAGGGTATTGTAAGCCTAGAGAACAGACCCCAGAATATGGTAACAAGGACACAGAATTACGGAGTGTCCCATTTGCACCCATGCTTAAAGAGTGATTAGCTTGAGAAATTCTTGCTCTCTGCAAATCAGACAACTGGGACATCAGCCCTGTTGACATTCTACATGAAATTCTACATGAAAGCCAGCTGTGGGAAGCAGGAGAAAACTAAGTGTCTAGAACAGAGGGTCAGGGATGCATCACCGGACCACCAGATATATATCCCTCTGTCACCTCTTTCTTTTGGGCGAAGAGCCAAGAGGTCTCGGTGCCAAGGTATTGACTCCCCAGGAGCCTGTATATTTCTTGCTGCTTCCTGTTGTAAGGAAAACATTGCAAAGGTGGGCAGTGGAACTGGGAAGAGCAGATTTGGGGAGGGGAAAGTAAACAGTTAAGGAAATAGACATGAGTGGTGGAAAGTAAAACCATAAAGAGGAGAAACATTCTTAGGAATCACTATATATGCACACCTTTGTAACTCACTTACGCTCTCATAACAGCTTTGGGCCAGGAGTCACAGAACTTTGATTCTGTCCCAGGTCCAGGACGTCAGTGTGTGACCGTTAGAAAGTCACTTCACTTTTCTGAGCCTCTGTTTGCGGTGAACACCATGACCATGCCAGGTAGCAGCGTTTTTAAGGGATGACATATTTTACAAATGTCAGTGTGTGAGGTCAGGTTCTGAGAAACAGATTTTGAATGAAAGGTTATAAGGGGGAAGTTTATTGGAGAGTCTCTGCTCAATACCATCGGGGAGGTGAAAAAGACAGGATCATGCAGGGGGAGGAGTTGAACTGCAGAGCCGGTGCAAGACAGACTAAGTCAGGCCCATTGCTTTGGAACTGGGATGGCCCTCTGTAGTCCCACACTGAGACGAGGGGCCTGGGGCGGGAGGACGCAGAAGATAGGTAATCTGGGGAGACAAGGGCAGCTGTGACCTTATGAGCTGAAGGTCTTAATCTTAATCTTAATCTAATCTTAACCCCCTGACCTTCTTGGCCACAGTCCACCCACCCACCAATCTCAACCACCCCCCTCGCCCCCCGTGGAAGTGCCCCCTGCTGCAAAAATTTCAACTTGACTCCTCCCCTTCACTGCTGTCACTCCTCCTCCCTCACCTAGGCTTTATCTCCCCAGACACCTCTCCCTCCCTCACCCCTCCTCCCTGCCCAGGGGTGGAGGAGGAGGGAAAAAGGAAACAACCACACCTCTAGTCCTTATAAAAAGAGCCAGCCTCCAAGTGATGGATAGAGTGGTTTACATACTCCCCAAATCAACCAGACTTCCCGATGCAGGCTGCCCACAGGGAGGGAGCCTAACCTTTACAAAGGTCTCTCTCTGAAGCTGAGGACAAAATTATTAGAGGGGGGACTCAGCCGAGAGCTGCCAGCAGGCAGGACAAACAAGTAGCCAGGAGGACCAGTCCAGGTCATGAGAGAGGTGAGAGTCCGGCGGGGGGCGGGCAGTACCCAGTCCACGGTGGGCATTCAGACATTAGAATCTCCTCCTCCACAGTGGTTTATACTGGGGAAGAGAGAGGCACTGCAGCCAAATTGTGCCCACGAAGAAGAGCCTTTTTTTTTTAATTATTAAAAAAGATTTTATTTATTTATTTGACAGAGAGTGATCCCAAACAGGCAGAGCGGAAGGGGGGGGGGAGGGTTAAGCACTGGAGCCATCAAGTGCCTTTCCAAGTCTTGTGAGTAGTTGGCTTTCTACACTGCATCTTAGAAAGATATCTACCAAAAAAAATCTAATAGGCACAGATAAGATCTTTGTTTCTCTCCCTCACTTTAAATCTAAGTTGTTGTTGATGCTTGTCCTTGGGAAGTGTGAGAGAAATGACAGCTGAGGGAAAGGTTTAAGATTATTCAACAGGAATATGGTTGGAAGAGTCAGGGTAATTTCTGAATTTCAGAATTTCTCAATTCTGAGGTTGTCTTGGTAGTCAGTTTGCTTAAGAAAATGTTTTAAAAATATGTCAAATTTTCAGTAATCTTTAAGAACTGGAGCTTTATATTTTGAACACTTAAAAAATACATGCAAAACAACACAAGCCCATTATAACAAATCTCATTATCATTCCTTCAAACTGGTAGTCAAATTCTCCAAATTTGAATCTGTGGAAATCTGAACACTCTTGTCCTGGACTTCTAGATGAAATGGATGATGCCTCAGAAAATCCTCCCTTTTGGGGGAAGGGATTTCTTCAAGTACTGGTCATAGTACCGTCACAATAGTGTGCTTAGCATCTTAAAGTTGAACTTGGGTCACTGGCCAACATAGATGTCTTTCAAGTTCTCAAGCAGAAACTCACTTCGTGTGAAACTGAATCAGAGAGAGCAGTCGAGGAAATTGTGTAAGAGGGACAGAGCAGGGAACAGGGGGTGGGGCATTGGGAAACAGTATCTGGGGGCCGGGGGGGCGCAGAATGAGCACAGCAGAAGGGGCCATGGACCGAAGTGATCATAAAGTAGAGCCTTGAGAAACACAATCACCCCCATTTTCACCAGTTGGTTTCCTCTCCTGCAGCTCACTTTAGACGGAGAGAAAGATGCTGTTAGCACCAGCAAGGACAGGTGTTGCCCACCGCATTCTGGAAACTCAGTGGGCAGCCTGCTGCCAGGCCAGCCACAGTCCCCCTCTGAAGCCCGCACTGGTGGAACTGGACGGAGCAAAAGACAAAAACACGCCATCGGAGGCGAGAAATGAGAAAAATGAGAGAAATCCGATCGAATCTCGGGGATATGCAGCCAGGTATCTTTATCTCCGGGCGCCGATGGTGCAGTGGAGCAGAGCCTGTGAGAAGCAGGATAACGCCAGACGTGACTGGCCTGGTCCACTGGCTGGCTTAGCAGGCCTGTCCACGGACCGCAGTGGATGCTGGGACATTGCCCCATGCGCGCTTTACAGCATCTTCATTCCTGATGGGGCCTGGTAATCTGTGAGAAATGAACTTCAATTGCTTTTTCTGCAAGTGCTAAAAAACTTACTTTTATATCACTGGAGGGCCCTGGCAAAGCGCATGTCAAGGACCTGTAGGTCAGAGGGACTGAAATAGCAGCTGTGAAATGAACACTTGATACTGTATATAAATTGAATGATCAGCTGGGTGATTTTAGAACTACCTGGGTGGAATTTATGTGTCTTCTGGATGAGATGATGGTTCTAGGCCAGTGGGAGTACCTCTGACACACAGTACAGTAATCAGTGTGAGGTGGGAGGAGAGCTGGGCGGGAAGAGGTGGGTGAGTGGCTTGACCTTGACCTTGTTCTTTTTCACCCCTCTCTTGTGACTGGTCTTTTGGAGGGAATGCTGAAACAGATGGAGCAGGTGCCTCCTTGCGGTGTGCGAGCTTGGGGGATGGTTCAGCATTTGCTTTCTGTGATGGTCAAGTGTTTCTTGACATCCAGGGCCCTGACAGTCTGGGAGATTTGGAGTGAGTTGGTCAATTCGCAGCTTTTACTTGGAAAAGCAAATCATGACAGAGGACCAGTAAGAAAAAAATTCCCAATATTCACATACTCAGCTCGGATCTTCTCATTTATGTCCTGTGTTTTCACACACAGAGAACAAGATAGAAAAAAGAAAAGCACCAACAGACATCGGACACACAAGGTCAGTGGGAGAGACTGAAATGAATACACACTGAATAAGAGGTAGAGGGATGAGGGAGAGAGAGAGAGGGAGGCTATTGGGGAAGAAGGGAAGGGAAGGAATGAGATACAATGAAAATATGGAGGGCAGAGGGAAGAGGAGAGGGAGAAATGGAGAGACACAGATAAAGGGAGACAGAGATAGGGAAAGCTAAACAAGCAAGAGGGAAGAGCAGAGAGACAAAGAGGGGCATCACCAGCTGTGATTCATGCTGTTATTCAAAATTCAAACTTTTCTGTTAAAACACTCCTAACTGCCTTTCTGTCTGGGTTATCTACTCTTACTCTTTTCTAACCAATGTTCAGTTGTCTTTCGGTGAGAATAACAATTCTCAGTTTCTAAGTTATGAACACCAACTTATTACAACACACCACTGGAACTACATTAAGATCAAAAAAAATTTTTTTAAAGATATCATTGGGAAAAATGGAAAGAGAAAAGAAAATGGAGAGGAAATCTCAGCAGGTTAGTCCTCACACCTTGGAGAGGACCTAGAGATAACAAATCAGATTTCAGCCGGAATGTTTAGATATTTGTAAATAATCTCAGCATTCAAATTTATGCATTGTAAATAGCCTCACTTCACCTCACAGTAACACCCCACTGGATCAAAAGTGGAAATGGGGGAGAATGCTAACTAGGAAGGGGGGGATGCCCCACAATTAACTCCAGCCTTGGAGATTCAAAGTAGCCACAGCCCAGGGTGGGAAAGAGATTTTATAGGGACTCTTTTTTTTTTTTTTATAGGGACTCTTCTAATTGGAGTTAGTCCTATGTGTTTCACTTCCATTATGTCATCTGCATCCCTACATTACCCAGGTGGTCCCAGTACCTCCCCTGAGCTCATGGGAGAAGGTTAAGACACACAGATGCATACCCTGGTCTGTGACCATTCTTCGCCCTACCCTTCAGCATGGGCTCCAGGCTCACTTATCAAGTCATTTACCAAGAAGAACATATGAACAAAGCATATAGAATCTTTACTTCAGTCTCGGACAGTTAATTCCATGCATCAGAGAATAAGTTATTGAAGCATATTAATAAGTTGCTAATTTCCAAGTACAGCTAAGAGATAAAAAAGACAAGTTCAAAGGGGGTCTACCCTACTTCGGGAGGTGGATATTCTCAAGCATACTTCAAAAGATGAATCAGAAATGAACTCCAAAAGCTGAATTTCAAAAAAACTTCACACTAGTGGGGAACATTCGTGCTCTCAAATTGGCACAGGCCAACTGGTGTTTGCTGGCATAAAGCTAGTACTCATGCTCATCATTACTTGATTTGCATGAACTAAAAATATTTCATCGTCCTGTCCTACTGGTCACGGGTGAAAGTGGTGGATCTTGGAGAATCAGACTCATATCCAATGAACTCAAGGTTGAGCTCTCCTATTTTATGCAAATAACAAATTCAAATTTCCAGGATAACATAGATACATTCCCCAGGAATCTTGATTTTCCAAAGGAAGGATACATATCAAGACACTGGGTTGCAGGGACAGGCTGCTATGATTCGCTCTGCCAGAATCCGTATCAGAGAGGAAATGAGTTCATTTGTGAATTATTCAAATTCTATTGCATCGCACTCCCTTAGGTTTAGCATCAAATAAGTCAACAGCAGTAGCAATTCTTAGATGGTACTTTTCCTTTTGGGTCGCCACCTAAGGGGGCTATACCAATTTCATCCCATAGATAAGGAAGATGATTCTTACAAGGGGCTACAGCCCTGAGCAAGGTTTGAACAGGGGAAAGAGCAAGACTCTGAAGAAATTTAAACCTGAAGCCTAGGCATCTGGATGTAAGACAGGTGGAACCCAACGCTGAACAAGGTTCTTCTGATCCACAGGTAAGTAGAAGTGATACGTGTGTCCGGAAACCACACGGACACCTGAGTTACAAACAGGTCACACCGGGGCTGACATTTTTTAGGTTTTTCTTTTCTAGCGGACAAATCGTGTTGTGGCCGAGGGTAACCCTGACCGATCGCCTCCTTGTGTCTTCTTGAAGTCCGGCTTGCCAGCGGAGAGAGGACAGAACGTAGCCTGCTTTCACATTCTCATCTGGCTCTGATTCCAAGTTGGCAAACCTGCCCTGGGGAGGCCGCCCTGCTCCTGTGTGCCTTCCAGTACAGTGGCTCCACGGTGGCAAAAAAAGAAAAAGGGCGGGGGGGGGGGGGGAGGGGGGGGTTTAAAAAAAAATAAATAGAAATCATTGGCTGTAAAAACAAAATCAGATCATTCATCTCCAAAAATGCCGCAGCGCGGGCAAGAGGGAGAATGCTGAGGAAGGGGTATTTCGCTCTCCCGCAGGCGAGTCCCGCATCTGAGGATTTCCTGGGAGGAGCCGCGCAAAGCCGACGGCCGGCACAGCGCTGCCCCCCACCCCCGCCTCCCCAGCCCGCGAGTAATGAACGCGCAACACCGCCCGGTCTCAGCGCGGTACATACCTTTCTCTGAGCACTTTTAACTTTTCCCATGTCCATTAGGCCTTACAGCCTAATCTCGCGCTGCCAATTGCTCCCATGGTGAGATCATTAAGTAAATTATTTTAAGATCAAACACCCTGCAGTGACAATAGCGTCCCATGTAAGGTAAATGCTTCAAAGGCCCCCCTTTCAAATTACAGCTCTCCGGAGTTATTCATCACCTCTCCGTAGGGCTCGGCCCGCCATTGCTTGGCTTTCTGCCGCAGGCGAAGGTAGCGCTGCTAATTGGCCTCTGTAACAAAACTGACCTGTGGACGGGATAAAACTTGTTTGGGGCTTAGAGACAAAAATTATTCAAGGTTAAAAACACATGAATGCCCCAGCTACGTCACCAAAAAAAAGGAGTGAATGAATGTCTTCCCCTGCGGTTCTTAATGTGAAAGAATGCGCTCCCGGCGCGCCGGGGTCAGACCAAAGCCTCCTTCAGGTAGCGGGGCCCGGGCCGGGCCTTGGGGACCCTTTCCTCATCGCGGGTTTTCCTGAGTCCCCTCCCACCCCGCGCTCTCCTCTTGGTCGGGTTCCCTCCTTTTTAAACTCCAGGACGAGGAGCTCCATCCTTTGCCTACGTTCCGGGGCACCCCTCCCGGGGGAGGGCCTTTGATCTCCTGGGATCGTGGCAGATGGAACAATTGAACTGCCTCGGACAGGTGCAGAGTTTTACTTGACAGGTTAGGGCTTTTATTTCTAGCACATTAGCCGGGCGCACACAAATGGGTTTTTGACAGACTCAGGCAGGTAAAACAGCATCGAGGTTCCGCCAAAGCGCGGTCACACCTGCCCGGATGGCACAATTTGAAAATGCCGCATAAATTAAAGACAGGTAAAACCTCGGAGTTCCCTGCTGAGTGTTGGTTTTTTTCCCCCCCTCTTTTTAACAACTTGCGAGGGCGGTATGTAGCCCAGTGAGACTCTCCGGGGAGTAAACAACAAATGAGCTTTTGATCTCCCCACTCTCCAAAGAGGCAGGGTGGTTTCAAACCCGCACTCCTGCGCCCGGGGGGCCGGTAACGCTCCATTGATATTCACTGACCACTGAAGAGAAATGGAAACTAAAGAAAGGCCCTTCCAGTATTTCCCCTTTTGCTTCCTTTAAGGTTTCCTGTCCCCCGCCCCTGCCCCTTGCCTGTTTCCCATTCTTCCTCTCCAGGTAGAAGATTTAATGAACAAACGGTGCCTGCAGCATCAGCAGATGCTCTACTTGGGTAAAGATCACACACCAGGGATGGTCAATATGGCTGTTTAAGACACTTGCTGGGGAAATGGGAGGCACTTTTGTTTCTGTGGGAAAAAAAAAAAAAAAAGTTGTTTTGGTGACTGGCAAGTCTTTGCTCAGTTAGTCTTGTTTTTCTAGAAAAATAGGTCCTGTAAGATTTTTGGGTTTTCCTCTTCCAACTTGAGTGTGTCAATAATTTTCTCACAACAGAAGTATCCCAGCGTTCCTTTTGTGAACTGGCATGTTGAGGAAATCAAATGATGTTATTTGGTGACAGCTTTTCCTTTATTTTCTTACTTGACATACGCTTGTGATAATATTCAGTTACCAGGTTAGATTATAAACCAATCATTTGGAGTTAAAGCTTTCCTTTTATCCTTTCTATTCTTATTTAACAGCCTCCAGGGCTTGGCAGTGCTGACTTTTCTCATGCTCGATAATCTTAGTAGGCATTGCGGTCAAAATGTACAGTTTCTTGGGAAAGGGAGGTGATCCTTTCTTCACTCTGCTTCCAGCCCGGTAAGATTAAACCTTTCTTTTCTTTCCTTTGCTCCTCACTAATGAAACCAAAGTGCCTGTGTTTAAAAACAGCATTTACAAAAGGGGACAGATCTAGTCCAATCTGTAAAAAAGAGGGGCTCCCAACAGAGGGG
>CM053614.1:44376238-44405753 GCA_028646535.1 Procyon lotor | reverse complement strand
CAAGGTAAACTTCTCTTGAATGGAAAAGAACACGTACTACTTTTTATGTAATTTCTATATCCTCTGAGTGTATTTGTATGTATTTCTCTTCTTTCCACTTAAAACCATCTACATGGATAAAGGCAAAGTTTTGCATTTGTGGGGATGTAGAAAGAGTGAAATGCCCACAAAGGCATCTTGCAGGTAAATGGAATCAGAGTTTGGAGACCCTTGAATTCTACAAAGAGGATTATTTTTTGACCTTCTAGGTAGTCATCTTGGGGGCATTTTACCTGCACTTCAAACTATAGAGAATAATATTTCTGGCATTAAGGTACCAAAAAAGTCAGTAATTTTTTTTTTTAAATTACATACAATCAACACTGTTCTCCCAATTAGGAAACTACTTTCAGCTCTTAAGAAGGACATAAGCTTTAACAGAAATGGTGTTGTTGCACTAGTCACTTGGCAACGGCGTGTCGGATCCATGAGAAGGTGATGATGTGTGTACTTCTCTGCAGGGGAGCCGTGCTGGTGATGAGATGAGTCTCGGCTAAAGCAGTAATTTAGGTCTAAAGCTAGTTAAGACTGTGATTGGGGTGGGACAGTGAAGCTAGAAAAAGGTGGAAGAGGCTCGAACAGTGAACTGTTGACGTCACTATTAGTTAAGGGAAAAGGACTGAAGGGTCGAGGACATTGCGCTATTCAAGTGTGGGACCCAGTGAGAGGAAGGGAGAGCACGGGGGGCCACTTAGAGTGTGACCGTGGCACAGAGCCGGAGCCTCCCAGAGAAGGCTGGGCACAAACACCTCGTCTCCAAGTGACAGGCTGGGGCTGACTGGACGGTGAGGAGAAGAGTCACCTGAAGGAGCCTGGAGACAGAAACGAAACCAGTGAAGGGGATGGGATGAAAATTGGGTACTGTAACAGGGAAACTGAAGGACCAAAATATTCACGTATCAAATATAGCCGATGGGAGGCTTAGAGAAGGCTCTTGATTGGGTCACCCAAAACAGTTCTGTTTCTACATCCCCGGCTCCTTTTCCTGATTTCCATTGATTAACTTCAGTGACGTGACGGAACTTTCTGGTGTCCTGCTTTGGTAAGCCCTAGGGACTCGCCCTGCAGTTCCCTCAGTGACAGAGAATGTAACAGCCTAAGGCCACCGGGCACCTTGTGAGGGAGGGAAGGAAGGAAGGAAGGAAGGGAGGGAGGGAGGAAGGGAGGGAGGGAGGGAGGGAGGGAGGGAGGAAAAGAAAGAAAGAAAAAGAAAGAAAGAAAGAAGAGTAGCCAACTCCCCCTCCCCCCCAACTCACAACAGGACCACTGGCCTGGTCCCGCACCGCCCCACCCCACATGCTGTCATCTGTTTTCCTCCTCTCACCTCCCACGGGAAGGACCTTGGGCTCAGCCGGTCACCGACCAACCACATTTCCTTCTTCCATCTCTACCACTGTCATTTATTCTACCCATCTCACGAGATGACACCTCAATATTCTCTCTTCTACCCTCTTTTACAAATCTTCTTTAACTCTGCATTTTCACCCTGCCTCAAGAAAAGTTTGCTCCTCGCCCGAATTATCTAGCCTGTCCCTTTGTAAATGTACGAATTTACTGAATGCTCTGTTTGGACAGATCGGAGCTGAAATTTTCAGCTGAGAATGACGGAGAATTGGGCAACCACAGAACCACACTCGTCAGACATTTATCCAGCTGCCACTCACTGAGCACCAACGACATGCCAATTGCCAATGGAGGAGCTTGGGATAGAAATTCCAGTAAGACCTCATCTGCAGGGAAAGACGGATGAATGAGTCAGCCTTGCCAGGCTGGCCCCGGACAAAGGGTCATCAAGAGTGAGAGCAGTGCCTCCTCTCACAAAGGTTTTTCTTTTACTGCTAGTGTAAGAAGGTGTGCTCTTTTGAGAGATCGAGATTTAATAAAGGAACCATGGTTTTTTGTTTTGTGTTTTGGTTGGTTGCCAGTTTTACAGAAGCACAGAAGTATTATTATAAACATCGCATCCAACTCAGTTTGTAGTAGTTGGTTTCTGTCTGGGTTGGGTAGAAAACTAAATTGACTCTGGGATTCAGTAACTGATAAAAGGCAAGAAAGCTTTCACATGCATATTTAGAATATTGTTCCTGGGTCCTTGTGTCTTCTCTTTAGAATCTCTTAATTCCTCTGGAGCCTAATCAAGTGAAATTTGCAGAGTTGAGTTCTTTTCAGATGCACCTTGGCCCTGAAGTTTCTTTGCCCTTTAGGAAAATCAGGCAGATTGGACCAAGACTCCTTAAATGAAAAAGAGACGACTTTGTTCTGCAGTAGAGAATCACACCTAGGCAACATTTCAGCTTCCTTTAAGGGCCATAGACAAGGCTCCTTGCCCTGCTTGCCCTAAGGAGAGGATGGCCATCACCTCCCTCTCTCCCGCCACCAGGGCAACCTGACTTTGTAATTCAAATAAGCCTCCCTTGAAAAAAAACAAGTGGCGAGGTCTTCAGTCTTGGAAGGCAGTTAAGCAAATTTTGCATTTTATGAGCGAGGATAATCCTTCCGCATTTTCAGAAATAAGTTTACAAGCTCGTGCTGCCTGGTGAGGAATGCGAGCCCCGTGACAAATGGGGACACTGAGGAGTCCTCCGGGCAATCTGTGTGACATGCAGTAAATCCTCCCGCTTTGGCAGGTCGGCGAGTGCGGCGAGAGAGCAAGATCAATTCTCTCCCGGCCTCACAAAGGATCCCTCATTGCTGATTGCCGCTAAACCGGCGGAGAAGCTTAATGAAGTAGATGCTGAGGGCTGACAGGAGTATTGGAAATGAATATAGAGAAAATGAAAATATTATGCACCGAACTGGCAGAACAGAGGATCGAGTAACTATCAGTGGACACGAAAACAGAGCATGGCTGAGCGTGTCCTCGGGCCAGCTGGCGACTGCGGAAGGTCTGTGCGAGGGAGAAGGAAGGAAGGAAGAAAATGAAAACCCGCACGTGGGATGGGGAGGACTTGGACATCCAAGTCAGACCCCAGGAAGCAGCACATAAATTGGACATGGAGGCCTGCCAGCATTTTGAAAAATAAGCACGGCTATGGCGAGAGGGACTTTGAGTATCTGAGCCGGGGAGGAAGGTGAATACAGAAAGGCAGAGTAATAAAAAACACCAAATAGAAGCCTTGGGCAGAATACCTTCCAACCCATCCCTCTCTCTGGTTGTTTTCTGCCCCCTCTACTAATGTGTTCCTCGTTTGGTCTTGGACTGGCCATCTCTGTGGCCATAATTCTGTGAATGAACACACATATACATGAAAAATAACATTGCAGTTCAAGTGGAAAATTATTGCGAAACAGGGAAACATAATGTCTTCCGGTTTTCACTGGTGCTATGAGCAGGTAGGTGCAGAGAAATCTCAGAGGGACAGAATGGCAAAGTAAACGCAGGGCAATTAATCAAGAGCATAAAAGTGGCAGGGATGCTACTCCGCTGCTTTCAGGGAAAGGAGGTCTGGGCTTCTGAAACAGTAAAAGTCCATCTTCAGGAGAGCGAATCCCCGCCTACTGTGTTTCTCCGGGGCAGCAGGCCCATGGTGGGAGGTACCCCGCTGTGTTCGGTATCTTGCTGTAGTCAGCCACACACATGGCATGGAGAAGTTGTAGGTGGAATCCGACCACCGCCCTGAGTTCAGGTTAGGAGAGGGTAACGGGAGCATGCTGCCTCATTCCCGAAGAACTCCCCCGAAGGGAGACGTGGCTGCTCAGGAGCAACTTGATGGAGATCAATGAGCTCTGGTGACATCGGTATGTCAGGAAACTAGGGAAGAATCAAACAAGAGATCTCACTCTGAAGAGTCAATTCCACAGGCTAGACTTGTTTAACCCAGAGTCAAATATCCACCATCCCCTTGACTGACACAGCAAAGGGCAGGAGGACCGGAAGATGCCCCCTTAGCTCGATCTGCAGGATGGCCACCCAGGGGGAACCCGGAGTCGGTTTGCAGGAGGTCAGGGTTTTCGTGCCTGCCTCCAATGACAAAGCCCTCAAGTAAAGCAAAAATCTCTGCATCATCTTACAAGGGGACTTGGAGCTTTGGCTTCAAATGTAATTCAATCTTTCCACGGGAAAGTACTGGTTTGCTTCCGAGACCGCTTTCCTGGAGGGGTACACCCGGGCGCGGGTGATGGAATTCTGCTCTTTAACCTCCCCGAAGGGTCGGCTCGGGCATTTGGAGTCTTGCCCGGAGGAATCTACGCCCCCTCACCTTCCCTCCGTTACCAGTTTCAAAGATTATGCCCAAGAATAGGGCAGAAGAGCTAGCAGAAGGGACAAAGAAGTGGGGGGGCGGGGGGAGGTGAGGGAAACAAAATGGATTATGAATTTGAAAATTGCCAATTATCTTGTATCATACAGCTCAGAGCCCTGGCACAATGCTCAGCCACAATCCAGATTTTTCAGCTTAAATGGCTTTACATTCAAGCAAGCAAATTAACCATAAAATAGGGGGGGGAAAAAAAACAAAATATCCCAAGAAAGAATAAACTGCAGATAATAAGCACCAATCTGGTGTTGAATGCAGCCCAAGATACCAATTGTTTCAAGTCCCGACAAAGACAGCTGAATGCTCCTCTTGTGGTTAGAGTGAGGATGATTGCCTGCCATGAGTATCTTCGCTCACAAATAACAGTTTTTTCGCTCTTAATTTTCTGCTAAATTGGAAGCTAACTGCTTCCCACATTGTCATCGGAACACCTGCAGCTGTGCTGGATTTCTGCGCACCATTTCTTTTAGGTAAAACAGCACTCGGCTTCCTTCAGCTCCTCATTATGGCGAGGTCTTCCTTTCACTGCGCCCGCGGCACTAATGATTCAGGCAGGCTGGTCAGTCATTAAGTGACAAGCAAATGATACCGTGTGCAACGTGTGAGTAATCGGTCTAAACAAATGAAATCACAGACTTGCCTTTCCCATCATTCATTTCACAAGCAGTAGCAATGTGCCGCACAGCAGGTAGTTCGGTTAAAACCAGCCTTGTAAAACAAATTTCCTGCAGCCGTGCAAGGGAAGGCGCCGGGGCTGGAGGCTGGGGGCTCTGGATGGCAGCCCCCGAGGAGTGAGAGGTTGGGCTGGAGGGAGAAGAGGAGGGAGGCGCATCGGAGAGCAGAGCCCGGGACATACATTAGAATAATGAAGGGTTTCGTGTCTTATTGGTGTGTTTTCCATTTGTATGGATCTCAGAAATGACTGTCGGATTAGCAAACCCAAAACATACAGCGTTGGCTTCTCAGGTGCCTTGTCAGGAGGTGGCAGTTAAGAGACAGAAGCGAGGCTCCCAAATAAATAATTCTAAATTTGGAGTCGCGAGGACGTCACTGTCAATCAGATGGATGGCTAGGAAGCTCGGGATGCAAATCGCAGCGATAAAAAGCTTTGTGGCTTTTATTTTCAGAGTAGATCCCCTTTTGATTCATCAGTTCTTTGGCACACAGCACAACTGATGGCTAATAGAAATCCGACTTGCATGCTAAAGCTTAACACGAGTTGGGGGGGCGCTGGGGAGGGGAGATGTAAAATGAGAGAGGACCACAGGGAAATCTCCAGAGTCCCAAACTTTGAGCCTTCAGGTGTCTAGCTAGCGTGTCCTGGGGCAGGGCGAGGGGTTGCTTTCCTCATGGGACTGGGGTCTCCCTGGTGGCCACGCTCACAGTCACCCACACCGGCTCCCTTCCCCCCATCGCGTGCCCTGGCACATGGGGGATCTGAGGGCTTTTTGGTTTCGGGTGTATTCTGACTGTTCTGCAGCCACACTGCTGGGTGGTGGGAGGACAGCCTGCAAGGAGTACCACACCAGCCACCTTCTCTCCACACCTTCAGGAATCAAACAGAACGGGGTCTCATGGCTGGCACCTGTTTTTCTTCTTCCTGGCAGTCCCGGTTTGGCTCCAGACTTGCTCATCATGTCCTTTTAGGCGGCTGGCAAAGGCTCCCGGGAAGGGCCTGGGCAATCTGGCTGGACTGCAGTCCATGCGGTATGTGTCCCCTGGGAAGCTGGGCAAGGGGGTGAAGGAGGATGTCGGGGACAGGCTCTGGCATCCCCCAGGACTGGGCTGGCCTGGATACTTCCAGATACAATTTCATGTCAACTGTTCCCTGACGCACTGGGTGACACAGAATGTGTTACAAGGGGTGAAAGGAGGAAAATTTGTACATTAAAGAGTTGAGTTCCTTCTGGATGAGTTCATGTTCTCATTCTGGAAGCCCTTTGGATGGAATCAAACTCCCTAAGGTTCTTGCACAAGAACCTTACTATATTGGTTCTACTGTATGTTCTACTATAATAGGACATTCTTGCCAACAGATAGTAAAGGGTCCATCACAAATAAGGCATCCTTGCAAAAGGACGATCTGCTTTACCTTCAACCCCACCTCCATCTGGGCTCAGTGATAAATTTATCCAAATAGGACTAATGCAAAGCTGTGTTTGACTTACAAGGATGCACAGATATCAAAAGTTTTCCTTAACACTGAAGTAATGCATGCTTCTCGTAGATAAATCAAATAGTACAGAAAATTGTAAAAACATTGCTCCCTCTGTGCTTGCCTTCACCAGGGGTAGCCACTGTATTTTTCGAGACATGTTTTAAAAAGATTTATTTGAGAGAGAGAGAGAGAGAAAAAATCTCAAGCAGACTCCCCACTGAGCATAGAGCCCAACTCAGAGATCGATCTCCTGACTCTGAGATCATGACATGAGCCGAAACCAAGAGTTGGACGCTCAACCAACTGAGCCATCCAGAGACCCCAATTGCACACATTTTCTGGAACGTGTGGATGGAATCACACATTCGTGGATGGAATCATGCTCCACATTCTGTTCTGCAACTGACTTAGACACGGTAGACACTTTTTCCTGTCAACACGTGTAGATTTATCTTGCTTGTTTTAACATCTCTAGAACTCTGGTTTGGGGCGGGGGGGGGGGGGGCTTGTTAATATACTTAACCACTCTCCTACTGAAGGATTTCCAGTTCTCACTTTACTGAAAATAGCATGTATGTTTCTAGTAAAAATTCTTTTATACAAATCTCCATGCATTTGTGAGTATAATTGTAAGGTGAATTCCTAAAACAGAGTTACCGAACGGTATAATCCTCGCTAATCAGACAGGTCACTGATTTCCACTTCAGTCTTATTTAACTAAATATGAAGCTGAGAATCATTTCATGTTTCATTTGCCCATTTTTCAGTTGGACTGATGGTCTTATTGATTTAAAAGAGCATTCTTTTAATGCATGTTTATCCAGCTTGTGTTAGGAAGTTTTGGGGTCACTTTTGATTCTTTTATGATTTTACCCTAAAGAAATTTTTGGCTGTTTATGCAAATAGAACAATTCTTGCCTCTTATGACTTTTGCAGCATTATGTTCGAAAAGTCCTCTCCCCTCTAGTATTATAAAAATACTCACTTCTTTATTTATTTTAAGAATGTTTATGGCTTTATCCATCTGGGATGAGTTGTAGTTGAGTAGGGAGTGAGAGATCCAGTTGCACTTTGTTTCCACATGGTTGGCCATTATCCTACGCTGTTTGTTCCGTAAAGAGGCAGTGTGACCACTCCAGACTGTCATCTCATAGAAATGTTTTAAGCCTGCTGCTTTCTCATGGATCTAGGCACGAACACTCAAAGCTACATATTCATGACTTCTGTCCTTAAATGTCAAAAATCTCTACTTCATATAATCAAGATGTTTTAAGCTCGTTTCAAGATTCTGGGATTTTTCGATTCTATTGGTGCCGGGTTGCCTCTTAGTTCTAGAATAGAACACTTGGTCTATGATCTCATATTCAGCATACTGTAAAGCAAAAAGCTCAGAAAGCCCTCACATTTTTTGTCATAATTCACTTGATGGCAAAATCGAAACTTATAGCTTCAGTTCTGCTTAGTCCGAATGTCTATACCTTTCACTGCGGACCTCCACACACAGTAGGCACCCTGTATTCTTTCAAAATTGAACAGAGTATGAATTTTAAAAACATATCTGCTCCTAAGGATTTTGGAAAAGGGACTGGGGCTCTGCTAGGTTTGTCTTACACAGAAGCAAAAGCTTGCCAATAAAGAAGATGGAATGGAAACAGGAAGGAGGAGGCAGGGAAAAAGGAAGAGGATAAAACCATGAGAAGCTGGAGAGGAGGAAATGCTCTCACAGGGGAGATTCCTCCTATTTAAAGCCTCAAGGATGCATATCAATCAGACTTGGAGCTCAGTGATGTGGTGGTTTTACTAACTGCAGAGCTATAAGGAAGCCCCTCAGATCCCTTGCAGAACAAAACAGCACTGAGGTTTTTAACATTACCAGTAAGAAAAAAAGTCACAATTATTGGTACACTAATAAAATAATGTTAGGTTTTCCTGTTTCTTCAGGGATCATGCAATACTTCTTGGTATGAGGTTTCACTTCTGCCTAAAGGGTGGGTGGGTAGGTAGGTAGGTAGGTAGGTAGGTCCTGGACACAGATTCTCCCAGACACATTTTAGGCTAACTTTGGGGTTTTCATTAAGTTTGAAAGTCTTCTCCACTCTATTTCAAAAATAGTCTCCCCCACCCCGTTTTTTCTTAAAGAATCTTAACCGCTTCTTAGAACCATAGCTAGGAAGCCAGAACTCTCTCAGCTCTGGCTGTTGAATCTACACCAGAAATAAGATAGTTGGCCTTTGCTCAGCTGAAACCGAACAGAAGGAAATAAATAGGAGGAGAAGGAAAGACCGAAAACTTCTCAATCTTGGTCGCATATAAGAGTCATCACTTAAAAAATTATCAACTACGGGGGGGCTTCCCCATAAACTTGAACGTGATAGAATCACCTTGGAGCGCTAGCTCACAGAGCGCTGGGCCCCACCCTCACAGTTTCAGAATCGGCATCTCAGGGCTGGGGCCTAAGAACATGCATTTCAAGTAAGTTCCCCGGTGCTGATGGTCCAAGGGCTGTCATTTAGGAGATCCCTATCTGTCTGTCTGTCTGTCTATCTATCTATCTACCTACCTACTACCTAGATATCTATCTAGATATCTATCTATCTAGATATCTAGATATCTATCTATCTATCTACCTACCTACCTAGATATCTATCTATCTAGATATCTACCTAGATATCTATCTATCTATCTATCTATCTATCTATCTACCTAGATATCTATCTATCATCTATCTATCTATCTATCTATCTATCTATCTATCTATCTAGATATCTACCTAGATATCTATCTATCTATCTATCTAGATATCTATCTATCTATCTATCTAGATATCTACCTAGATATCTATCTATATCTATCTACCTACCTACCTACCTAGATATCTATCTATCTACCTAGATATCTATCTATCTATCTATATCTATCTACCTACCTACCTACCTAGATATCTATCTAGATATCTACCTAAGAGAGACAGAAATTGCCAGAGAGAGCATAAACGGGGAGGAGAGGGAGAAGCAGGCTTCCCGCTGAGCAGGGAGCCCAATGCAGGACTTGATCCCAGGACCCTGGAATCACGACCTGAGCAGAAGGCAGACACTTAATGACTGAGCCACCCAAGCACCCTTGAGACTTGAATATTTCTCTTTCAGAATTCCCCAGGGGATTCAAAGGTACAGCGAGGCTGGAGAACCACTGAACAAGGCACAGACTTGCCCTACATAAAGCTGACCAAGAGAGCCCACGTCTTTCTTCCACACCATAAGGAGACAGCCCTCAGTCTCATCTTCAGTACTTCTCAGCTAAGGGGAGAAGGTTCTTTATAGAGTTCTGGTGGGAACAGTAATGTTGCTTCATTGAAGGACAAAGGGGATCCAAGTATACAAAGGACTAGGTTGATCAGAATAGGACTGGGAACAAGATTCTGGGATTTTCCAGAAAATCTAATTTAAAGGACACACTTTTTCTTTTCTTAGAAGCACAATTAGAAACATTTGGGAAAGTTGGGTTCCTTGTAAAAGGGATCTAGAGAATTTACAATGGGCTATTGCTTAAGAGCCCACTATAATCTGGAGCATAATAACCCTAGGCAAAAATAAATTTTGCCTAAAAGTTGCAGTGCGGGAGAAATTCCAGAGACCAGGCAAATGATACCCTTGGAAAAGAAATGCATGTAGTGATGACTGTCAGTTCTTTTCCAGAAGCGCAATAATCTACTCTTAAAAAAGATTTTTTAATAGGATTGTAAAGATGAATGTCAACGGTGAACCAGGGATTTGCTTTGTTTGAAATTTCAGGCGAACCCAAGATTTTGTTTCTCTGTCATTCCTAAATGTTGGAAGAGGAGGGAGACACGCTCTAACATGCTTATTCACTCCCAGACCGACTATGGCAGTAAAGACTCATCTGATTCTCCCTTATTTGTTGATTTTTTTTTTTAATAGTCTCTGGCAACATTGTTTGGCTCTGGGAAAATAACCACTTGATACTGCCAAAAAGAAATCTGGGGAATTTTCTGATCTGCCTTTGTTTTCCAGATCTGCTCTGAGGACATGGCGAACTGGTTCCGATGGATCATCAAGGCAGAAGGGAAGAGAATGTAGATCTCGCTGAATGAAACAAGGGGGAAAAGGACATACATCTTCAGGATTCATCAGTGTTGCAAGACTCGTTTATTTATCTCTGAGCTACTTTATCTGCGCTTCTCTCGAGCCTCACTACATCTGCTAGACGTTGTTCTCTTTCACGGCCATGGAGTCTTCACTCAGGCGAGAACACGTATGTCACCGAGAAGACAGAACCCACAACGGCAAAGAGTGAAGTCGGGCTTTGCAAGGAAAGGCTGCACTTAGCTTAAGTAGTAAAGGCAGGAGTGCCTCTGACTTCCTTCTCTAATGTAGCCAATTGTGCCCAAGCCCACGGCTTGATTCAGTTCCCTCACTTGGTTGACTGATGAGACAGTGTTTCACCGGCCAGGTGTGAACAGACTTAACTAGCAGATTTATTTATTTGCCCCTGAAATAGCTAGAAACCTAAGAGATGGGGGGTTTTAGTGTTTAACTGCTTTTCGGCCTTGACCTACCTTCTGGGATGAAGACACAGGTCACTGCACCGCAGAGCGGAAGATAGGGTCACCGTTGCTAATAGGCTATCATCAATCTTCCTTTCAGGGGCCCCGCAGGGATACCGAGGATTTCCTCTGACCTGCCTCCCCCTAAGTGAGGGTCATTTTGCCACTCACACGACCTTTACCAAGTGGACAGAAAGGGAAAGCAAAGGTAAAACGCACACCATGCTGTTGGGCTCTTTGCTAGCTGTAGGTTGGAGGCAGCTTTGCACAAAGCTTGACGGTCTGAAGTCAGATTCCACTTTGGTGATGGCTCAGACCTCCCGGGCCTCATCCCACTTGGTTGTCACACCCACAGCAGAGAGGACGTTGGTGGGGGCTCTCTGCCATCCTCTCTGGCTGAGCACCGGAGTCCTCAGTGTCTCTGATATGGGGCACGGCAGTTAACTGGGAGGTTTTCTTTCTTGAATCACTTTTGGTTTCTCTCCTCACTGCCCGCCTACCTTGGCAGGCTGTGTCACTGGGCTGACAGTCAGGAATGAGGACGCCTCCCTTTCTAGGTCCCGAAAGCCATCAGAGGCCATCTCACTGCTGAGTCTCGCTGCCCGTCAGAGCCCGCACCACTCCCCGCCACTTAGCACAACACTTTCATAGAAGACCCCCTGCTTCCCACCCCACTCTCAATGGCCAGGTTTCCCCTGGCTTCAGGAGCTCTGATTCATTCTCCAACACATTCCTAACCCCCTCCTTTTCCCAAGTTCCCAAGAGCTCTGTCCCCAAAACTCAGGCCCTAATCCACAGAGGACTGTGACTTCCTCTCCTTCCAGCATGTTCAGGAATATATGTCGTTAACAGGTTTGCTTCTTCCTTTGACAATGCCTAGAATCCATCCTGGAATAGTGCATCATTTGAGACGGGCATATGGGAGGCTTGCTGCTTAGCATACAGAACCTGGAACTTCCCCCAGACAGCTACGTGATACGTACAACTGCCGAAGGACAAGAACGGAGCATCAAGAAGCCGTGAAAATCAGCTAAAAAAAGATGAACAATCCAAAAGGAAAAAGGGCACGAGGAGAGGAAAGGGTCATTGAAAAAAAGAAAACTTGAAATATCAAGAAACATTTGAGAGGAAACTCAACCCCACTAGTCATCGGGAAAATGCAAATAAAACCATCAGATGAGCAACATTTTTTTAATTTTTAAGAAATTTTTGAAAGTCTGATCATATAAACTACTGACAAGGACAGGGGTGAGAATGGCTATTCTCAGGTCCTGCTGGCAAGAATGTTAACTGTCTAGTCCCTCAGGAGAAGATACAGCCACAGCTGGGAAGGTGATGGCCTGTGGCATCCTTGACACACAGCCCAACACTTTTCCCCAAAGTACAGATTCTAGAGCACCTCTCACAGATACACACAAGAAGTTGCTTCCAGGGCACCTAGGTGGTTCAGTGGGTTAAGCCTCTGCCTTCTGCTCAGGTCATGGTCTCCAGGTCCTGGGATAGAGCCCCAAATCGGGCTTTCTGCTCGGCAGGGAGCCTGCTTCCCCCTCTCTCTCTGCCTGCCTCTCTGCCTACTTGTGATCTCTCTCTCTGTCAAATTAAAAAAAAAAGAAAAATCTTAAATGAAAGACCTAGAAACATTCTAAATATTAATTAATAGGAAATGGACAGATAACCAGTGTATATACCTACATAATAGAATGGAGAACAGCATTTCTAATGCATGAGCTAGAGGTCCATGTATCAACACGGATAATTCTTGAAAATACAATGGAGTACACCACAATTCATCTGGAGTTTAAAAGCGCACACAATACTACTACTATGGGCACTGTTTCTAAATGCATACCTCTGTATTCCAAGTATTATAACACAGACAGGGGGTATCTGGCCGTCTCAGTCGGAAGAATGTGTGACTCTTGATCTCAGGGTTGTGAGTTTGAGCCCCACGCTAGGGGTAGAGATCACTTAAAAATAAAATCTTAAAAAAAAAAAAAACAAACCCACAAAAACCAGACAGAAATGGTAAACACCACCATCAACCCCGTGGTTACCTCCGGAGAGAGTAGGAAGGATGGGGAGAGTGAGGAGGGTTTCACGGACAGCTCCAATTATATCCGGAAGACTTCATTTAAAAATAAAGCCAAATGGCACACAATGTTCATTTCTATTAAATATGGCTGGGCATGAACATAGGTACTTTTCTGCATCTCTGGGATATTTCTCTTTTCTCATAATAACTTCCATGTTGGTCAAGAATGGATCTTTTAACCTCTTGAGAGGACAAATGAACTCAACAACTGAACTCTGAGTTTCTACTTTCTCTGTGGTTCCTGGGCCTCTCCTCTTGGGTTTTTACAGGAAGCCCAGGGATAGGACCAAAAGTTGCCAAGTGGATGTGCTGGGCACACTGAGGACCTCCGGCCAGCGAACCTCTGCTCGGGCTGGGCTACCCGTCAGTGCTCAGACACTTGCAGAAAGCACTTTTTGTCTCATTCTCCTTTAAATGCTACATAGGGAGAAACAAAAGGAGATGCCCCCCATGGCTTTAAGTCAAACCCTTAATTTTATTTGAATATAGTTTTTTGTCATTTAATTACTGCCATTTTTTCTTTTCTTTTTTTTTTTTTGAACACTTCCAGATTGCTGTGTAATTTCTGTATCTATGCAGATTAGATGAAGAGTCCAGGAAGACCCAGCCACATAATTAAGGACAGAATGGAATCTTTCACTTTTACAACCATCTTTCCCCATTTAAAATATGACATTTTCTGTTTTCTAATCATACGTTTTTGGCTTCCAGGTTTTTGCTTTAGACAAATATTTTCCACTCAAAACAGGTTGCAGTGCATATGCAACCTCTCAAGTAAACATGGATTGGAATTGACAAATTTACTGGCATTCTGCTCAGGGTCCAACTCAAGGAAGAAACAGTGGGAGCACAGGAGAAATTCCCCCCTCGTTTGGGCTTTTCCTTGAGAGTTCTTGCAGGACCTCAAGCTAGACTTTGTGATAGATCTGGAAAGGCTTTTTTTTTTTTTGCAGCACCTGTCTCTTTGTTGCCTTCCTGACCTTTGAGGGTGAATTACTTTAAGAGAAGTAAATGCAACAATGGGTTATCAGTGTTTAGAAAACAGAGGGCATACCCAAGTTTGGGAATTTGAGGAAAGGTTGATACAGAGACTATTTACAAAGATGTCATCAGGGTAAAGGAGAGCACAAGATTAGTGCCCCTCAGGCTGTTACAACCCCTAGACTTCAACAGGCAAGAGGGAGTGGTTATCTAAAGCCTGAGGGGGGGGGGCTGGGGGGTGTGTGTGTGTGTGTAACAGATGGATGCTAGGACAAAGGCACCATTGCAGGGAAGGGCCAGGAAAAAAAGACTCAGTCACTTCTTCCCTCCTTCCATCTCTGATTGGTGCTCCCTTTTGGCCAAAACCCAATTGGAACCAGAAGTTCAAGGACCTCGTGGATTTCAGGTCAGCCTTCCAGAGCACAGAGTACAACTAATAAGGAGACTGGCTATCAGCACACCAGGCTGTCCAAAAAAGTTCTATAAATGCTCTCAAGAAGTCAACATGCTTAATGTTCCACATAGGCTAATGCACATTAGGAATTATTCCAAGAAAGCTATGTTCCCCATTCAGGTAGCTGGGGGAGTCAATTCCTCAGACAATGTACATATCATCTGGAGATGCACTGACCCCGAAACTGTTCTACTAGTAGGGAGTTAACGACCAATTGGCCATACTTTGAACATATATAGACGGTTGACCAGAGGAAGACGCAGCATATTTTGCACTGACCGGGAGTGTAATAAAATAAGAACAAACGTAAATGGATAAAATCGTAGCTGATCTGTGACATAAAGGAGAGACCTTTCTTTGTACTTTTGTGTTATGTAGAGCACTGATAGTGGGTCTTTCTATTGACAAAGGAGATGTCTGGATCATCACAGAAAAAGTGTACTACATCTTCTCTCATGTTAAAATTTAGTGCAACTTACATGTACTAACCAGGATGCATTATTAAATTTGAAAAAAAAAAAAAAAAAAGACTTACTGGCTGCAAAATACATAATTTCCATACTAAAGGTGCTAGTGAGATGACTAAAGCACAATTCCTGCCCCCAAGACAAAAATAAAGGGTCCTCTTCTGCCAACTAGGAAAGTCGTACCCAGGTTACTTTGCGTAAAAATAGCCAAAGCCAAACCTAGACACAGCCGACACCCTACTCACCCACTGCACCCCCTCCCGATGGTCTTGTCTGAATATGGTCCTGCTTAAACCTCCTTCTTCAAGGACAGGACACCTGTGTTTTGTATTTAATAAATATATAATAAGTACAAAGGAAGTTCACAGAGTGTTCCGAAGAGAGCTCATATGTAATTAGAAATGCAAAAAAAGTGTATTAAGAAATTAACATTTGAGAGCACCTGGGTGGCTCAGTTGGTTAAGCATCTGCGTTTGGCTCAGGTCATGATCCCAGAGTCCTGGGATCGAGCCCCGCGTCGGGCTCACTGCTCAGCAGGGAGTCTGCTTCTCCTCTGACCTTCCCCCTCTCATTCTCTCTCAAATAAACAAAATCCTAAAAAAATAAAAAATTAATATTTGAGACGAGCCTTAAAGAATGGATTCTAACAAGTGAAGAAGACAGGGATTGGCAGAGAGTACTGAGTCAAGGAAGCTGCATTTGCAAAAGCAGTTAAGTGTTGGTTAAAAATGAAATGCGGGTGTATCAGGCATATTTTTGGGCCACAGATTTTGCACCTAATTAGATTAAAATTGCAAGGCTACTGAAGGAATTAGGGAAGGTAATGGTAGAAATAACAAAACTTATTAAAAAGAGGAGCTAACATTTATGGAGCACTTACTGTGTATCAGACATTGTTTTAAGTCCTTTACATGGCCTAATTCAACCATTCTCACAATCATCCTATGGAATAGCTGATCTTAACCACTACCTTTGGTTAGGTGCCATAGGTAATTTCAAGATCATACATGGTCCCTGAATCATGTATGTACCTGCTTCAGGGAGAGAAGAGAGGAAGTAATTTAATTTAGTTTAATTTAATTTAGGTTTTTTTTGTTATGTTAGTCACCATAGAGTACATCATTAGTTTTTGATGTCGTGTTCCATGATTCTTGTTTGCATATAATACCCAGTGCTCTACGCAATCCGTGCCCTCCTTAATACCCGTCACTGGGCCAACTCATTCCCCTTCCCCTCTAAAACCCTCAGTTGGTTTCCCAGAGTCCACAGTCTCTCATGGTTCATCTCCTCCTCTGGTTTCCCCCACTTCCTTTTTCCCTTCCTTCTCCTCATGTCCTCCATGCTCTCTTCCTTATGTTCCACAAATAAGTGAAACCACATGATGACTGTCTTTCTCTGCTTGACTTATTTCACTTAGCATAATCCAAGAGGGAGCATTTTCACAGAATTTTAGAAGATGCCTGAAGTTATTAGTTTTACTCCTTATGATAATCTCATGAAATAAGTCTTATTATTTTATCAATGTATAGACAAGAAAACTGTAGCAGGTGCAGTTCAAGTAACTTGTCTTGATTCATACAACTAGTATCGGTCGCGAAGCGTTTGATTTCAGATAGTTTACCTTCGAGTCCCTACTACGCTCTTTACTCACCTAACAAATGTCCCTTGTAAACCTGTTAAGGCGTCCTTAACTGGGTTAAAGATGGAGGCTGCAAAGATCAATGGGAAGTGGTTCTTGTCCCCAAGGAACCCAGGTTTAATGGAGAAGACAAAGTCATGGTCGTAGACAACTACAGTAATTATGATAAAAACCAAGGCAGGGTACCCACCAGGGCCTGGGAACTTAGAACTGAGGATTTCACTCTCTGGAGGGGCCTCGCATGGGAGACGGCCGTGAACTAGGTCAGAAGGGACAGTGTGCTGGCCTGGCCAGAGTCGGAAGAACTCACTGAGCAGGAGGGCAACCTCTGCAAAGATGAAGAGATAGGAGAGAACAGGAATGGCGGCATTGGTTACAGGGATGAGGAAGAGTTCGGGGTGGAATGAGAAGGTCTCAGCATTGGATTGGTTGGAGGAGGGGGTGGGGGCAGAATTCTGGTTTAACGTAGTGAAGCAGCAAGTAGGGCAAGTCACAAGGAACAGGAAATAAGAGATTCAGAAGTCTAGAGGGAAGGCTAATGAGGTCTGTTCCAGACACGTTCAGCTGAGGTCAGTGTGGGACCTTCTGACAGAGGTGTATGCAGCGGCCAGGTGGAAATAAGGGTCAAAAGGCCAGAACATGGACATCTGTTGTGACGCCCAAATTTTTAACAACCCTCTGGAATATATCCTATCACCAAACCACTGTGAAAGCTAAATAATCCCACACTGGGAAGATGTTTTGGGGAATCCACATAGAATGTATTTACCAAGGGTAAAAAGTCCTTGGAGCTCCGTGATGGCATCGTCTCAGAAAAGGAACAAAGCATTTTGGAATTTGGTCTTTTGAGGAGGAATTTACACTTCGAAAAAAGTGAAGCGAATGACTCAAGATAAAATATTTTGGTTAAAAAAAAAACAACTGTACCTCTAAAAGGAAGAAAACAGCTTCTTCAGTTGTGGTTTGGTGCTGGCTCTAAAAACAATTTAAAAAGACGTCTCTTGTTTCCTCAAAATGTGTTTGCTGAACAAGACTGTCCAATGAGGTAGAGGATGCGTAGGCTCAGGTGGGGATGGAGGCAATAAACAAGGAAGTAAATGCATTTATTTCAAGAGCAATCAAGTACAAAGTTCCGGACCCCGAGAGTGAGTATCTCCTTAAACTTCACGTCCCAGGATGCCTTAATCACACGTCCCTACTCCCAAAGAAACTCACAACAATCTGATTAAGAATTCTTTTAAAAAGCCGGTTAGATGGGAAGAGGGAGCTCAAGGGGGAAGAGAATGGGGCCAAGTCCATCCTTCACCCTGCCTGACTACTGCAAACATCTGGAGGACTTCTAAGGACAGCAATGCCTGGAGGACCCCTCAGAAGATTCTGATCTCACTGGTCTGATGATGAGACTTTGATCCTGGGTACTCTGTAACTTTCCCAGATGACTTTAATAATCAGAGAGGCTTGTGAAAGGCTTACCTAGAAAAGATGACAACCCTGTGCAGGGAATAAAAGACACCATCAGACCCAAAGAAATGCAAAATGGGTGACTGGAACCATCCAAATCTTTAGTTACTCAAAGGCATCGTAATTGATAAGTAACATTATTATAATGTCCTTAGAAGGCAATACCCACCGTGCCCACTAATATAACCACCCAGGGAGAGGGGGCTCGGACCACTTCAATAAAAAGCTATATCCCTGAAAAACGAAGCTACCAAGGGCACCTAGGAAGATAGGGAGAGCTGGATTATTTCAGATCAATTTCACAAAACTAGGGAACCTTCCTGAAGACTCCTCAGTACAAACTGTCAGCAATGGCAAGTGTGAGGCAGAGAGAGTCATCGTGACGTAGGTTTGGATAAAAGCAGAGAAATACATGTCTATTCTAAGCATGGAAGCAACATGCAAAAGACAGTCCGGCTATTTCCACAAATGCAGATGTTGGTTATAAATTACAAAAGGAAGGACAGAGTACTATTTTGAAGTACAGTGGAAACGCAGAGAATTTCCACCAAAAATAAAAGGAGAAACCCATCCTCCTTTACTTTCCATCTTCATGGAAAGTTTTATGCCTTTTTTTTTTTGCCCCCTTCCTTCTTGCCTTGTCTCCTGACACCCCCTAATTAGTGCTCTCATCTCTGCCTCTGGCACGGTGCGTGCTGTAGGTGGCTGGCGTGACATCGGATGCCTGCCCCTGCCGTGCTAGGAGGCACCCTGCGGCGCCCAAACAAAAAGCCCAGAAAGCCTGACCCAACTATTTTCCTATGAATAGAACGTGTTTTCTTTATTGAGATAAAAGGTGTTTGTGTGAATCTATTTGTACGGAGATGAGCTATAAATATAGGGGGCTTTGTGCATGTCTACTGCATGTAAGTTTCTTGTCTATTTAAGAAGGCTGGGGGTCAGAAATATTTCAGTGGGTCCTCAATTAGGACTGGAAACTCCTCAAAGACTCATCATTTGTCCTCCGCGTTTGAAAGGCTAAGGAAGAGAGTGTAACTTTCTAAGAAGCAAGCTGGAGTCCAGTGAAACTTTTGATTTTGAGATTAAAGACGCTCCCAAGAAATAGGTAAACCTCCTCTTCCATCATCTTCTTTAATGGCATCATAAGATGGAACTTCTCTTTGCCTTGGAGACAACAATCTCAGAAACTTCCAGTGGGGGATGAGAATAGTGGTGCATGGGGGGTTTCTTTGTTGGTTTTTTTTTTTTTTTTAAAGATTTTATTTATTTGACAGAGGGAGAGAGATCCCAAGTAGGCAGAGAGGCAGGCAGAGAGAAAGGGGGAAGCAGGCTCCCCGCTGAGCAGAGAGCCCGATGCGGGGCTCGATCCCAGGACCCTGAGATCATGACCTGAGCCGGAGGCAGAGGCTTTAACCCCCTGAGCCACCCAGGCGCCCCTGTTGTTTTTTTTTTAAAGATTTTATTTATTTGACAGAGAGAAACACAGCAAGAGAGGGAACACAAGCAGAGCGAATGGTAGCGGGAGAAGCAGGCTTCCTGCTAAGCAAGGAGCCTGATGTGGGGCTCAATCCCAGAACTCTAGGATCATGACCTGAGCCGAAGGCAGATGCTGAGCCACCCAGGCGCCCCCATTTTGTTTGTTTTTTAACAGTCAGACATCCAATTGGGATTTATCCGGTGACTCCACAGGGCTGAGCATCTTGCTGCATTGATCTGAGGGCAATGTGGATCTCTCACCAGGGTATATTTTCCAGACAGCTATAATGCCACCCTACTGAGAGTACTGAGATGCTGAGAGATGATGGGTGGGAATAATCAATGCTGAAAACGGTGCCAAAGAGGAGGATTTGCACCTCTGTCTCTCCCCGGGGTGGGGACATATTTGGGGAAGTCCCCGGACTAACGCTAAAGGGACTGGAGTTAAAGCCAGGGCAGTAGAGAACATGGTGACTCATCAGACCAAAGCCCACTCTACTCTCTAAAATGCGATGACGTAAGCTCTCTGCTACAGTCCTTGACCTGAATCTGGGAGGCAGGCTGTTCCCCCTTCGCCCAATGTCTGTTGGAGACTAGAGCTGATACCTTCTATCACAGTCTGAATGTGTGCTTTCTCCCCCACTCCACTCAAACTTATTTATTAACCCTTAAGGTGATGGTATTAGAACATGAAGCCTTCGGGAGGTGATTAGGTCGTGAGGGCTTTGCCTTCGTGATTGAGATTAGTGTCCTTATAAAAAAGAGGCCCAGGGGAGCCTGGGGGACTCAGTTGGTTAAGCATCTGCCTTTGGCTCAGGTCATGATCCCAGGGTCCTGGGATCGAGCCCGACATCAGGCTCCCTGCTCAGTGGGGATCCTGCTTCTCCCTCTCCCTGTTCCTCCTCTCTGCTCCCGCTCTCTCTCAAATAAATAAAAGCTTAAAAAAAAAAAAAAAAAAAAGAGGGCCCAGGTGATTAGCTCATTCCTTCTATGTGAGGACAAAGAGGTCCTCTCTATGAACCAGACTCCAAATCTGCCTGCACCATGATTTTTGGACTCTCCAGACTCCAGAACTGTGAGAAATAAATTTATTTATAAGCCACCCAGCTGAGGCATATTTGATCCAGTAGCACAGAGAGACCAACATACCATCTTAGATGGTGGTGGTAAAACGCACTGCCCATTTGACTGCTGTGGATGCTTAGTGCTCACACACATCCCCATTAGCCTGGGACAGGCCTGTTGAGTCCCCATGGTCCTGGCGCAATGATTATTATTTTCTTTTAAAGATTTTATATATTTATTTGAGAGAGAGAAAGAAAGCATGCACAGAGGGAGGGGCAAAGGGAGAGGGAGAGCAAACCCCCCTGAGCTGGGAGCCCGATGCGGGGCTTGATCCTAGGACCCTGAGATCACCACCTGAGCCAAAGGCAGATGCTTCACTGAGTGAGCCACCCAGGCGCCCCTGTGCTGGTGCGATTATTAACAGAACTTCTTACCCCACAAGCACCCAGGTTTGACGCCCTAGTAAAAACTTAGTGGAACAAGGATTTGATGCTTTTTTTTTTTTTAAGGATTTATTTATTTATATATTTGACACAGAGAGACAGAGTGAGAGAGGGAGCACAAGCAGGGGGAGTGGGTGAGGGAGAACCAGGCTTCCCGCAGAGCAGGAAGCCCGATGTGGGGCTCGATCCCAGGACTCTGGGATAACGACCCGAGCTGAAGGCAGATGCTTAACAACTGAGCCACCCAGGCGCCCCGGATTTGATGCTTTTAATATAGGTTCCGAAATTGACTGGTACCTTTGGGAGACCGGTTCACACAAAGTTGGGAAGAATCTTTTTGTTGTTAACAGTAATTGAGGATTTCCTCTGTTTTGTCAAGCCTTTTTCAGGGATCTGCTCTTTGCTAGGTCATCCACCGATGCTCCATGGGCTCTCCCTGCACAGGTGAGCAGGCGGGTGAGGAGGGATGGGTGTCCTGCTTCCACACATGGCACCCAGCCCAAGCTCCTTTTCTTACTCATACAAGAGCACTGTGTGGAAGACAGTGGCCTCAGGCATGGTCCCTCACAGTGAAAAAGGTACACTTTGTTAAAAAGGGATGAACATGCCCTAACTACTGCTAAACCCTACAGGACGATAGATAATTAGATAAATTTGGAGTGCCTAGGGCAGGGTAGGGTAGCCAATCCATAAAGGTTGAACAAATAAATGAATGGATGGTATCAAATACCTCTCCCGTGCCCTGAGTCAGAGAAGGGGAAATCGACAAGAGTTAGACTAGGAAAAATTGTTTGTTTTAATGAGGAAGATGGGAACCCTAAGGGAGAGATGAATTGGATTGAACAGACAGGGAAGATTTCTGGAGAAGGGGCTTGCAGAGGAGAGTTCCATTTCAAAAGGAGAGCAAGACTGTAGGAGTCTAGGGGCGCCTGGGTGGCTCAGTCGTTAAGCCTCTGCCTTCAGCTCAGGTCATGATCCCAGGGGCCTGGGATTGAGCCCCGCATCGGGCTCCCTGCTCAGCGGGGAGCCTGCTTCTCCCGCTACCATTCCCTCTGCTTGTGTTCCCTCTCTCGCTGTGTTTCTCTCTGTCAAATAAATAAAATCTTAAAAAAAAAAAAAAAAAAAAGACTGTAGGAGTCTAGACAATGCAACAGGCTGACACTTGAGAGAAGAGACTTCCACTATCTTCCTAAAAAATAGATGCAAGAGCTTGTTTCCCCTGTAACCACCATGTACAATTTGACCAACAGAAAAAAAACAAAACAAACAACTTGATTTTCCAGCATAAAGGAACAGCAAAGTTCAGAAACATAAAAAAAAAAAAAGATCTAGAAATATCTTTGCTGTTTCCAGCCAAACTACTGGCCTTTTTGACCTCAGAATCTCTTTATGTAATTGTGCATGAGAGTTGACGCCCATGAATGACCAGGCATTTTAGACAAGAGCTCTGAACACACTTGGTCTAGTGTTTGTTTTATTATTTTTTAAAGATTTTATTTACTTATTTGACAGAGAGAGAGAGAGACATGCAGAGAGAGAGGGGGAAGCAGGCTCCCTGCTGAGCAGAGAGCCCAATGCGGGACTCGATCCCGGGACCCTGAGACCATGACCTGAGCCGAAGGGAGAGGCTTAAACCCACTGAGCCACCCAGGCGCCCCAAGATCAAACATTCTTAAAACCAAACTTGCTCAGTCTTCTAAAAATAATTTCTACATTGGGGTTACTGGAATTCACAAGGCAAACTGAGGGATGGTAATTCTTTCTGTCCATTCTCAAATGCTTTGACAGGACAGTAAGGATGGTGGGTGGTATCAACCACGTCCTAGATCTAAAAATCACACTCCTTTCTATCAGTGTAGCTGGTAGTGGCCTGAAGGATTCTAATTCTACTTCCACTGCCAATGAATGTGACCTTGAACAAACTTTAAAAAAGATAAACACCATACCCTGAAATTGTCTCTGAACAAAATTTCAGATTCAATTGAAATTGAAATATACCTTAATACTTATTATATAAATATATTATATATATTATATAAATATATTATGTAAATATATATATAAATATACCTTAATATTCAATTGAAATTGAAATATACCTTAATATTTATGAATGAATCAATTTGCAAATGACTCACCTTAGATGTAAAAATACTAAAAGTTTTAACACAAATCAGCACAATTGTATCGTTACATTAAAAAAATGAACAAGAAAAAAATATATATATGTGGAGGCATTTACTATGCAAACTAGCAGTACCCCGAAGACAATCTATGATGCTCTACCTGAAAACACAGACCATTAACTCCTTACCTAACAAACTGCACTCCATTCCACCCTTTTGCCTCTAAGCCATGCACTTGCTGTCAATTTCAATGTTATTTCTAGGCTACCTGACAGTTACTTAGTTTACTACCACTCTACTTTGTGCGCCTCACGAAAAGAAAGTAAACTGAGGTAAAGGGAGGCATGCTTTAATAAGGACGGTTCATAGGCTGTCACTTTAAAAACCATTCATTCTCCTAAAGCTAAAGAAACCCTCCTGATGTGGGTTAGATGACCGCAAATTCAATGCCATAACAGGCTCTCAATAATTACGTGTTTAACTCAAAATAATATAGGGGAAATAACTAGCACAGCATCAGAAACATAAAAGTAACTAAGCAGTAGCCCCCTTCGCTACTATTTCAGAAAATAAAACATAAGGTATGGCTTTGCTCTTCTCAAGACTCGGCAAGAACACTGCCCTAGACACTGGTTCTCAAATGTACCTGAGCATGAAAATGATTGGCGAATATGTTTAAAATGTAGATTCCGGGACACCTGGGTGGCTCAGTGGGTTAAGCCTCTGCCTTCGGCTCAGGTCATAATCTCAGGGTCCTGGGATCGAGCCCTTCATCGGGCTCTCCACTCAGCAGGAAGCCTGCTTCCCCCCTTTCTCTGCCTGCCTCTTTGTCTACTTGTCATCTCTCCCTGTCAAATAAATAAATAAAATATTAAAAAAAATAAATAAAATAAAATAAAATGTAGATTCCTAGGTCCCACTAAGTCGGATTATCTGGGGGATCGAAAACTCTTAAATATATATATATATAAATCTCCCCAGTTTATTCTGATGCAAATGGACTCTCACAAGGAAACCGCTGCCTTAAGATATTTTTCCTTAAAAGCTTGAAATTTTGGGGCACCTGGGTGGCTCAGTAGGCAAAACAGCTGCCTTTGGCTCAGGTCATGATCTCAGGGTCCTGGGACCAAGACCCGCATAGGGATCTCTGCTCAGCGGGGAGCCTGCTTCCCCCTCTCTCTCTGCCTGCCTCTCTGCCTACTTGTGATCTCTCTGTCAAATAAATAAATGAAATCTTAAAAAAAAAAAGTGCAAAACTTTCTGAAAGTCCCCAGGATGGATGGCAAAGTCACCACGCACCTCAGATTCCCCCACTGTGAACACGGTACTCACAGCCTGACTCTATACAAATGTTTAGACCATCCCATTAAAGGACTGGAGGGGAGCCCTGGGTACAAAGGGACACAAAGGAGATCCCCTCTGTGAGTGGGGAGGCCACTCCGTCAAATAAATGGATTCTGACTGGGGGTGGGGATGTTTGCTACATCCCAGCAAGACACATTTTTACTGATGCCTCAGTCTGATCTGTAGCTATATTCTTAAATTTGAATAATTTAGAGCAACGATGCTTCTCTTTCATTCTCTCCTTTGATTCAAGAGTTGGGGGGCTGAGGGAATGCTGTAGCAAGCAATTCTACTCCATACGAGCAAGGATAAAAACAGCAATATTCATTCTTTATCTCCCTCTGTCTCTCAGTCGTAACAAAAAGACACACTGGCTGGGCCCACTAACATTTTTCAGAGCCCCGAAGCTTTAAAGGACAAGCCCCAAAGCATATGCTTAGGATTAGGACAGAATCATGGGATACTTACTCCTTTTAAAATTTTGATAGGCTAAGCAATGCTAACTGTCGGAATTCATGAGTCTCATTCATCACTGACCAGCTACATTAGGATGCTTCTGTTCTATTATAAGTAACAAACGCACAGAAACTTTCATGTGACTTAGAGAACGACATGATTGTTAGTTAACAATCCATTTAGGAAGACCAGTCCACCCACTTTTGCAGACATGGCCCTCATACACTCACAAACGGCCAAAGAAAACATCTCCTGAAGAAGCCTTGCTATAAAGAAAGCAAGCAGACACAAAATTGGGTAAAACTATCCCGTTGACAGGGGTTTTCCTGAAAAAATGCCTACCCAGCATTGTGGCTGGTACACAGGGCCCACAGAAATTATTTAATAAATGAATCAACACATGATGAGAGCTGTGGAAAATACACTGGGAAGCAAACACTAGAAGGAAGGTGCCTGGGCGTTCACAAGGTTTTTCCGTCTCCCTTTTACTTTTTTGTATTTTTTATACCAATTTTCTACAATAAGCACCTATTACTATTATAATTTCAAAAGGCAAATAAATATTAAAACCAAACAAGGCCTTTTTGCTTTTCATTTCTCAGTTTTTCCCATCTGAAAGCTTTGAGATCTGTTTTCCTTTCAGAAATTACCTTCATATTTTATCCCACGAGGAACTATTTTTTCCAGTATTGAAAATACACCTATAGGGAGGGAGAGGAAATGCCCTTTTGCTTGGAAAACTGCCTGATCAAGTTAAAAGAGAACTTGACTGAAAACTTCAACGGGGCTGACTAGCAACCTAATAGGAACAAGTAAGTAAACCAGGAGAGCCTGTCCACAGCAGGAAATGACACGACTTCATTAGCTCAGTGAGTGAATACGGACCCTTCCCGGGCCGGCTGAGGTTCTCGGTGCATTCAGTTGTCTTCATTCCTTCCTTCACTCACACTTCAAGCACGACACTCTTGTATGAGGCTGGTCCAGGTTCAGCCAAATGTGTGACCACTACAAGACCCCTCAAGTTCTTCCAGTCTCAAAACAGTGGGGACTTTTCCTCAAAGTGGAAGAAGCTTGTCAGTCGGGACACCGAGGGCTTCGACAGTAGAGCTCCTCAAGGGCCGCCATGCCCATGGGGATAGTCCGCATGGCAGCTCCAGCAGGGGCTGGAGAGCGGGACCAGGGAGAAAGACTCTTCCATTTGTGTCATAAGCTTTACTTACACTTGAACAGAAACGTCTGAAGTCCGTTCATAGCCTTCATCACTTTGACCTCGTCAACATGGCCGAGTGCCTCATCCCCCTTTGGTGGACAACTGCCTCATCCCCCTTTGATGACAGCTATGTTAGGGACCCCAGAAATGGAATGACTGCCTTCCCGTCACACTGTTTGCTGGAAGGCAACTGAGGCAGGCCCGGAACGGGGCTCAACTTCCTTTCAACACGGCCCACCGCCTTTCTCCACCCTGCAGGAATTTACAGAGCCAGAATGCTCACCCCAACGGCGGGGAGCCATTCTAAAAGTCATTGGCACTAGGTGAGCAGGCTCCGGTGACTGATCCAGCTTGATGTGTACACGGGCAAGTAATTTTCTGTTAGACCTCATCATCATTAGCTTTCAACGATTAAGATCCTCATCCCTTTAGCCCAGAGAAGCCGACGCAGAAGCTGTTCAGGTAGTTCTGATCCAAATTCCACAGATCCGGGAGGCTCGGCTTTTCCATCGAAGGGTCAGTAAAGCGTACAGATGATGGGCTGCAGAGTGGTGGCGAACGGCCGGCCCTGTCGAGGTCTGCCGGCCACCACGGGCCATTCTGACCACGCTGTCATCTGGCAGGCAGCTCTCAAGCAATTACCCGTGGCCACTTAGTGACAGCATTAGGAAAGTTAAGTTGGGATTGTTCCCAACTCCTCATTTACCTCAATAAAAATCGAAAGTTAAAAAGACAACTAGCTTGGCTGCAGTCTCTGAGTGTTTTTGAAAGACACAGCGGGGGCAGGTGGGTGTGAAGGAAGCCATCAGGCTGCGATCGGAGATCAGCCAGAGATGCCAAGGGAGGACTGGGAGCAGCCCCCAGAGCGCCGGGCAGGGGGCAAAGGAGCTAAGAGTGTTAAGATGTGCCAGCGGACAATTTGTGCTTATCCGGAGAGTGCTTCTCTTTTATGGACGTTCAGACCAGACCCCGTGATCTCTGCCCTGTTCCAGCCTGTTTTCTTCACTCTCCTTGGATAATGCATCTTCCACCCCGGGACCATCAACGTGAAAACACGGGGCTCTGTTTTGTAACGTCAGGAAATTCTGATTTCTGTGTGACCCTTTAGGACCCATTAACAGGTCAACTTTCTGTTAATTTTTAATCCTGTTGGCTGCGTATTTGGTCTTAAAATGACCCGTGACTTAAAGAACTTCATAGGAACTATAACAAAAGAAAAAGAGAGAAAGAAAGGAGAGGGGAGAGAGCCACCCATTCACTCGGCTACCCACCCCAGCTTTTGCCCCCTCCCCCACTTTCATTTCCGAGAATTTTTAGAAAGAAGTTTTTCATTCAAGATGCTTGATATTTCATGGCCCTGGGCCTCCACACTAGAGTCGTGATCAAGTGGCTGGCTTTCGGGGGGTGACTATTGTCTTAAACGCGAGTGAACACCAGGAGGATCCCAGCAAGCCTCAGCTGGCAAATGAAGACCACTTCCCCAGCCTACAGCACTGTGTGCTCTCCCACCTCCTGTGGCTGGCTTCCAAGAATTCTTGACATTGACAATTAGCTCAGCTCCTTATAATTTAAGCAAGACTTAATTTAAACAAATGGTTCGGTTGCCATCTGGGAAAGGCCTGGCAGAGAGTTAGAAAAACCCTCTAAAATGTTTAGTCTGTTTTACTCCACATTTTCCTAATATTTTGCTTTATGTGTCTCTTTCTGGTTAGCAGCTATTATGAGTCTTCATCTCTCTCCTTGCCCACTTTCACCTGTTCGGCTCGAATTTCTGTACTTCTTCTTTCCCTCTCTGGTTTCTCCCTCTTCTGATCAGTTTCTTCCTTCCCTTTCTGATGAGCCGGTAGTGTAGCGGGTGGCACAGCCCCACGGGCTTGTCAAGGAAAGTTCCCCTAGGAAGTCTTGCTTACCTCTTGCTGTCCATCCCAGGCAGCAGAATCTTAATAGGCAGGTAGAGGAGGTACCAAAGTTTTCGCATAAGCATGAGAAATGAAATCACAACCAATTACGAATTTTAAAAAGCTGACTGACATTAAACATTAATTAAGAAAAGCAAAATTAGGGCACTTGGGTGGCTCTGTGGGTTAAGCGCCTGCCTTGGGCTCAGATCACAATCCCAGGGTTCTGGGATGAAGTCCTACATCCAACTCCCTGCTCAGCAGGTGGTCTGCTTCTCCTTCTCCTTCTACCCCTCCTCCCTGGTCCTGTGCACTCATTCATTCATTCATTCATTCATTCATAAATAAATAAATAAATAAATAAATAAATAAAATCTTTTAAAAAAAGGCAAAAATAAACAAGTGGTCCTATAGCAAACTAAACAGCTTCTACATGGCAAAAGAAACCATCAACACTATGAAAACGCAGTCTCCTGAATGAGAGAAAATATTTACAAATCATATATCTGATAAAGGTTAACATCCAAAATATATTAAAAACTCAAGGGGTGCCTGGGTGGCTCAGTCATTAAGCGTCTGCCTTCGGCTCGGGTCATGATCCCGGGGTCCTGGGATCGAGCCCCGCATCGGGCTCTCTGCTCAGTAGGAAGCTTGCTTCTCCCGCTACCATTCCCTCTGCTTGTGTCCCCACTCTTGCTGTGTTTCTCTCTGTCAAATAAATGAAATCTTAAAAAAAATAAAATAAATTTTCAATAGCCTTGACTCTATTCCCTATGCTGTGCCTTTTAGTCCTGTGACTTACTCACTCCCTAACTAGAAGCTTGCAACTCCCCCTCCCCTTCATCCATTCTGCCCACCCCAAAACCTCCCTCTTGCAACCATCAGTTTGTTCTCTGCAAGGGACTGGAGTTCCTTTGCCAGTGGGTATGTTCTTTCTTTTCAGAAATTGTGCTCTTGGGGTGTTCTGATGCTAGAGAATATGGGAGAACCTCAAACACCCACTTATATGTAGACGTGAAACAGAACATTGCTAAGCTTTCTCCCTTAAAACTATTTCCCACTCTATTTTTCCTAATAAAAGGATATCCAAGAATCGAAAAACACAATTCACAAATTCATTCATAAATATTCACTCTCAAATATTTCTCAAATGCCAGCACAGAAGATTTAGCAGTGCATAGGGCAAAGTTCGTGTCCTTGTGGCCTTTATATTGTAGTAGGTGGGACCCTAAGATGGGAATGAGGGAAGAAAAGAGCTCAGTGAGCAGTCAGGAATAGTTGAAGGTGAGGCGGGAGAGGCACCCTGGGTTGTAGTCACTAGAGTTTTGAGGACCACAATCAAGGCTTTAGATTTTATTCTAATCTATTGGAAGGTTGGAGTGACGC
>CM053614.1:44318047-44375738 GCA_028646535.1 Procyon lotor | reverse complement strand
AAAGAAGATGTGGTATACTTACAACAGAATATTACTCAGCCATAACAAAGAATGAAATCTTGCCATTTAAAACAACATGGATGGAGCTAGAGAGTATTACGATGCTAAGTGAAATAAATCAGTCAGAGAAAGACAAATAGCATAAGATTTCATCCATATGTGGAATTTAAGAAACAAAACACATGAACAAAGGAAAAAAGACAAACCAAGAAACAAGACTCCTAACTACAGAGAACAAACGGATGGGTTATCAGAGGAAAGTTTGGGGGGGGGCGGAGAATGGCTGAAATAGGTGATGGGTTAAAAAGTACACTTAATGATGAGCACTGGGTGATGCATAGAACTGTTGAATCACTATACTGCACACGTGAAACTAATAGAACACTATATGTTAACTATAATGGAATTTTTTTAAAATGCAGATTCCCCTGAGTTCCAAACAGAATTCCCAGGTGAAGGCAGGGATCTGCATTTAAAGCTCCTCACAGGTTGGTGGTGTCTTTTGAGAACCACCCCCTGGAGGCTACAGGGAAGTCCAGGGAGAAGGGGGCCCAAGACCTCACTAACTGGAGGAGGTTGATCCAAGTCTCATCCCTGCTTTGCAAAAAAGACCCTATGCCTCCACCGAGGCGGCCGCAGGAGGTGCAAGGGCTATGGGAACACTTCTTCACTTAGGGGAACATTTCAGTCCGCTTAGTGTCCCCTCCCCTCCTCCCAAGTCAGTGGGCGCAGCCTTCGTGCAACTGCAGGTGCTCACTTTCCCAACCACAGCGACACCTGCTGAGGCAAGGCGGTAAGTGCGACTGAGCATCCCTGCAGCCGCGTGGGGCAGGCGGACCGCACGGAGCAAGGGGCCCTCCCTCGCCGGGCTGATGGCCACCGGTGGCTGCTGCCCAAGGGGGACCCGGAGGAAATTTCGGAGGAGAGCCCCGCTGGCGGCGAGATTTCGCAGGCAGTCCACAGCTTTTGGGAAATCAAAGGACCAATGCCCCCAAGCGCCCCCCAGGCGAGAGCATTTCTGTCTGGGAACCATCCTCCCAGAAAGGGAAGGAAGCGACCCTACAGTCCAAGAGGAAAAAGCCCTTTCACTCGGCCGGCGCCCTCCCCGCACCAGGCCCTGGGGCCTTCGCTCCCGCAGGCACTGCCCCGTTGCTCTGTGTCTCGGTGCCCTGCTCTCGTCCATCCCATCCACATTCCCAGGCGGGAGGACCGAAAGCACTGACTGGACTGGGAAATCTCCCAGCGAACCACCGGGGGAGGCAGATAAAAGGATAGAAAGGGAGAGAGATCCAGAGAGTTTTCTTGGAAAAGCTTAATCCAAGAAGAGGAAGGCAGTGGGAGGGGAGGGCAGGGCAGCTCTCTGGGGAATGACAGTCATCGCCCACCACACTCCCCTCCCTGCCTTTCCACGCCCACTCCATCACTGTGTCCCTGCCTGCCTGCGGTCCCACAGCGCACTGCCTGGAGACCCTGGACTTGAATTTGAGATCTTGCTCACTTAGGGTCTGTCTTAGCTCAGGCTGTTATAACAAATACCAAAGACTGTGGCTTAAGCACTTGAAATTGAGGTCTCAGGCTTCTGGAGCCCGGAAAGTCAGGGATCAGGGTGTCAGCACCGGAGGGTTCTTGGTTTGCAGAATAAACTCTTGGGGTGCCTGGGTGGCTCAGTCGTTAAGCGTCTGCCTTCGGCCCAGGTCAGATCCCAGGGGTCTGGGATCGAGCCCCGCATCGGGCTCCCTGCTCTGCAGGAAGCCTGCTTCTCCCGCTACCATTCCCTCTGCTTGTGTTCCCTCTCTCGCTGTGTTTCTCTCTGTCAAATAAATAAAATCTTTAAAAAAAAAAAAAAAAAAAAAAAAAAAGAATAAACTCTTGCTATGGCCTCACAAGACAGAGAGCAGAGTGGAACTGTTTCTTCTAAGGCACTATAGGGATGCAGGGGGGCTCTACACTGACAAGGCCCCCCTCCAAATACCACCAACAAGGAATTAGGGCTTTGACGTGCAGTGGGAGCGGGGGGGAGATAACACAAACATGGAGTCCATTGAAGCGTGCATCAAGACATGTTGGGGATTCTGACCGTAAGAACCTAGTACCCTTCGAGTTATATATTATCACCTTCTGCTCCCTCCATTGTCAGCTCTAAGAGTAGAGGTTTTTATTCCCTGTTGTGTTTCATTCCCTGCTGTACCCTGATGCCTGGCATTGGCTGCTTAATACATATCTGTTCAGTGAGCAGTTACAGCACACTAATTCGGAGCTCACTCTGTGCTCAGTGCTGTTTTAAGATCTCTACCTGCAGTAAATGCGCTTATTCTCCCAACTACCCTAGGAGACATGATTTGCAGAGAAGGGAAGCCAGGCACCCCAGAAATAATGCACATGAGGTCACATTCCTCGCAAAGGTAGAAACTGGGGTCAGACCCTGCAGCCTGGCTCTGGAGTCCTCCCAGCCCACCGGAGCACCACCCTGCCACTTTTGACGGAAGGAAGGAAGGAATTAAAATGTTGGTTCTCTGGGAAAGGCACATGCTTTTGGGCCGCACAAGTTCTTGGTGACAAGGAGGACCATTCTGACTTAGTGCTAGGGAAGACCTGGGGGCCCCTGGGGTGTCCAGGCTCTGCGGACGAATGCTCTGGAAACTCACCTGGAGTAACCAGCCTGTAGCAGTTTTGCACCATGATTGGGCCTGTGGCAGCGGTTCTCAACTTTGTGGGTTAGATTCACCTCTAAGAGACTGTACAAAAAACTCAGTGGCTGAGGCCACCCTCCCCCCCATCTCCTTAACACAATCAGAAGCCTCAAGGATGAATCCCAGCCACCAGTTCAGTACTTCTGGAAGTTTCCAGGTGATTCCAGTGAGCAGTCAAAGCTGAGGATCTGGGAGGAGGGGAGTGAGAGTTCTGGGGGAGAAGCAGGGGGCGGGGAGCAAGAACCACATTCTTTCTTAGAGCGTGGTCACTCATCACGTGCCTCAGAACCGCAGAGCTTGCTGGTCAAGAATACACATTTCTGGGTCCCCTCCAGACTTACCAAGTTGAAATCTCTTAGAGTGAGCCACAGGGTCTACTTAAAAGAACTAACAAAACTTTGCCTTGATGTTTCCGCCCAGAGAAGCCTGAGAAGCCCGAGGGCACTGGTTTTGAGAGTCCCGCACCAGCAGCAACAGCGCCACCAGCTGGAACTCGTTAGAAAAATGCAAAGCCCTGGTCCCAACCCAGACCCCAGGCCCCAGAAACTCTGGGGGTGGGCTCCAGCAGTCTGCACCTAATGAGCCCCGGGGTGATGCTGGTTCATGCCAAATTTAGGCAAAACACTGCTCTGGGTGAAGGGCCTCAGATTGAAATCCCAGCTTGCTCACTTCCCAGCAGTGTGGCTCTGGGAAGGTTATTTATCTTCCTTGTGCTTCAGCTACTTCATGGGTTAGTTGGGGGGTGGGGGCCGGGGTGACTGTATGAATGGTGTCCTCCCCACTCCCAGATTTATACATTGAATCTTCACTCCCAATACCTCAAAATGTGGCCTTATTTGGAAAAGGGTCTTTGCAGATATAATTAGTTAAGATGAGGTCATAGAAGTGGGGTTGGTCCCTAATCCGACATGACTGGTGTCCTTATAAAAGAGGAAAACTTGGAAGCAGAGAACCACACAGCAAGAATGTCAAGTAAAGAGCGGTATCATGCTGCCACAAGCCAAGGAACTACCAGAAAGTAAGAGACCTGCGACAGTTTCTTCCCCTAGTGTCTTCGGAGGAAGTGTAGCTCTGTCCACACCTTGATTTTGGATTTTTATTTTTTTAGCATTAAGTTTTATTTTTTAAAGAGATATTTATTTATTTATTTGACAAAGAGAGTGAGAGAGCACCAGCGGGGGGAGCAGTAGAAGGAGAGAGAGAGGTAGAAGCAGGGAGCCTGATGCGGGGCTCGATCCCGGGACCCTGGGATCATGTCCTGAGCCAAAGGCAGATGCTTAACAGACTGAGTCACCCAGGCACCCCTTGATTTTGGATTTTTGATCACCAGAACCGTGAGACAGTACATTTCTGTTGAGTAAGCCCCTCTGTCTGTGCTACTTGGTTATATACAGCAGCCCTCGCAAACTGATGTGGGGAGTATTTGGGATGAGGCAAGCTCATCTTGCCTCAGTGACTTCTCCATAAATGTGAGATTTGGTTGTTATTAAAAATGAAAGTGATTCTGTACACTGCCCCCTTAAGTAGGAATTAGACCCGAGGAAAAGGAAGAAAGCAGGACATTCCACCCAGGGAACTGAGGCTCAGGTGGGCGGAGCGGTGTCGTGCACCAGGCCTACTCGGCCCTGGCCGGAGGCTGAGAAACAGTGGACAGATGGTCATCATTTCCGGTCACCCCTGATCTGGACAAGAACCAAATGACGGATCCAGAGGCAATGGAGTGCTCAGCTCTGATGTAGCTCTTCTCATCTCAAAAGCTCTCTCTGTGGAGGCTTCCACTGCCTTGCACGAATTGTCCCAGCCCTTCCAGGTCATAAGCATCCCTGACGTGGGGACCACAGTCCATTACCAATCCTCTCATCTACTCAGACCCTCCCAAACTGCCTGTGTGTGTGTGAGTAAGGCTCATTACATCACTTTCATTACATCAATGAAAGAAATGAAGCAGAATAAAGTTCCCTTTCCTCAACATTCACAGCATAGCTATCTGGCTGCTGGTTAGACAATGCCCCCCTCAAACAGTGAGTAAGGAAAGGGTTAAGGCAGAGGCAGGGAGAGAAAGGGGTCTCTGACCAGCTCTGAAGCTACTCCTGGGGGGCAAAAGAGCTCTGTCTTAGACAGAGTGAACAAGAGATAAGGGAACAGACCAGACCACCTGGCCCCGGATGTTAGGGAGTCTTTTTCTTTGGTGCCCACACTGTAATCACAGAAGATGACCAGACTCAAAGGAGTCAGTCATTAAGGGTGTTATTGATAATAGTCCTTGTGCAAACCAAGACGGCTTAAGAAGCTCACGGCCACAAGCTTCCTGGTCAAGTTTTCAATAAAAGACCACTACTAAAAGCCCTCCGTGGCAACCCATTCGGGACCTCTCTCAGTCTAGAGAGCTTTGTCTTCACTGATTCACCTTCACTGAATCAACCTTCACTTCACTTCACCCTAGTGTGTCCACCATTCTTCGACTCGGTGAGACCAGAACCCTCCCATCCTGCAGTGACGGGAGCCCAACGTCTGTAGTTACGTAACTTCTGTTACTTCTATTCGTCCATGAGAGAGACAGAGGGACCCAGGTGTGTGCATGGGACCCAAGCAATCAGGGTCCCACTTCCTCCTCACTAGCCCCCTCATACCCAATGCCCGGCACTGGGAATTTGAAGCTCATCTTAAAAGAGTCTGTCCCGAGGCAGCTGGCAAGTTGAGAGTATCAAGGGGGGTGGGGTATTATGCAATCTTCCAGGTGCTCTTCCTTTTTAAAGACTGTAGCGCTTCTTTCAAGTCACTGAGGAGGTGAACCATCCTCCCTCGGTGGCAGGTGCTCGGGACCAGATGCAATCATCCCAGCAGATGGGGCTGGCTTCCCTGCTGTCCTAGGCCCTTGCAAGTTCATGGCCAAGTCGGGGCAATGAACTGGGCTCCATCCATCGCATGGCATCCCAAGTGTGACCCTCAGGCCAGCTGTTAGCTGCCCTCTGCAGTGACAGTGAGAGGCCTCGGCTCCAGCAGGAAGCTAGCCCACCAACCGGAGGCAAAGTTCAAATCCAAACTCCCTACCCACCTCTCACCCTGTTTTTGCAGATCCTCCTCTCCCTCCCGGCAGCAAGGGACATAAGGGGCACTGGTTTTAGGGGGAAACAATGCTGGGTGAGCTCCAGCAGTTATGTAACGTCTCTGAATTGAGGGCTTTAGTTTTCCTTCTCTAAAATGGCTTTCCTTATGAGGTTGGGAAAAGTTAAGGTTGGGTAGGTGAAGTGGTTTGTAAACAAGAAGGAATGATACAGATGGAAGCCCTCTGAACGGTAGGGGGACCGATTATGGCCTTGTACACACACAGCTTGCTTATAAGGCCAGGGTTTGTCAACCTTGGTATGCTGGCTTTGCACTTGTCTTTAAAGAATGCAGATGACGTTCAACAGGAAAAGGAGCGGACTGAACAAAGGCAAAGTGAGGTGAACCAATATTCAACGGGCAGGGATTTTTTATACCTTGTATCATTTAACGCACTCAAAAAATCAAGGGAGAGAGCAGACATCAACCAAACGTGAAACCTGAGGTTCCCAAACTTTCTCAGTTCTCGGGTCTCTGAGTGTGTCAGCATCCCGAGGAAAAGAAATACCTAGCAGTTCTATCTGTTGTGTAGACAGGTTCAAACAACGTAATGTGTGCTGGTACCCTAACAACTGAGCAATGGCGGACCCTGCACAGCTCCGGAGATTTCGGAATCAGGGTACACCCACCTCATCTCTGGTTCTATATTGACCTTCAAATACTATTAGTATTTCATCACAGCTCAATTCCTAGCTTCGCACTGATACATCATCATCAAAAGGAATGATATGACTTAATGTTGAAATAGAACTCTCTCAAGCTAGAGGTTCACACGATGGTGGACACATGTTCCCATTTCCCTTAAAAATTGATTATTTCCCAGGAAGCCCAAGTGAATTCACTGCGGCGCCCCAGGCTGCCTCCCTGTGCAGTCCAGAAACCGAGATAACAAACTAATGCTCAAAGTTTGAAGTAATTTCAGGTCAGAGCTTCTCAAATTTTAACATGCACAGGAGTGAACTGGGCATCTTGTTTAAACGTGGATTTTGGGGGCACCTGGGTGGCTCAGTTGGTTAAGCAGCCGCCTTTGGCTCAGGTCACGATCCTGGAGTCCCAGGATCAAGTCCTGCATCAGGCTCCCTGCTCAGTGGGGAGTCTGCTTCTCCTTCTGACCTCTCCCCTCTCGTGCTCTCTGTCTCTCATGCTCTCTTTCATTCCCATTTCAAATAATCTTAAAAAAATAAATAAATGTGGATTGTGATTCAATAAGTCTGAGGTGGGGCCTGAGAAGCTCCTTTTCTAACAAGCTCCTGCATATGGAAGATGCCACTAGTTCAAGGAAGCCTTTTTTAGATTTATTTATTATTATTTTTTTTATTTGGCAGAGAGGAGAGAGGTCACAAGTAGGCAGAGAGAGAGGGGGAAGCAGGCTCCCCACTGAGTAGAAAAGCCCGATGTAGGGCTTGATCCCCTTACATGAGATCATGACCTGAGCGGAAGGCAGAGGCTTTAACCCACTGAGCCATCCAGGCGCCCCTCAAGGAAGCCTTTTTGCGTAGCAATCATTAAATGAAGTAGTCAGAACTACCCTAACCATCCAGGTACCTAAGACTGTACAGGAAAATTTTTTACTTTTATCAGTGGACATCCGGTTTCCAGATGAGCATTTAAAGAAGTTCGGAAGTTGCCTTGCCTGATGGGGGAGGATGAAGGGAAAAGAAGAATGTAGATAAAATTTAAATTCCTGGGCTGCCCGGGGGGCTCAGTAGGTTAAGCTGCTGATTTCTTGATTTTGATTCAGGTTATGATCTCAGGGTTCTGAGATCAAGCCCTGTGTTGGGCTCTATGCTGAACACTGAACCTGCTTGAGATTCTCTCTCTCCCTCTGCCCCACCCCCATGCACTCGCCAGTGCGCGTGCTCTCTCTCTCTCTCTCAATAAAGAGATTTCCTTCACTGACAACTACTTGGGACAGGCAGAGTAGGACAGTCCTCAAGGAGTTCACAACTGTCTTAATTTTAATGCTTTGCTAGAGGCAAACAGCGGCTTTATCTTGACAACAGCCAGCCCTCCAGGTCCCTGTAAGTCCTCCGTAACACGCGAAATCCTTTCAGAAACTTCCTTGATCTCCACCCACCCTCCCCCTCCAACGTCAAAGTATATAATCAATCACTCCTCGAAATCCTGGTGCAGCTCTTCGTCCTGTCCCCATGCTTTAATAAAACCACTTTTTTTGCACCAAAAACATCTCCAGAATTCTTTCTTGACCCTCCGCTCTCGGCCGGCAGCCCACCGTCGCCCACCGTCACCCGCCCACACAACAACGAGAAACGCTGGACAGACTGAAGCCCAGCAACTCTTCCTAAATCCGTCCAAGAACTGAGGCGACAAGACAGGCCACGGCCCCCAGCACTGGCGAGGCGCACGGGCGGGCGGATCCCGAGGACGGCGACTTACCCGCTCGCCGCAGCTCAGCTCGGGCGCAGAAACCCCCGGACCCAGGACCCCGGGCAGGCAGGGCCGAGAGTCAGAATCTGGGAGCGGCTCCCACACCGCGAGGAGGGGCACCGCCTCTCCGAGGGGAGGTCCGAGAAAAGTCCCTTCCTGCTTCCGGGCCCTCCTTACAAACACGTGGAGCTTCCCAGGCTTCTCCCCGAGCCCAGTGGACTTGGGGAAGGGAACTACCCAACTCGGCCCCTCCGGACCTCAGCTCAGGTCAGCATCCCGGCCTCCCCGAGGGCCCGTGAAAGGACACCCGGCCGAGCAGCTCCCCTGCGGGTCTGGAGAAGGCTTCCTCCACCTGCCTCGCGGCCCACCGGCGCTCCTGTAGAGCAATGCGGGCAGCTGAGAGCACTGTGCGCCTCTCAGGAGACTGAAGTCGTCTCTGGGAGACAGAACGGAGGTCACCTGAGGCAAGTTAGCTTCTCACACCTACAGCTGCAGCAACCCGTGCACGGGGCCAACCCCTGGCCAGGGAAACCCTCGCGCTGAGGCCCCATTTCCCTCGAATCCTTTCACCTGGTACATCATAGCCAGCTTGCAACAAAAAAGCTACAAGCCGGGCTCGAAGAGCCTCCAAGCCCCTCCCCATGTCCCACTGCCCCGTCAGACACTATTTACAACACCCAAGTTCCCACTAAAATTATGAACACTTTCCAGGTAGAGGCCACAGAGCATCACACCCCCGGCACGGGCTCCTCACGTGTCCGTGACCCCGCACTCACCCCGGATGGGAGCCAGACTGAAGTCTGGTGAGCTGTGTAGCCCAACTCTGCTTCAGAGCCTGCCCAGGAACTAGCTCTGGAAAGAACTGGTTTTTTTTTTAAGATTTTTTAAAAAATTTATTTGAAAGAAACAGAGCGAGAGAGGGAACACAAGCAGAGGGAATGGTAACAGGAGAAGCAGGCTTCCTGCTGAGCAGGGAGCCGGATGTGGGGCTTGATCCCAGGACCCTGGGATTATGACCTGAGCTGAAGGCAGACCCTTAACGACTGAGCCACCCAGGTGCCCCTGGAAAGAACTGTTTTGAGCCCTGGGTCTTCATCAGCTCCAGGACCCTGTCAATCATTATCTTGTTCCCGGGCCCCACCCGAAGCTCAGGTGGCCTGCGAGAGCCCAGGTGCTTTCTCTTTGGATGCTTGCCCTCGCCCGGAGGGCAAAGCCTTCGCCCTACCAGCAGGACAGAGCCCCCATTCCTGCAGGTGTCCTGCTGTGTTCTGTCACCACGGCCGGCCGGTCTACAGGACACAGATCTGCTCAGCTGTTTTTAGGAGGAAACACCATATAGATAAAACTCTGCATGCCACCTGCAGAAACAATTCGATTGAGCAACATTCCCAGGAGATTTTTACTTAAAGCAAATCAAAGCTATTCAGGGAGGGGCTGCTGGGTGGCTCAGTGGGTTAAAGCCTCTGCCTTCAGCTCAGGTCATGATCTTAGGGTCCTGGGATTAAGCCCTGCATCAGGCTCTCTGCTTAGCCTGCTCCCCCCTCCGCCACCCCCCCCCCCGCCTACTTATCTCTCTCTCTCTGTCAAATAAATAAATAAATAATATCTTTAAAAAAAAAAAGCTATTCAGCGAGACAAGTGATAAGATATGAGCAACAGATCTCATTGCAAAAAGGAGTCACCTTGGGCACCTGGGTGGCTCAGTCATTTAAGTGTGTGACTCTTGACTTTGGCTCAGGTCATAATCTCAGGGTTGTGAAATGGAACCCCGGATCAGACTCACACGCGGGTGTGGAACCTGTTTGGGACTCTTTCTGCCTCTGGCCTGCTCATTAAAAAAAAAGAGGTTACCTCAACATCACTGACAGATGTCCATAGAAATGAGAACATAAAAGAATTCAGATAAAAACTCAATAAAGCCCTGGTCCCACCGGGTATTCCTGCAAGCCAACGGAATTTAGGCACCAAGTCCTAGCTCAAGGAGCCTGCAGGAAGCACATGGATCGCCTGCAGGTGGGGGGTGGTCCCCCAGGCGGAAGGTGAGGCAGCAGGAACTATAAGGGGGAAGTAACCTGCTGTCTGTAATCACAAGAGCCTTGCTGGGGGTGGACCCTGGAAAAAGGAAAGATGCATTCCTTCTGCCAAGTTCCTAAATGGATGTAGATAGGCAGAGCGTGGCTTGGAGCTAAGCTTTGGTGGCAGCTGGGAGACTTTGGTTCTGCTCCTGAGGGGGACACAGTAGAGGAACTTAGTGGGATGAGTGGAACACTGGAGCCTACATTATGGAAAAATAGCCAAGGGAATTTTTTTTTTTAGACACTGGGATGTCATGAATTCAATGTTAAATTGTCTGTGTTGCTACAGTAATGGGATGGTATGAAATACTGATTGAGATCCTTCTTATCTTGTTTACGATTTTGTCAGACTGAGCACAAGCAGGGGGAATGGCAGGCAGAGGGAGAGGCAGGCTCCCCGCTGAGATGGGGGGGCTCCGTCCCAGGACCCTGGGATCATGACCTGAGCTGAAGGCAGGCGCTTCACCGATTGAGCCACCCAGGCGTTCCTGAGATCCATTTCTGACTCCAGAGGCTACAACAAGGTGCAGGGACAGTGATGAAAATCCGCCAAGTTCCCGTATTCTTCAGGTCCACCAGGAATCTACGTCGACAATGAGCTAGACTAGACCAACCAAGTTAACCGACCCCTCCCCTGGGCATACAGACAGGCCTGTGTAGGGCGAAGGATGAAGTTTGCCCAAAAGAAAGGTTTGGTCCCACTCTGCTCCTAGGTAGTCATCTCTGAGCCCTTGGAATGTCCTGCCTGAGAAAAGCGTATTTGTTTCTGTCAGGCCTTGGGCCACACCAGATAGTCTATGCCAACAGTGTGATGTATGGTGGGGACCGTGGACCCCGTGATTTCAGCTTGTTCTCTAAAGGCTGGAGGCTAAAGGCTGAGACTGGAGACAGTCACACGAGCAGGTGGCCATGCCTGCATGACTACTCCCAGTAAAAATCTTGGAGACCAAGCCTTCCATGAGTTTCTCTGGTTTGCAATACTCTGTGTGTATCAGCTCACACGGATGCTCCCGCAGCTAGGGTTCCCTCTCTCGCTGTCTCTGTCAAATAAATAAACAAAATAAAAGCTTAAAACAACAAGAAAAGAGGGGACTTGAAAGGAAGAGTCAGGGATGTGGAGGGAGGCTGCCTGAGGCTTGAACACAGCCCAGTGGGAGGAGCTACTAAAAAAAGATCGCATACTTACACCTTCCCACAGGGCGTGCCTCAGTGAGGCTGGCCTTCTCACAAATCCCTCTGCACAGCACTGTCATTCTTGACCCTGACTGTACTTTAGAAGCACTGAACGCACCTGGGCCTTGTGTCCAGAGATTCTAATTTAATTTGTCTGTTCTGGAGGTTTCACATTACATTTTTTTTTTTTTTTTTAGCTAGCTTTTTTGAGAAATAATTGACAAACATTGAAATTACCAGTTTGTTGAGCTTTTTTTTTTTTTTTTTAAGATTTTATTTATTTGACAGAGAGAGAGAGGAGGGAGAGAGTGGCAAAGGGAGAGGCAGATTCCCCGCTGAGCAGGGAGCCCAATGAGGGGCTCAATCTCAGGACCCCAGGATCATGACCTGAGACAAAGACAGACACTTAACTGACTGAGCCATCCAAGCACCCCAGTTTGTTGAGCTTTGAGAAATATATGCAAGAATATAAACGTGCCAATAATCATGATGAAAAATATGTACATCTCCCCAAAATGTTCCTGGTTGATCTGAGTGGCTTGCGAACAACATAAATGTATTTTTCCCAGTTCTAGAGGCTGGAGTGTCCAAGATCAAGGAACTAGAAAAGTCAAGTTCCAGTGAGAGCCTGCCTCCTGGTGTATAGCTGGCCCCTTCTCTCTGTATCCACACGTGGTGGAAAGGGCTAGTGATCTCTCTGGAGCCTCTTTTTCCCAGGCAGGAATCCCACTTATGAGGGCTCTACCCTCATGACCTAATCACCTCCCAAAGGTCCCACCTCCTCATGCCATCAACCTTTGGGGGTTAGGATTCAACATATGAGAGGTGGGGCACATTCAGACCAGAAGAGCTTCCTTGTGCATCTGTAGAGTTAATACATTATACCTTGCTCTAACGCCTGGCCCCTGGCAAACTATGATCTAATTCTGTCCCCATACTTGTGCCTTTTCTAGAACTCATATAAATTCAAGTATATATCCCATCATTGGGTCTAATTTCTTCCACTTGGTATTGTGCTTTGAGATTTATCCACCTTGTGGTCAACAGTAGCTCGTCACTTTTTACTGCTGAATGTTTGCCAATCTATGTATATATTGTAATTTCTTGCGGTTTGTTTGTTTGTTTATCCATTCACCAACTGATTGATATCTGGATCTGGTCTGGGATCCCTGACCGAAGGTTGTGCAGGATCCCTTTCTCCAGCAGGGCAGAAGCGCTCAGCGGCATCGCAAGCGTGGCAGCCACTAGATGGCGCTCCGCACCCACACTGAACTTGAGAAAAGTACACAAGCAGGATCTGGAGGCTGCCTCATGCTTCAGGCACCACCAGGCCAGAGTCTAAGGTCCACAGTACTTTTAGACACCTACAGACATTTTAAAATTTCTTTTAAAATCAAGAGACATAAAGAAATATAATACTCCTGTATTATATTCATCTTTATACAAATATACTTATATATACATACATACTTACCTATTCTTTATATATACCTATCTTATATATTTATGTTTTTAATGCAGGAAGGATTCCATGAAAGCAAAATGTCTAGGATCCACAGAAGTCCCAACATGGCCTAGATTATTTCTCTGCATCACATTTACTGTGTGGATCAAAAATGTTCAGGCAGTTCCCAGGGTATATATCTCTCCTTATGGACATCTTCCAAGATGCACACATTCATCTACTTATCTAAAGCAATAAATTCATTCTCAAATTCCCCTTGATTTTACCTCCTAAATATCTCTCCAATCTGTCACTGTCCCAATACACCCATGTGGCCACCTATGTCCAGGCCACAGGCCTGTTTCTTCTGAATTAGGACAACAGTCTCCTGCTGGCCTCTCTGCTTCCAGCACCTCTGTTAGTAGCCAGAGAACATCCCCTAAGAGCTCTAAGCTGTTAGTTAGTCTTTGCAGGCTTACAAATGTTTCACACAGAGGACGCACCTTCCTAGTTGTCACCCTCACCCGATAAAATCCACCTACCCCTTCAATGCCCAGCTCTCGGGCTCCAGCTCTCTGCAGCCTCTCCTTGCTCCTCTCCAAAGTCTGGCTTCTCCAAGTGCTGCCTTAGCTGTACCATATTTGTGTGTTTATATTTTTCCCTTATCATGTTATGAGGTGTGTGTGTGTGTGTGTGCGTGCGTGCCTGCATGTGTCACATGTGCACAGAGAACTACTGTTTATAGATCGCCCATAAGATGCAGGACACTGTGCTACCCCTTCTGTGTCCCTTCAATTCACCTCTCATTTAGGTGACCAACTCATCCTGCTTTGCTTGGAACTTTCTACGTTTTAGCTCTAAAAGTCTTGCGTCCCAGGAAACTCCTCAGTCTCAGGCAAAAGGGGATGGGGGGTTAGTCATCCCACACAATAAGCCCATGGTACAGATGAGAAAACTACCGCTCAGAGAAGTTACAAAAACTTGGAGAAGCCCAGAAAACTAGTTAGTGCTGGGGGGCACCTGGGTGGCTCAGTGGGTTAAAGCCCCTGCCTTCGGCTCAGGTCATGATCTCAGGGTCCTGGGATCAAGCCCCACATCGGGCTCTCTGCTCAGCGGGGAGCTTGCTTCCCCCTCTCTCTCAGCCTACTTGTGATCTCTCTCTCTGTCAAATAAATAGATAAAATCTTTAAAAAACAAAAACTAGTTAGTGCTGGGACCTGGCTGTGTCCCTCAGAAAATCAGTACTCTTTCCACCATGGCCTGCTGCCTGTTCACAGTCTTAGTCAACTTTGTATCTTCATGCCTATGATGATGCTGCATATATTGAATATTTGGTGGATGAGTGAATGAATGAACAAATGAATTCTCCAACAGAGAACCAAAACGGTTACCACATAATGACATAGTGAACTAGCTAAGCCGTCTCCCCTCCCTCTCTGTGGTTCTGTATAATCAAAGAATGTTAGAAAATTGGTCTCAGAGAGGAGAAATGACTTGCTCAAGGTCACACATCCGGGAAGAAGGTGGAGCAGGAACCAGGATGCAGGTTTCCTGGACTCATGATCTGAGAATCTTTCTACTAGAGCACAAAGTGAAATAAACCAAAGGGCAGAGTTGTAAGACTAGGAGAAAAGTTTTGGTGGTTTTTTTTTTTTACATCTAACTGAAGATGCTAAGCAGCTCTGAATGGCCAGAATCTGTACCATTAAAAAACAAAAAAACAAAAACCCTAAGATTGAGAACTTCCTTTTAAAAGAAAGGAAAAATAACAAAATAACAACATACAGTGTTCCATGTCTGGAGGGCTTATTACAGGAGCAGGAAATGAAGGAAGTACCTAATTTGTTAGCCAGAAGGAGCCTTTTTCTTCTCAATTCTCCCTAATCCCACCCTGAAAGAGTCAAGCCTTGGGTGCAAACCAACCTGGCATCTCCAAAAGGGAGGGAGTGTTTGGAGACCAAATGGGCAGGCACAGCCAGTCGGAGAAGGGGCCATGCTCCACCAACTGCCGACACAGCTCTCAAATGCCCACTTTGTCTCCATTTTTATGAGCAGCTCTTGGCTTCCAGGCCTTGTTTGTGCTTTGTCCTGGGCCTTTACTGACCTCTTTGATTCTGAGGGGAAGCTCAGCCCCAGGCAAATGGGAATTTCAATGCACAATGGAAACCGGGTTCCTCTAGGGAGTTGGCTGGTCCCAGCATCTAGACTCTGGCCTTTCCAGAGAAGTGTGGCCCCACTTTCCAGAGAAGTGTGGCAAAGAACAAAAGGAGCCCCCGTAAGTGCCTGAGGGATGAAAAGCTGATGACTTTCCCTCTTTTCCTCCTGGATCTGCTCTCAAGGCTCTTTTACGGGAAAGACAGGAGGAAGGAAGGAATAATCCTTTGTCTTTGCCTTTTGTGTGTCCCCTATCCCCCGCCCCCCAATTCTCCAATCTAGTGAGTTGCGAGTGGCCCATCAAGTCTACACTCGGAAGTATTCCAGATGCTTGTAAATGGCAGGGGAAACAGGGCTGCTCAGCCATTAGGAGCGTTGGGGAAATTCTCAGCCTTCAGGGTGAGCCACCTGGGTAATCAGCCCTGGCAGGATTGTTGGGGTGACAGTGGAGAGGCGAAAGTTGAGCAGAGGATGAGGATTCCCGGCACCCCTAACCCACATCAGGGTTGTTTCTGAGCACAGCTTAGTTAATTAATGTCTCCCACGTCTCCTCCAAGCCATGGATGGTGCTCCAGAGCCGGAGGGAGAACGTGACAATGTGGACCCCGGCCTCTGGTACTGACTGCTACTCACAGGGACCTCAGGCTCAGCTTGTCTGGAATCTGCTGTGGGAAAGAGAACTCGGATCCCCCAGAGCCATTAGCACTCAGGAACAAGCCAGAATTGCTACCAGCTCTTTGGACCCGAAGGCACCAGAACAGTGGGAGGGGCCAAAGGGGACCTCCGGGGGCTCAACCCCAGGTTCAGGAGATGTCAGGCAGGTGCAGTTATGGCCATCGTCCCAGGGCCTTCAAGTGACTCCTGGCTGAGGTGGCCCCGCGATGGAGAGACTCCCGCGTGCAGCCACCGGTGTCCTGTCCCCGACTCCGTGACAGTTAACTTTGGCCTCCCAGCAACCACACCACTACCTGCCTGGTAGTGCTGAACGCTGAAAAAAATCAGTGGTTAAGTGGTTAAGACAGCAGTCTGTTCTCTGAGAGACCATGCACTCCAGTTAGGAGGGAAAGGGACGCGGAGCAGTGCGGAGGCTGTCGCTTCATTGGAGGGGGTCAACCTGCAGGGGTAGGGGGGAGTCGGAGGCTCCCCTCAGAGGGGAAGCCAAGCAGGCCGGGGCGGAGGGCAGCTTCCCTGGAGGAGCCGAGACCTGAGGCCGGGGAAAAGCCACTTCCCTGAATTGCAGGGAGGGGATGCACGCGGGACCATCCACGCACCGCGGGGCAGGTAAGTGGGCTTCGCCAACCGAGTCCCAGGTGTAGCGCAGCGCCTCCTAGGCCACGGAGGACCGCTCTGCAACGGGTTGTCGAACTGTCCGAAGGCCTGGGAGCCAGGGTACCTGAAAGGTGTAAAAGCTGGAGTGGAGCCGGGTGCAGTGGGGAGAAGGGTGGGATGGGGGTGAGGGGCAGTGCCCGGGGAGAGGGGTAAGCGGGGGTCAGATGGGAGGCGCCCGCCCGGCCCTGTTCGGGATTCTCACTTTCTCCCGAGGGCAGGGCCAGTGCGGGGAGCTGGGAGGAGTGGGGACTTGCTGAGCCATCCCAGCCCGTCCTCACCCTCCTCATCCCCTTAGGAGACAACAGATGACAGCGCCTGCCTGACCCCTTCAAGCGTCAACATTCTGTAGTTGAGCTCCTGTCTCATTCCCTGATTTCTGTATTTTCAAAAAGGCTCTGCATTGTACTGGAAAAACAGAGAACAAAACCGACTGGCCCGAGCCCCGGCAAGGAGGGCAGAACAGCCCTTGCCTCTCCCTCTGCCGCCGGCTTTGACAGGGCCCCTTTGTGTCCTTTGATTTTACCAGAGCCTCAAGAACAGCAGTTTCAACGGAGATTTAAATTCTGCGCAGGATCGTCGCATGCCCACCAGATGTCGCTAGTGCCTCACATTTTGGTCACGATCGTTTCCAAGGCCCCATCCTTCAAGGCCATGTATGAACGTGCCCTGGAAGCTTGGCCCAGCACATGGCAGGAAAAAATTTCCTTTTTCCAGGATTGTTCTGAGGTTAAAAGAAAGTCCTCTCTTCTAATGGATAAAGTTTGTCTGTAAATGGAAATTTTGAATTGCAAGCCTGGGACCACCTTAAAACATTTGTTTTGAGAATCTATTAGGAATCGGGTTTTGGGCATATTGCATTCCACTTGGCTAACTGTAGTCCCCAGAATCTGGAATGACAAAAATGTAACTCATATTTCTGCATTTCTCCCAGGACAGGAAGCCTGAATGAGAAGGCAGCCCCCTAAAGAACTGGTGAAGTGAAAACTGAAGGTGTGGTTGGTAGAAGTGTGTCGGGAGTCTCGCTGGTGGCCCCACGGGACAGCCCGCTGCCCAGCGCGGTGCTGTATGTTGGGTGGCACTTGGAAGCCATGGGTGCTTCCATGTCATTCTATGTGGCCGTGCTGGGCATGCTTGGAGCACGGAGCCTGTGGTCTGAAGGAGCATTATTTAGCTTAAATCAGCCAGAAGCACATGCCCATCCTACACAAGCCCCAGCTTGTGGGGCCAGGTCAGCCCTGGCGAAAACCCCAGAAATGGATGGGCACGAATGTCCAGCATATTTAGCACACACACCAGACCTGTTGTAGAGAAATTCCTGCGCGCTCCCTAGGGGACCCCTCAAACCCAAATCATCCCAGACTGAGCTCTTGATGGTCTTCTTCAAACCTGCTACCTCTGAGGTCTTTCTCACACCAGATAATTACAATGGCATCATTCCAGTTTCTCCACCCCAAATCCATAGGATTAACCTTGACTCCTCCTTCTCTCCACATCCAATCTGTCAGTAGCTGCGGGCATATCTACCTTCTAAACATATCTAGAATTATTCTACATCATACCACCCCACTTACTTCACCTCCTGGAAATACCTCACATATCTTGCTTGTATCATGCCAGTAGCTTCCTAACTGATTTCCTGGCTTCCACCCTTACCCCATTTTTGGTCTCTTGGGAAGCCAGCAGCCAGCATGATCTCGCTGAAACACAAATCAGAGTGTGTCATTTTCTGCTTGAAACCTTCCAGTGGCTTCTCCTTTGAGCTAGAGGAAACAGCCAGGCTCTGTGCGTTCTGGCTATGTTATCTCTGGCTTCCTCGGTCTCCTCTCCCCTCACTGACTGACTCCAGCCACACCAGACTCCGTACTGGTCCTTAGGGTCCGGGTGCACCTTCAGGATCTTGGCACTCACTGTTCTCGCTGCCTGGGATGCCTTTCCCTCCAGGATTTGCATGGCTGGCTCCCTCCTTCTTTTCAGGTCCTCTCAGGAGGGCTCTACTCGTTTCCCAGGGCCCCCATAACAAAGTTCTACAAACTGGATCTCGCAGTTCTGGAGGCTGGAAATCGGAAATGAAGCTGTTGGCGGGGTCAGTTCTTTCCAGGGGCTGTGGGTCTGTTCTAGGCCTGTCTCCTCCGTTTGAAGCAACTGCCACCATGTTCGCGTGGCCTTCTCCCTGTGTGGTCTCCGAATTTGCCATTCTTATAAAGACACTAGTTTTACTTGATGACCTAACTAACCCATTGACATTCTTTTAACTCTGTACAGACCCAATCTCCAACTAAGGTCACCTTCTGAATTCCTGGCAGTTAGGATTCCAACATGTGAGTTTTGAGGAGGCCAAGGCAACCCACAGCAATGGCCTTCCCTGGCTGGCCTGTCCAACACTGCACCCCTCTCCCTGGCAGGCTCCAGCCCGCTCCCCCTTCCCTGCTTCTTATTATCTGAGCTGTTCCTGCTGATTTTACTTCTGTGTCCTGTTGATCACAAGGGGATTGGTGCTCCACGAAGAAGGGGATCTTCGTTATGCTCATGGCCATTTTCCCACCACTTAGAAGACTCCCTGCCACACGGAGGTGCTCCAGAAATGTGTGTGAGGTAGCTGATGAAGTGTGTCTCAGATTAGCGTTAGCTTACTATTAAGAGAGGGGCGGGGGAGACAGCAAGCTAGTGGGTAGCACACTAGCACAGCCCTCATCTACAAGCTAGTGGGTAATTTAGGGAAGAAAAACACTAGGCAATTGTAACCTGAAGTCCAGCGTGGGCTGTCCCTCCTGTTTTCGGCCTCTCAGGCAGGACCCAATCTGGCCTCAGTCTTCTAGTGCTTGCATCAACAGACTCTAAATGAAACCACAGAAAATTCTTTTGAGGGGAAGAGTAGGCATCTGTCCTTCTCAGTCTCGGGTCAGAAGCATGATGCTTCTATAGGTTGGCTCCAGGAAACATGAAGCATGTTAGGGGGAGCTGCTGCCCCCTGGGCCTGGGGTGGGAGCAGGGGGCCCGCAGGGGATGGGGTGGGAGGGCCCAAGGAAAAGCCCTCCCCAGAGCTGGAAGAGGCGGGGTGGCCCCAGATCAGGTGCGAACAGGCCCAAAGGCCAAGGCCTTTCTTCTCCCTGTGTTCATCTTTGAATGACAGTGTGAATGCTGACATTGGTAGGACCCCAACTTTGCAGGCTCCATGCAAACATCTTTGCTCAGCTCAATCTGCAAACATTTAGGGAGCCGTTGCTGTGTCCCAGGGTCCTGTGGGGCATTCGGGGATTCAAAAGGAAATCTCCTCGTAGCTCACTCCAGCACGCACAGAAGACCCTCACACCCATCCCTTTCAGAGTCACGGCTGCTGGGCGGCAGAGATGGTGCTGATTCTCTTGACAATTGAGAGCAGTAAGCATAAGAGAAGTTCAGGGATTTGCCCAGAGGAGAGTAGAAATGCAGGTGCAAATCTCCTGGCAGGCATCCGGTCACCCTCATGGTCATCTTCTACTTCATCCTCAGCAGTCCTTATCACTGGAGCGCCAACTAAGTACCAGGCACTGTAGTCGGCACTTTACACGCTTCTTACTGTGGTTCTCATACCACCCTGTGATGTGGGCGCATCTTAACCCCCGTTTATGATGCACAGAAACGGCAGCTAAAATCAAGGTGGGAACTTTCACTAGTTTGCCCAGCTCCTAAATGTGTGAGCCTGACCTCAGCCTGGCTGTCCGGCCTCGGAGGCTGCGCCGTTAAGCCTTTTCCTGACCCTCGAGGCAGCCCGCGCTGGATGGGAGGCAAGACAACACGGGGTGGTTCCCCAGAGTGCAATGGGTGGGCCCCGCTTGCGAGACCTCAGGGGTCGGGGGGTCCCGTGGGGGATGAGGTCATCCAAGGGGGCTTTGGGATGGACACACCTTACTTGGTAGGGACGGAAGGGGTCACGGGCACAGCGTGTTCGCGGGGGGTGGGGAAGAGGCCGGGCAGGCCCGCGCAGGATCAGGTGGGGGGCGGGGAGACAAGGCGCTCCGGGGCCGAAGGGCAGAGCTGGCAGAGAAGGGCATAGAGCGGCCGTGGAATGGACACAGTTCACCCTTACAGTGTCTCCTCCTTACCCTACAGGAGGCAGCAGCCGGCCTGACACCCAGAAGCGGGCCCCGGCGCAGTGATTCCAGGGCCTTTCCTGGGTTTTTTTTTACCGCCCGGCACTTAGGTCCGGTGGGCCTGGGGAGTCGGCAAGAGCGCAGGGCAGGAACTGGGCGGGGGCTCCTTTCCGGCCCTCGCCCGCTGCCTTGTCCCTTCCAGTGTGAGGGGGGCAACTGAATACAAAGGAGCATGAACAGTTTTATTTCCTACATCCGCCAAGTCACTTCCACGAAAAAAAAAAACAAAAACAAACGCCCCAAAGCAAAAACAAAACCAATTAGCTTTGGCAATCACAGACGTGCACCAGCTTTCTTAGCAGCCGGGGGCTGGAAGGGACCCCGAAGGTCTCCTAGCACAGCCCTCATCTACTGAGCTGGCTCGGGTGGGGAGGAGCTCACTATCCTAAGGCGATTCTGGGCCTGGGCTCCTCCAGGCAGGGGCCGCCCTCCCCGCCAGTTAACTTAGCATTAATTATCTATATAGGGCTTTAAGATTTAACACTTTGAAAGTAGCAAATAAGCCTCACATACACTTATTTAGCAATTATTTTGTAGGAATCAATCCCCCCCTTCCCCTAAATATCAGTTTAAAGAGGGTACCGAATTACTAGTTTCCTGGGGCAGCTGCCTGATCTCTCGGGCCCTGCAGAGGTAAGCAGAGGCCAGGAGGTAAAGCGCTGGCTTGCCACTGAGCTTTTGTTCTACAGCCTGGAGGCGCTATTGAAGGGCTGTGAGCTGGGCAGAAGCATGATCACATTTGTGTTTTAGGAAACAAAATTTTTGAGGGCATTTTGGTGATTCTATGGGGCGAAGTTCAGGGGACTGCCTGTGGTGAGGGAAGGACACAGAAGGTTACTGTAATGACTGAAAGACTGGACAGCAAGGCTCTGAGCTCAGTCAGGGGGACAGGGATGGCGAAGCCGGTGGAGAAGCTGATGAGCAGGGGGTGTCCGAGTGGGGAGTCAAGATGGCCCCCACACCGCGGACTTGGCCTGGTGGGGGTATCACCATACGAGGTTCCCCCAAAGAAAGGAACCTCTGAGTTAGGAGATACCGGAGACCCATTGTTGTGACAAAAACTTGGGAAAGATCTTGCCACATTGCCTTAAGTCTTCCATGTGGGCTAATGATATCTGACACTTGAATCTTTCTTTTCTTTTTCTTTTTTTAAGATTTGTTTATTTATTTGGGAAAGAGCGAGAGCACGAGCACGAGGATCACAGGCAGAGAATCCCAAGCAGACTCCTCGCTGAGGGCAGAGCGCCACTCAGGACTCGATCCCACAACCCGAAGATCACAACCTGAGCTGAAATCAAGTCAGACGCTTAACCGACTGTATCACCCAGGCACCCCACGACTTTAGCCCTTCTGCTGCACTGTTTTGGTTTTGTTTTTGTCAGGACTATAGGAACAAGTGGTTGACCGCAGGGATTTTCTCAGAACACAATTTATTTTCACGCAAGTTCTAACTAGAAATTACAGCCTCTAACCACACGCAGACAATGTGGGACCCTCCAAACGTCTGTGAGCAGGAAAGGGGCCTTCGGGGGAGGAGTGCTCAGTACCACTTCCCAGGGGTGCCTCTCAGGCCAGCCAGGCTCCCCTGGGACTGCCTGTGGGTCTTCTGGGAGAAGAGAAGTCTAGTGAGGAACACCTGGCTTTTCCACTCTCCCCACTTGCAGGTCTAAAACCCGGGATGTCAGAAACAGCCCAAGGTATTGGGAGCAAGTCCACAACGCGCAGACCTGTTCTTGTCCTCCTCGGGGAAACTGTCCAGGCACAATGAGAGATCTGGGACATGGGGCAGTTTTCGCAGGAAGTAAATGGTAGGGTGGGGTGGCTGGCCAGCAGGGAAGGGCTAGGAAGAGTTCCCACCCTTCCCCCGCCCCACTTTCACCCTGGAGTGCAAGCGCTATGAGAGGAGGACCCGGAAGTTCCTTTACCCCCAAGTTGGGGGGGGGCACAGGATCAGGGGTGGCTGCAGAACTTACTACGGGACTGCTGTGGGGAGTGAAATGACCTGGTGGCAGAAATGCCCTGAAAACTAACCATAGGGAACCCTAACACTCACGCCACCCCCCGCCCCCCGCGAATATCCCCCAGCCCAGGTCGGGGGAGGCATAATGAGGAGCCACAGTAGGGCTGAGGAGCAGGTCAAGTTCCTCCTGAGCAAACATCCTGTCACCATAAGAGAAACCAAACTGAGAGCTGTGGTTGGACCCAGTTCTGAGTGTGGTTGGAGGAGGGCTCTCAGCCCGAGAGCCAAGGGCATGTGCTCGGACCGCATGCTTCTGCACAGCACGTCTGTCTTGCTTGCTGGGTGTGCCTTCCTTGTGCTGGGAAAGGATGCAGGCTGCTTCTGCTAACTAAGACGGAATTGTGCTGCCTTCCGGAGCAGGAACACTTTACCAAAGAACATGAGCAGGTCTAAAGCTTTAGGAATCTTGTTTGTTTAAAGCAGCAAGTGGAAGGCAAATACACAGGCGGCTCATTGAGGATCCAGAAGACCTCAGAGAAGAACCAAGCCAGCCATGAAGCTCTCTGTCCTTGAAATAGGATTTTGTAGCTAGAGCTCCAGGGCCAGTACGAGAAAGTTCATTTTGAAGTTCGCTAATTTAAACAGGAGCCTTGTTCATCTTCCCAATAGGAGCAATCCCAATGATGAGAATCTCCCAACTATCCGGATGGAGGGAAATTTTGATGTCTTCTGTTCCCTTCCAAAGCGGGAGCCCAGGGCTTCCATTCTCTCTTCCTCTCCTGCCTCACTTCCGACTGTAGGCCTGCCCCCCTGATGAAGTGGTTATGGATGAGGACAAAGGCACTGGGGCCCAGCGGTCTTCCTCTGGCTGATCCCTAGTCCTCTCAGAGGCAATGCACCCCTGCTCTCGCCTCTCACTTTCCCCAGGCACCAGAAGGGCCACTTCTGGGTGACAGGAGTCCAGGAAAATCATCTTCTGGTCTTCTCTACCTTTTCCCATATAAAGACAAGACCCCTGCCTGGCGGTGTGACAACAGATATTATCATCGATGAGGCACCTGCGAAACCAGGACTATGGCCCACACTCAGGGAAAGGACAGTGTATCTAGAAAGAAGTGCCCCGGGGGGCTTGATTAGCTTAGGCTAAATTCTGCTGAGGTAACAAGTCACCCCCAAACTTCAGTGGCTTCGAATTCTGATGTTTTATATTTCACTCAGATTACACATCCTTCACAAGCTGGAGACCCAGGCGGAGGGAGATGCCTCTTCCGGGAACATGGTAGGTCTCATGATGAAAGGGACCTGGCCGGCTACCTGGTCAAGGCTACCTGGTCAAGGTTTAGTTTACCAGTCTCACAGGTCACTTCTCCCCACTTTTCACTGGACGCAGCAGGACGTCTGACTGGTCCTGAATTCAACATGGCGTGGTACATATTCCTGTCTCAGGAAGGAATTCCCACATGCCAAGGCTTGACATTGGTGAGCAGGAGGTGTGATCCTCCCATAGAAATGGTGGAGATTTTAAACAATGATATGGTCTAGTCTTCCCACGGCCCCAGAGCGGGTAACTACCCCTGTGCTTCACCCTCCCACCCACGGCTCTGGTGGCGGCCGGGCCTGGAGCTTCCCTCCATATCTGGGTTGATGAGGAAGAGAGAGGTCCTGATCCCACTTGAGTGCAGTGACAGGGGTGACGGAATGTGAGAATACTGATGTCATTTCCTACACGGGGTCTTAGGTCCCCCAACAGTCCATGGCAGCCTGGGAACCGCTCCACCTGCCTGTCACACTCTCAGTGAGCAAGTGATTTCTGGGTCCCAAACAGTGAGGGCCAGGACAGAGGCTACAGAGCCCATGGACGCAGCAAGAAGCTTTCAGGCGCGAACAGCATCTTTACCATAATCTTATATTTGGAAAAGCAGTTTTTTAAAAAAACACTTGAAAATACAAGATAAGGTAACAGTGACTTATATAAGTTTTCACCTTATATTGCTTGGCCATTTTTTACATATAAATTATTGCTTACTAGCTTCGATAAATACACAGCACAGTCATATGTACAGAAGCAGAAAGCATGACGTAAGGAGAAAGAAAATACTGTTAATGGCAATTCTGGTAATTCCACAAATGTTTCATATTTACCAGCTCTTATAATGGTGGAAAACTACAAAGTGTAGTCCCTGAGAAGTTAGGAAGACACCCTGATTGCGGGTTTTCTATCTTCTAATTGTTAACGCAGGCTGACAATGTCACGGCAGTCCTAATGAGTGGTACATTAAGAGGCGAGAGTCCTTGCTTCAGGGCATCAATTTCATCCCAGTATTTAATAACCGTGTAATACGAATACAATAAATAGGCTATGCAAATAAATATTACTCTGCTAAAAAACATTTAGTATATACAGCTTTGCTTTATACAGTAGTACAATTTCATCTAACTTTTTGGCAATTTTTAAAAACCTTCCTTCCCCCTTTAGTTTAAGCACGACGGCCCACTCATTGACAAGCAGGCTGAAATTTTAAGGACATGTCTTTGAAGCGTTTAAAAGAAACTCCGTATTAGACAACCACAGTGGACCTGATCTTCCCCTGTTTGAATGTGTTTGCCTAGTTTCTGAGAAGAGTGGATCAGTGGTGCCATTCCAGAACGTGAGGTCTGGGACCTGGGCTGTATGTGACGGCCATAACAAGACAGGGGGCTGGGACTGGGGCCATGGTGAAGCCCAGCTCCGGGGACCAGAAATCACCAACTCCCTCTTTCATTCAACTGTCTCTCTACTCAGAGGCTCATCTACACGACCCAACCCCTCCTGCCTACCAACGGGAAGGCCTGGCTTTTTGCTTTATTCCTCATCCTTGTGACTTCAACGTACGGTCCACTCAACTTGCTTGCGGACAGGGGTCTAGGAAAATGCATTTATTCAAACATCATTAATGATACTAACATAAAGTGAATGTAGGTCATGATGTTTAGCACTGTAACCAGTTGGTATAGATCATAACAAAAAAGGGAATTTAAAACACTGTAGCCTTGGGAGTGTCTGCAAATACGTATGGAGAAAAGTTTCAGAAAGGCTGCCGTTTTGCCGGCAGGAACCTGTCCTGCGCTCCCCTCCGAGCAGGGCTGCTCTGCTGGGATGCTGACCCATCCACACGGCCAGCAAGAACCCGCCGACAAGTGCTCACGGGCCACTGGCCGGGACAGCAGATGACAGGAGGTTCTCAGAGTGAATGGATCTTCACTCCATTTCACCACAAAAATCCAAGACCCGGGAAGGAGCTTTGACATCTTCGTCCGCGCTTCTAGCCACAACAGAACCTATTCCCAAGAGATGTGCACAAATACTTGGAAAGGGAACACAGCCCGCCCCTCTTCACAGGGGGCCTTGCTGTCGGGCAGCCCGGCTTTGGGGGGGGGGGGGCACGTTTCACGTTGAGCTAACTCTGGTTCCCACGGTTCCGCCTTCAATTCTTGAGCTCCAGATCTAAGTCTTCACAGGGCTTCGGGGACTGCTGAGCTGCTGCTGTGGGGGAAACCTCTGGAGACTGCTGTTAAATTTCAGAAAGACTTGGAAATTCTGACATTCGGAACACGGGGATGAAAAAGCAAAGGTGAACTACACAGAACCCTCCCTTACAGCTGCCGCCGCCCTGAGAGTCCTGTGGCCACAGCCGTGGGGAGCTGGGGGCAAGCATCACATTCTCCCTGGCCTGGGTCTGCCCACACCGGGTGGGATACTGACCACCACTGGAAGGTGTTCAGATGTGATGCGTGTGTGGCTTCACATGGCTGGGACTGGGCTCTAAGCGGCGAGTGCTCTGCTGAAACCGTTCTCCACTGGGAACGAGTCCTCAAGGGGTGATGTCTGAGGGGAGCAACGGAGATCTAATGTGAACAGATCTAGTGGTAGAATGTGGAGACAATGTCAAAATGGCCTGAGACGGTCAGACTGGCCATCCGATCCTCCTCCCTAGCGCAGAGAAAAGGTGAGCACACAGGCCTTCGTGCTGTCAGCCCATGCCATCCCCAGTGGCTGCCAAGGGAGAGCTTTCGCCTTGCCCGGCCCGGACAGGGGCCAGTTTTCCCAGGTTCCGCTGGCTCTTGTCTCCTCCAGGGTCTCCGTCCATTCCCGGGTAGCCTGAGCTTGTCTCTGGGGGGCTCAGCCCTGGGGGGTGCTTTTCTCTAGCAGCCCTGTTGGTTTTCAGGACTCAAGTTTCCACATACAAGGGACAGACTCAATCTCCTTAAAAGTCCTCCCCTCAATTTTCTCCACGTGGTTCCTTCCCGTGACTTCTCAAGCTCCATGGGGTTCCCAAGCCCAGGAGCCGACGCCATGGACAGGGTATCAGCAAGCCTTGGGCACCTCTGTCCTAAGGTGTGGGCGGAACAGTGGGGCGCGGTCTGTGCAGGCACCTGAGGGATGAACTGCAGGAGCACAGAGAGCTCATTCGCGTGGAAAAGGAGGGTCGAGGACATGAAGCAACAGGACGAGCACGTGGCTGATGGTGGCGGATCTCACTCTTGTATCCCACACACTTTTGTCGTTCATGGGAAGCTCCAGGGAAATCCTCTAACCAGGTCTTCAGAATAACAAGAGATTTTATTTACGGGCATAGCCAAATCGGGATTAAAATGGACTAAAAGGCTCTGAGACTTTGGGGGGAAAAAGACTAATTATAGAAAGGCTCTGGCCTCGGCTGGGAGGTGGATGCCTTGACTCCTTAGTGTCCAGCATCAATCAGACATTTGGGTAACTGGGGCTTCTATTTGCTGTAAGGAGGACAGTCACTAGTCACCACCTTGCTCTTGTCTCGGGAACGCTAAGTGCTTGCCACATCGATCCCACTGAACCTCCCTGTGTTGGCCATTACCATCTGTACTGGGGGGCAGAGGAGCCTGCTGGGGGCCAGCAACACCCCAGGGCATCATCAGGCGCAAGGCGGCAGACCTTTGGGACTCTGTTACCTCTCTGGATTATTACCGAGCGCCTATCCTCTATCAGGCACTGTGCTTTTCAAAATATCACACTGTCCCAATAATAAATGTGAATCTTCTTGCATACGTGAAGAAAATCCCTGGAAATTAAACAGCGAGTCCCTTTCTTACAGATGACTACTATTTTTCCTTATTGGCAAAGCAACGCAGCCCATAGCTGCAAATCAGTTGGGCAGAAACGCATTTCCCTGTAAGCCTACATGAATACGTGATTGTGGATGCAAAGAAATGCACGCCTTGGCATTTCCCTTTTGGAGATGAGAGCACGGATGCCAGCTGCTGGTCCTCACTAACTTCCTAGACACAAGTGGCTTTTGGTGACATCACAGTCTGTACTGACAGTGGCCACTCCTTTTCCCTGGAAATCGAGAGATGCCATCACTGTCTTTAGGTGTTCAAATGAGCTGCTTTTTTGGCAGCTTATAAACAGTAACCTACCACCGGGCAAAGTAAAACTCCTGTCTTGCGCACACTCATACTGACGTATTTGGTCACTAGGACAAGACATGCTCTTATCTTGACGTTGGCACATCTCAAGATCAAAACTGGGCTGGATCAACAATGCCGCCATAAGAAACCAGACTTCTCCATTTCAAGCATGTTTCTGACTCCTTTTCTGCCTTCTCTTCTGAGAGCAGCCTGGAGGGGCCTCTCCCCATCTCTGGTGGCTGACGTCACTTCCTGAACACACTTGGCTTGGCTTTCCTGTGTGCGTCTCACGCTGATAAAACTCAGCGACTTCTTTTTTCACAGGAAAGCGCCGTGCTCAGCACTGACATGCCCAGAGCGCAAAGTGCTGCAGTTACGGGGGAGGCTGGCCGAGGGGAGAGGGGGCGGCTCACACCCGGGGCTCGATCCGGTGGGACAGCTCAAACAGGGCCTGCTGGCTGTCGATGACATACAGGTGATTAACGTAGGATTTTAACTCGTGGTGCTCCTTTGGAGACACGTCACCTCCTGTTTTTTGGAAGGAAAAAAAAAGTCAATCTCCTGAGAGCAGAAACGCTATCTCTAAATACCAGTAAAACCTCAGGCTGAGGCTGAGGGTACATCGATCAGGTAGCCTCCTAAGTCACATGCCACAAGGGACGTCCTTAACCTCACGGTGAGATGCTTCTCCAGCCCAGACTTGGGCCTCAGTGCAGGCCATTAGACCGGCAAGCTATTCGTTTTGCTGACATTCATGGTGCACTTGTTACCTCCCGTTACCTAGGATTTAGTGATTGCGTCGGTAGGCCCTCTACAGAATGGGAAGCAGCAGAGGCACTGCCAGTATGTGGCAGGGCACGACCGGTGCCCAGGCCACGCGGCTCCCAAGTCCACGTCCACAGTCCCACATCCCGGCAACTGCCTGTCTCAACGGCTTTCCCTGGTTCTTCGAGCTCAGCCTGGACTCGTCAGAAATCCCTACTCATCTGCTCAGTGCACGGACACAGTAGTTGGTTTGTGTTTAGATGTTGTATAATTCTTTGGCGTCCATGCTTTTTGAGAAGATTAAAAAAAAAAAATGAAGGACCTATTTGAATGAACAGGTATCACAGAACTGAACATAAGGTAGGCTTAGCAGGCAAAGCAAGTTCCAGAAATACGGGGATGGGCTCGGGTCTGCACAGCAAAGGACGAGGCAAGGGGGGTTTCCCCTCCCAAACCCAGGGCCGTCAAAACCCCTGAAGGGCTGCGAGCAGCTTGAGTGCCCTGGGAGCCCGTAGGGACGTGTCCTGCTGGTGACAGCTTCGACAAGGGGCCTGAGATAAAGCAGGCCCCGCACCGTGGGGCAAGCCCACTTCCCAGAGCCAAAACCAAACACAATCCAGAAAAAAACCCGCAAAACCTCAAGGCACGGGGGTCTGACTAAACAGCTCTAGGGAGATAATGTCCCTGTGAGACAGATGGTGACATCACGTCCTCTGGCTTCAGGGAGTTTCGGATGGAAGCCGCAGCGGTGGGCCTGAGAAGGGGCGCGCGGGGGGCTAAGCATTTGAGTGCAGCAGTTTTTTTCTCTGGGTGAGATCCATTTTTTTCCTCCTCTGTGACACATGTATTTTATCATTTAAGGCTTGGATGTCATGGGTAGCTTGTAATTCTTTTTAATTTTATTTATTTATTTGACAGAGAGATCACAATTAGGCAGAGAGGCAGGCAGAAAGAAGCAGGCTCCCTGCTGAGGGGGAAGCAGGCCCGCTATGCAGAGAGCCTGCTGCGGGGCTCGATCCCAGGACCCTGAGATCATGACCTGAGCCGAAGGCAGAGGCTTTAACCCACTGAGCCACACAGGCGCCCCATGGTAGCTTGTAATTCTTAAGGCTTAATTGCAAACGAGGCTTCTGGGTTTCAAAGAGTCGAAGCATCGGGAGTTAAAGTTTTTACCATCCCACTTGTTTGGAAGTGACCGAAAAGTGGTATTATTCTAGAACACCTTCTCTGGGAGACACTGAGAGACTGCTTTTGGTTTAGTAAATATTGGTTTAGAAAACAGAGTGGTACAAAGTAATTTTGTTGTTACTTTTTTGACCTGAGGATGGCAGAATGAATGGTTCCAACCACGACAAGTGACACCCGCACGGCACTCTTAATTTTTAAACTGCTTGATTCACGTTATCTTATTTTATCCCCATCGCTGATTTGGGTCTACTATGTCTATGTAAACTGTCCAAATGAATCCCACTCATTAAGTCGCAAACCCAATTTTTAAAGATATGTACAGAACACAAAGAGTTATGCTTCATGTTATGTACACTTCTTCCCTGGTGACGGGAGGTTCAAGACGGGGTGGAGGCCACCAAGCCAGTATAACCTTCCTGCCCACGTGCGCAGGGTCTCTTGGTCAGGGAGACGGATGTCTCGGAATGAGCTGAGTACCCATCCGTACTTGGGAGGCCAAGGACGAGGAAACGACTATGAACCAACACTCAGAAGCATTATGCTTGTACATCTGAATGAATCTCCAGGACACTGTTGTCACTGTTTCTACGGTAAATGCCTCCATTGTGTGCTTTGTGCAGAATTACATAAGCACCTATCAGGTACCAGTAATCGATGTGAGTATTTTAAAAACTTAGGTCCTGTATTTATAACTCTCTCTTTCAAGCAGAAACTTGGTAATTCATACAGAATACAGAATTTCTGTTTCCCTTTGTAAGGGACAATACTGCCAGCCAAGGCCAGCTGGGACAGAAAAAAAATTCTTAAGAATATGCACTTATCCTTAGGAAATTCGACTTTGATCTTTCTTCTTCATGTGTCCTTCTGTATTGTTGAGAAAATTACAATGAGGATGTTTTACTCAAAGCTTTGTTTAGTGGTGAGCTTTGACTGATTTCTAATGATTGAATGTAACTTTCTAAATTTTTTTTTTATTGCCCTTCTTATCTATGGCATCTACACAAGGCAAAGAAAAGAGGATGGGTCGGGAAGTCAGGCGGGCTCCGTCTGACTAAGGGCAGAACGGGTTAACCCTCCGAGGTTCTGCTTTATGCTCTGCCTTAATGATCTCCATGAACCAATCAGCAATACCGGGGTCAGGATGCCAAAGCCCATGTGAACGCTCCCTGAACTCAACAAAGTTGGTTTCCTTCCTTCCTGCAGTGTTTTAATGCTATTTAAACATAGTGTACATTATGCTTGAGGTTTGAAAAGGAGCACGTATTCCTACATACGTTCATCTCAGTGGGGAGCCCACAGAAGTGCTCAGAAAAATACATTTTCAGTGGAAGGCAACTCCAGACAGGAAGTTTTTGTTGGAGAGGAGTGAAAATTCTGGAAGGCTGCTTTAGGCACTTTTGCAAACTGGGTTCCTGTTCCAGGAAGGCTCCAAGCGAGGAGTTTAGGGTGAGGCTCGCTCCTGATAAACCCACTGGTAATTCAGAGCCATGGGACAAGTAAACAGACTTTCTGGGTCAGGGGTGCAGGGGGGAGCCTCGGATCATCCAAAGTCACTCTGTACAGGGGAGACCTGTGGCTGAGAGAGGATCAAGAGCTGCCGTATCTTGTCTCCCTCTGCATCCCTAACAGGCAGTTGATGAAATGAAAGAATACGGCACCTGCATATTACCCTTTATAATCGGTTTCAATACATTCCCACCAAACACCTGTGACTGGCTTGCGGTCTGTGCCCAGTGGCTGACATTCTGCGCCCGACTCCCGGTACTCACCAAACTGGTTCGTCCTGCAGTGTCTCAGGGTTCGGACAGTGTCGGCAATCATGTGCTGCAAGGGAGAGCAGAAACCTATCAATGGAAGGATCATTTAGGGTGCTGCTGGGGTAGCGGTGCCTGCCGGGATGGAAGGATTTCACACCCTTGGGTGCAAATGGAAGAGCTGTATTTGGAACTGGACTTTAACTTAGAACATTGCGCTTGGCTTACGAAAGGATACTCGGTCTTCGTCTGCGGAAACAGTGCTCCCAGCCCGGGCTGCCCAGAGTCTAACTGAGCCCTGGGTTTCCACATGCCATGGCCTCCAACAGCCCATTGCTCACATGGTGTCGGCAAATCCAGGAACCCCGGCCCTGCCTGCCTGTCCGAATCTGCATTAGGCTTTTCACTTCCGGGGAAGTTTGCCTGCTCTCCGTGAAGCCTGAGATTTCCCTTCGAAGTCTGGAGGCTCCTTGGGACAGTACAGACGCCTGTGTGGTCGTCACTGCTCGGGATCTCTGTGCCTCCTCTGGGCTCTGCGTGCCCGGCACCTGTAACACGTCACACAGGGACTCAGGTGCACCTGCTGGATGCAGGCAGGAATACGGGTGGCATCAAAGACTCAGTATCGCAAATCAGGACAGGAAAAGAGTTAGGAACAAGAGGCGAACATTTTCTAAAACCCTAATATCATTATAGATACCGTTTTCTGTTTATGATTTACATTCCCTCTGACAGTCTTCAGGATTTTGCTTTAATTTCTTTCTGTGAAGTTCTCACTGATCTGCAGGCAAAGGTCTTCTTGACCTTATGGCTGCCTTTGACCAGATCCCACCAGCTCATACTCGGGCACCTCCAACAATCGTCTAGCTCTCTCGTTTTTAGGGTTCCACCATGAGGGAGAGAGACGGCATTTAGGACAACACCATTCCGCACTACTGTTCTTCCCCTCTGGTTGCTAGAATCATCTCCAAACACTGCTGCTATCATGTTCTAGTCCTCTGGAAAATCCACAGTGACTTTCTCATTTGCTTCATCTCAAAATCCAAACATCGTCCCATTATTCGAGAATCAACATTATTATCTGGTCCTCCAAACCTCCCCAAACATGTCATCATCTTTCCCATGTACACACCAAGCAAAGGCTCGTCCGTTTACAGCAAGCCCTCAATGAATGATTGCTAAAAGAATAACATGAGCACACGCGTTTTTTTATTTAATATCTGTCAGAGCTGTAGAAACTTTATTTGAACATGACCCCCTTATTAAATTGTTCTCCACTGCATTTCTAATTTATTTCTACTCAATAGTGGGAAATCCAATAGGACAGCGATTAGAACAGTAGCCCAGGCTGCCTTTGTAAAGGAAATGAGTCGTGACTCACGTCTGTGAATGCATTGTTAGGTTTCCTTCCCCAAACGTGACCGCTCTTCCCAGGGCAGGTCTCTTGTTCTAAGCTATGGCGTCACCCTGATTTCTATCGTGTGCCACTCGTGTGGCTCCTGAGAGCCCTGGGCGGGTACAGGGCTGAGTACTGAGCACCACAGGGACACCTGGATCCTGGTCCTCCTCATCTTTGGCTTTCCCGAAGCAGGAAGGAGGAAGGGGAGGAAGATCTGGTAAAGGATGATGCTCTCTCAGGGACAAGAGAAAGCATCTGTTTCTTCGTTATTTAATAGTCTGGGGCTGAAATGGTTGGAGCTGCTGAGACAGCAGAGGGCACAATGGACAGCTCATTAGACTCAATGCGCGCTCCTGGGCCCTCGTGGCGTCGGCCTTCATGTGCTGGCCTGTATCAGCCAGATAGAGAGAATGCACGGAATTATTTGCTAGCTGGCATAGGGTAATATCCACCGTGAGGGATTGCCTTCTCACCAGTGAATTCAGTTAGGTTCTATTGGTTCATTATTGTGAAAGATGATCCTGTTTTAGCTCAAGCGAAATGCTGTTCCTTGCTAAGAAACATTCCTTCGAAATATTGACTCCATTAGGAAATTCGGTTTCCTTCTCCAGCATCCAAGTAGAACACAGGGCTGTGTATAATGTAAAATAGATTTCTCTCTTTTGAAAAAATGTGAATGCAGCCTGTCTTCTCTGTGTGAGGAGGGGGTCAGCCTGAGGCAGGCTGTACTGTTAAGTGCCATCTACTTTGAGGACCAGGAGCTCCCCGATATTTCAGAATCTGCTCTCTTTAGGGATGATGTCCACCTCATGGATGCACGGGGGTGCCGGGGCCCCTCTGGGCACATATACCTGCATTTCTTTTTTTTGGTGGACAGCAAAGTTGATTGGGAGGTAGTTCAAAGCTCCTAAAGAGGGAGAGGACCTGAGAGGGCTGCCCTATACTTGCATTTATTTTCTCGCTGTCTTTTTTCATAACATTCTCTTCAGGAATTTAAAATTTAAAAGGGGGGGGCTGGGTGGCTCGGTTGGGCGTCTGTCTTCAGCTCAGGTCATGATCCCAGGGTCCTGGAATCGAGCCTCGCATTGGGGCTTCTCACTCTGCCATTTCCCCTGCTTGTGCTCTCTCTTTCTGCCAAATAAATAAATAAAACATTTTAAAAAATAAAATTTAAAAGAGAATATGACTACTATGTATGCCATGTTTTTTCTTCAAACCATCTTAAGGAATTAAGGGGTACAGAGAGCTACTAACAGAAGGACTATTTGTTAGACTTTGTTTCACTCCCTGTGGTCAGTCCGAAGACTTTATTTATTTATTCGACAGAGAGAGAGAGACAGCGAGAGAGGGAACACAAGCAGGGGGAGTGGGAGAGGGAGAAGCAGGCTTCCCGTGGAGCAGGGAGCCCGATGTGGGGCTCGATCCCAGGACCCTGGGATCATGACCTGAGACAAAGGCAGACGCTTAACGACTGAGCCACCCATGTGCCCCAGATTTTATTTTTATTTTTCCCCGTGGTCAGTCTGAAGTGTCGACACATCTGAAAGCAAGACCCTAGACTGCATGAGCTGCATTACAAGGCTTCCACTGCAATGTTGAAGAAAGCAGGGGAAGCCAGAGATGCTGGTCAGAGGGAGAGAGAGGGCTGCAGGGACCTCCCCATTGCTCTCTCCCATCTGGGCTTTTATCGAATTGTTCTCTCACTTTGCTGGCACCATCTGAGGGGCAGCAACACGAGGAGCTTAACCAAACCACCGGTTCACTTCGGGGAGGAGGAGGTCCACGGCCAGCCTGCCCTCAACAATAGCCAAGAGTCAGCTGATGAAAAGTTTCATCAAACAAGCGATTATTCTCTCACGCTCCCTCTCAGTCAGAGGGAAACGCACTCCATCTCTATAGGGAATTCCACTCAGAGTGACACACCCATCCCACAGCTTCACGCGTGCTCTCCAGTGCCCGTTAGGCACTCTTAACCAGATGTGCAGGCCAGGGTCTGAAGGAGCTACTGACTGAAGGCTTCATTTGCCTGAAATCATTTCATTAATATCACACTCGGGAGATGAACATACACAGGATCTGGAATGTTAGTGCCTATAGCCTTTGGTTGCAAAGAGGTGCCCTATGATCTTGAGAACATGACACAGTGATGAGGCAGAAATTTCAAAGAATAAGTACAAAAAAAACCCCACTTTGAATATCCACTTCTGGCTGTGTTGGTTTGACTGTAGAATCTTCCAGAATTTTCTAACTAAGCTCTGATTCCAAAGTACTTAGTGCAGAGGGACTTGAAAAGTTATAGACACATCTACTTCTTTTTTTTTTTTTTTTTTTAAGATTTTATTTATTTGACAGAAAGAGTGATCACAAGCAGGGGGAGCAACAGAGGGAGAGGGAGAAGCAGTTCTCCTTGCTGAGCAGGGAGCCCGATACAGGGCTTGATCCCAAGACCCCAGGATCATGACCCCAGCTGAAGGAAAATGTTTAACCAAATAAGCCACCCAGATGCCCCTGGACACATCTACTTTAAAAATAACGGTACAGGGGTGCCTGGATGGTGGAATGCATTAAGTATCCGGCCCTTGGTTTCGGCTCAGGTAGTGATCTCAAGGTTGTGAGATCGAGTCCTGCATAGGGCTCTGTGCACAGCACGGAGTCTACTTGAGATTTCCTCTCTATCTGTCCTGTTCGTGCTCTCTCTCAAATAAATATACAAATCTTAAAAAAAAAAAAAAAGGCACAAACCTATCATTCTCCAGTGATTAAAGTGGAGCTATGATAAGATATCCCAAGATAACTGTTTCCCAGGTTCTAGGATGGTGGGTTTTCAAGTTGCACAGCGGTTCTCTGCTGCCTCCCCTGCTGTGTAGTGAGTTAACCTGATGACAAGAGCATGGCACTTATGAGGCAAAGGTCAGGCGTCAAACCTCGCCTGGCCTCATCAGTGTGTACTGCTCTTTGGTCATGGTCTGCAACCCCTGCCTCCCTCAACCTGCTCTCACAGGCCTGACCTCGTCTCACAGGGAATCGGGGGTCAGTTCCTGAAAGAGTTCACATAAACCCATTATAATAACTGAAAAGGTCACTCAAAGGTCAGGATCTCTGGACAGGGATCACTGCTATCATCTCTAACTACGAAGGACAGTCTCCTCTATGACACTAACGTTCATTTATCAGACAGACTCATTCTGGGGTCACCTGGGCCTCTTTGGAGCACTCCTATTTTATTTATTTGGCTCAGTTCCAGCAGGCCACCCCTCCTTGGCCCCCAGCCACTCAGAAAGGCGAGAAGGAGTCCACCACATGAGAAAAAAACCTGGGAAGGCCCTAGAAGTAATTCAGCAAGAGGCCTTCCGGTAACTCACAAGGACAAGGAGGGACTGATTGGGGACCTTTCACTGGTGAGCAGGGCGGGCCCTGTGCTAGCACGGCGCTCTCCACCGTGGCACGCCTGTGGACCTGCCCTCGCACACGCGCTACCAATTCCACCTTCATGTCCAAGCGGGGAGCGCTGGAGACGGACACACCTCCCCAGAAGCTGCCTCCTGAGCCCCGGGAGCCATGCACACGGAGACATGGAGCAATAGCCCTCAGGCAGTCGGGCTGAGCCTCCCTCATGCGAATTCCTCGCGAGAGAACCTTCCAGTTTTACTTCTGGTTCAGTAATACAGCCTCTGATGGGAACGTAATAGAGTTCCATTTTTGAACCTAAGAAGCAGGTTTTCCTATGTGGTTCTCAAAACCTTGAGAGCACCCTTATTTTTAACTGGAATGCCTTCTTGTGAGAATGCGTAACACACAGCAGACAAGCTCCTGGAAACAACCATGCTTTCAAAGGAGAAGAATACTTAAACCATTTATTTTTTTGGAGCAAGAAGGAAAAGCGTACACTTTCCTTACAGGGAGGAAAAGGAATAAATAATGAAATTTACATACCAGTTTTTCAAAATTGACAAGATTATCCAAAAATGTTTTATTTCCTTCATGAATAAATGTTACATCTGAAAATTAAAAACAAGATATATGTGCTGTTAGGAATGAATCAGGGCTAAGGAGGTCTAGGTGCAATGCAACTTATTAATTTTTCTTAAACACTGTGCATTATTCCATAAATATTACAAGACAAACTGGAATTGAATCTGTATGGTATTTGATGTGAAAAGGCATAATTTGTGTGTGTGGGAAGGGAACATAAATGCAGTGATATATTTTATACTTACAGCGAATTGCTTGACTTCAACTTAATCAGTATAACTTAACCAGTCCACTATGTTTTTGGGCCAGACCATAGAGCAGAAAAGAACTACATAACCAGAAACAAAGGAATTTTAATATCTTTGTGTTTGCTTTTTAACAATTCCTGGCACAATGTATGGGGCCTGCTTTACCTAAAATGTTAGATGATCCAGATTTAGATGTTTCAATTTAGATGTCTGGGTTCAAAAGCCAGTGCCTGACTATGTATCAGAAGTGATGAAAGGGACGGGTCAGAAAATGGCAAAGTTTCTGGCCCTCCTTGACGGGTGCAGTCCGTCAAAAAGCATCACTGAGGAAACAACACAAGGAAATTAGGATGAAGATACATTTTCAGAGGAAGGGAAAGTTACATTTGGTTTGAGCCTCACTGCATTTAAAGTGACAGAAGATATTCAAGCAAAAATCTCTGGGTTGCAAAACAAAACAAAACAAAAACCCAGGGGTGCCTCCTTAAGAGAAAGGGATTTGAGAATTAGTTAAAATGAAGACAGCGGCTGAAGCTCAATGAGTGGATGACTCATAAAAACTCATATCAGAGGGTCAATGACTGAGCACTAAGGGAATCCTAGAAGACAAGAATCAAAGTAAGACATATACTGCAGTTTTAAAAAGCCTGCAAATAATGTTAGATCACAAGTGTGGAGGGCAACCCAAATGAAAATCATCTTGTTAAAGTAATCTGACATAAAAGAGGGAAAAGAACAGCTTTAGATTCCTATAAATAGAAAGGGAAAGCATTTGCATCTAATCAAGACTTTCATTCTGCCGGTCCCTGTGGGGCAATTATGAGCTAGGTGCTCTGGAAACTTGCCTAGGATGAATTTGGCCGCGGAGCTTTGATGGCCCACCAGGGGGCGACACGAGTCACACAGCTGCAGGACACCCAGACACAAACCTTTCCTCAAGCCATCCCTTACATACAGCTTTCAGTACTGACTGCAAAGCTTTCCTAGGATTTTCCCCCTTCTTCTAAACTGATGTTCTAACAGGAAAACAATTCACAATTACATGGTCATCTGACAAACTCTCTGGTTATTTTATTATCTTTCATGACTTTGCTTTTAGAAAAGAACTATAAGCTTTCATTCTGTGTCACAATATTTAGAAGAGAGTAGTCCCAAGGGGCCTGGCTGGCTCAGCCAGAAGGGCACGCAACTCTTGACCTCAGCATTTTACATTTGAGCCCCACGTTATGTGTAAAGATTACTTAAAAAAAAAAAATCTTGGGGTGCCTGGGTGGCTCAGTTGGTTAAGCAGCAGACTTGGTTTCAGCTAAGGTCATGATCCCAGGTGCTGGGATGGAGCCCCACGTTGGGCTCCCTGCTCAGCGTGGAGTCTGCTTCAGGATTCTCTCTCCCCCAACTTGTGCACACTCTCTCTCTAAAATCAATAAATCTCTTTAGAAAATCTTAGAAGATAGTCATCGATGCAGTTAGCTCTTACCTTTTTGGTGTGACAAATAAACACTGTGTGCACCCTATCTACATCACACACCACCTAAAAGCCTAGCCTCCCCTAACTTCCTGAGACCTCAGGTCACAAACACCCTCTCTGAGTCCCTTGGTCCATTTCCCCGGTGTCACATTATTGTCATCCTCTCTCCACGTTCCCAAGGATAATGATGAGGGCTCATGACAATAATGGCACTTATCTGTATTAAGAGCATCGGACATGGCATTAACAAAAGACTGTAAGGTACGGCCCCAGCAGGACAGAGTGTAAAGAAACTGTGGGCCAAAGAACATGCACATCTGGCCCACAGTCACAGCTCTCCCTGTCCTGGCCAGGATTCAAACCCAGAGAGCCTGGTTCCTCTCACCACTGTGTCTCTCCAGGAGCTCAAGCTGAACAGACTTGAGCATTTCTTATATCTGTCATAGCCGACTTGCCAGATTTATGGCAGAGGGTGCGTGTCAGCAACCTTCCCCATCTTCCCTTGGTGGCTCCCTCTCTTCCCTCCAGCCTGAGGTCTCTTCTCTTCTTGGGTGGTCTCACTTAGCCCCAGCCCTCAGGGGCTTGGAGGTCAGGCTGATGCTGGCCTGAGAATAAAGCAGGGAAGGTGCTTTTGGCCAGGTGGAAGGGGCTGCCACCCAGAAGGGGGATCCAGGGGCTGAAGGGTCTGATGAACGGCAGGTGTGTGAAGAGGAAGGTATGCGAGAGAGAAACCAGTAAGTGGAAGGAAGAAAGGGAGGGAGGGGGAAAGAGAGAGAAAGAAAGAAAGAGAAGAAAAGAGACAAAGAACACAGAGAGAGAAACCTGGGATCTCAGAACGTAAGTCCTAAGTCCAGGCTGTGAAGCAGTTCGGGGGTACCCGGCGGGCGGAGGGCAGGAAATGAGCACTGTGTCATCCGAAGACACCTGAACACTCTCCAAACACTTCATATAATAGAACTACTGGATGAAACGGCTCCATCTGGAGATGGCAGGTAAAAGAGGAGGAACAAATACACCAGCACCCTAATATTCCTTTGACTGAAATGCCCCTGCAAATCTGCAGTGATCCCTCGGCTCTGAGATACACACACAACCCACCGGAGGACCTCGCTTCACCTTCCCACACCTGCTGACAGTCACTCCGTTGGAAAGGACCACCGTCTCCAAAGGCATCGCCTCATACCGACTGCTGGGCTGCTTCTGACTTTAGCTCAGCGGGACCCTTGGTTATTTAGGGTTTTCCATTCATCTGCTTTCTGATGGGATTCCACACCACAGTAGGGAAGCAACGAAATCAAAAGGCAAGAATTCATCTGGGAAACAGGAAAGCTGATGCTAGAAGGATCCTCAGGTTAAGCGCTTGCTTGATAATCTACATGCTCACTGGGAACGGACCTGTTCACAAAAATGAAACATGGGAGGCCTAATCCTTCATAACACCCAAGAAGTTCAGCTTGGTCTTTTTTTTCTCTGACAGTAATCCAAAGTGGGAGGCACAAGGGGGAGGGGGTGAGTTTTCACTAAAAGGGTGGTTGGTCTAAAGTAGTTTATCACAACTTTAAAATTTTTTTGCGATTAAAAAAACCCCAAATTGATGTTTATTTTTTCCAAAATGTTTTGTTTCAGGCATGATATATACACATTTTAAATTTTCACCCTATATTCCTTTGGAAATTATTTCAGACAAAAATGATGATTTGAAACACAGTAAAGTGTTAATGATCTTTATTTTTATAATGACAAAATATTTGAAAAGGGAAACTAAGTGCTTATTTAAACTCAAGAAAGTGTCTAACGAAAAAAATGAAAAAAATGTTTAATTTACCAGAGTGAATGTATTTTCAGAGAAAAAAGGGAAATTTGTTTTGCTGCCAACAAAGAGGTCTAGATAAACTCGGTAGAGCAGAAAATTGCATCCAAGCTAAGATGTAAGACACTTGACTGCATTAAATATTTTTTGGGGAAAATCACAAATATACAGCAAAAAGCACCGCTCATATCTAATTAAGCTAAAGGGATACTGTCAACTAATTTCCCATTACCTTAAAACTTTTTCAAAATTTTTCTGCTTAGATTATTTCCTTTCCCAGATCTGTCCTCATTTCCTATGTTTCCTATTTGTGTCCAAAGGATTCTAAGTGTTACTTCCCATCTGCCACCCCCACTCCCCATTTGAGGATGTTTTATGTTGTAAATAAAAATCTTAAGCCTGAATAAACCTTTAAATGGTTATTTTGGCGTTACAATCTCTCCCCATTCCATCCATTTACATTTAGCAGAATCTTTTCAGCTTGAATGAATCATCTGCATGCCTCAGTTGTGCTAATAGAGTATTGTTTCAGGAAGATCCTTGCTTTAGGATTACAGCCTCTCAGTGATTCTAGGAGCTCTGCTTGTTCCGGAGAGAGGCAGAGGAGGGAATCGGGGCGTCTCTGCCAGTGGGGGGCAGTGATGGGGGCGGGGTGGGCTGGGAAGAGGACGGCCGGGCCATCCTGGGCGGCCCAGGTCCAGAATCACATGTGGGAGCCCAGTTATTGGGGCCAGACCCAGCAGAAATGACAAGCCTCTGAAGGGCAAAGGCTCCATAAAAAAGTCTTCCTGTAAAATCCCTTGGAAAGAATCAAAATATGGCCAAGAAAAATGACCAAATCCCTTTTTCCTGGAAAGTACATAGGTAGGGTATATACTGAATGTTAGCAGCACAAGCCAGATACAAAAGAACTTCCTTTTTTAATGAACCCTCTTGGTTTGAAAGAGACCACTGGGACCTCATTAGCAAATTAACGAGTTTCAGGATGAATTATTTGGGGTTCTACGGAAGAGAAGTCAGCAGACCAGCTTGCAGCCGTCATGTACTTTCCCAAACGGATGCCACTCCTGGAAAGACAGTACCTTCTGCCTCAATCATCTGCACAGATTCTATGCCAGGGTTGACCAGAGAGCTACTTCTCACACAGGAGCAGCCGGGCAGTTAGCTCTCGGAAATTTAAGCTGCAAATGCAGAGTGTGATGTCTGTCTGGGTTCTTTCTCCCAGCCCTATTCTTGGTTGAAGTAAGTGGATGGTTGAAAGAGCAGAGCAAGGCCAACTGTTCTGTGCTACACCGGCTATCTTGTGTATAACCCCCACATGACTGGCTCCTGAGAAAAAAACCACAGAATGTTAGAATGTTAGAATATTGCCTAGCCAGTCCTTGAGTTAGTTTGAGTTAGCAAAAAAAATGCAAAGGACATCTCGCCAACTGCACACCTGACCTGTGACAACCGGCACCAGCCGCGAGCATCACCCCACCAACTGTTACCAAGCCCCCTACAAAACTGCTGCGCTTTTTGAAACTCACTCTCTTTCTCTACATCACGCTGCTGCATCGGTGAGTGTGGGAGACTGAGCTCGAGCTAGCTCGAATAAAGGCTCTTTGCTTTTGCATTGGACTCGGCTCCCTGGTGGTCACTGGGGATCTCAAAATCTGGGCATAACATGGTCAACTCCAAGAAAGTGAAGCAAAGCAAAATAAAAACACAGGTTTCCAGGGCCAAGTTCGTGAGTCAGGTGAAAATGCTTTGGTATCTCTCAAATGCAATTAAGTATTTCAGCCACCTCAGAAATAACTGAGAATTTGCAAACCGATCTCCAGCAAACATGGTTGGGTGTGAATGTCAAAATTACTCTGAAGAAATAGACTGAGAGTCTCTCTCACTTTCTTTTTTTTTTTTTGGCCCTGTTACACTTAGAGGGATTGATACATTTCTGCCGATGGAACGGGAAGGCATAAAAGACAGAAAATTGTTACCTTTAAGCAACAGCGGCATGAATGGGATTTTGGGTGGTTTCATCTTTTTGAATGCATCTCTGTAGGCTTTGTGATTCAGGGAAGGATCCTGCCGAACCAAGCAGATTACAAAGAGAAAGAAAAATCAATGTGCTATAGAAACAATTCTAAATCCACTTTTGCTATACAATTTGAACATGATTTCGATATCGAGAGGTTCCTCCTCAGAACAAAGTAGATAAAGGTTTCCTAGGAGAATAAACTCACTAAATTAGGGCAGGAAATGTAGGCAATGAATAAAAGTCAACTTATTGGTTTACAATAATGGGAAATGACTGCAAAAGAGAGGCACCTTTTGATTGCCCTATTATTTTCCTCAAATAGGTTCTTTAAGCACAGTTTCCTCTGCATAATTTCTATCATGAGGTAACCCCAAAGTCTTTTGTTGGGTACACCGCAAAGAAAAGCCTCCCTCATAACGCATGGACAATGCACAGAAAATAAAAGAATGCTCTTTTCTTGTGTTCTGAAAAGCAACTAGACATTTTAAAAAATCTAAAACCTAAGAAATGGTACAAAGGAGAAAAAGGAGAACAGAATCTTACGTATTATGCACTGACTGCACATTCCATTTATACCAATTAATTTTGTAAATGTTGAAATGGACTATATACTTAAAATTCTGCATTCTGGAAATCACAGCAAAAGGACCATTCTCACTACCCTTTCTCCATAGAGAGGAAGAAGCATTAACTGTTAACCTCTTCCCTCCGTAAGAAGAGCTACAGTTTCAGGGACGAGTGACCCAGTTTAAGCCACCAGACACGGTGAAGTGGCCATCCTGGACACTGCAGTCTAGAAAGAAATTCAGTGCTATCAATTAAATTGAAGAAGTCCCGTTTGGCTCACTACTTACTGTTAAGCTTTCAAGTTCAGAGAAGAGTTTCTTAAACTTCCCAGGGATTTTCTAAAATCAAACAAACAAAATACAAAAAAGAAAAGGTCAAAGAAGTCTGTTATGTCCAGAGGCACCAAGGGGGGAACATTTATTAAGCTAAGCTTCCACGTGTCACGTTTCTGAACACAAACACCTCCATCATTTGGTTCTACCCCGATTGCCCCTCACTATGCAATCTTCATCATTCCTTAATGTGACATTCCTTGGGAATGTTGCTGAAAACAGTTTAACGTAAGTACTGGCTACGTGACTCAGGAATCTAGCCGGTTAGACATTCCACACGCCAGTGATTTTTTTTAACACAGACTGCGATTTCAGTTCCGTATCCCACCTCTGGCGAATGCTCTCGTCTTCTCGCATAGTCTTGCTGAGTGGGAAATAGTAATATTAGCTAACATTTTTTTTGTTTAAATGATCTGTGTTTCACAGCAAAGCGCTAAATGGTGAGAAGCCATAAAAACTCTATGACCAAGCCTTGCACACCAACGGCTAGAATCGCTGCACTGATCGCCCCCACCAGCAGGTGGCAGGGGAAGTCACAGAGGGTAGAAACACGGGCCCTCAAGGGCAGTCAGTCGGTCTGAACTTGAACTCCCACGCTGCCCCTTTCCAGCTGGGTGGTTTGGGGCGAGTCTCCCCTTGCCCTCCTGGGAACCGGTCCCGGACCTCCTCCATCACCACGTACTCTGTTCTGATTGGTCCGGCCCATTCTGGATCTGCCGTGGGACAGACGTGCAGGGCCCTGCACATAGGAGGTGGTCCACGTGCCCATGAAACGCACGCTGTTTGAATTGAATTGAATTCTTTCTCCTCTCAATTTCTGCACCTTGCAGCTGCTTCCCAGGTTTAATTCAAACTCCAGGCCCCTCCGACCCTGGCTGGCCATTGGTTTCCCTCCCGCTCTGATGGACCTTGGCATCAGTTGCCCACCTCCTTTCACCTTATGATGCACATGCAAGTCTCGTTTGCTTAAGTGGGGCAGGCAGGCCTTTTGTTTCTTTTCTTTGGCACTCCCCTAAGGAGCACTGACCCTGACCCTCAGGTCACCACCGTGCATCCCAGTGGAGAAGGGCCCCTGATGCAGAGAAAGTGAAACCCTAAGAGCTCGGAGCCCTATGAGAGTTGGCCTGTCTTGTAGGAGTGAGAATCGGGGAACAATGAAGAGAACGGAGTAGGGACAGGAGGCGAACCTGAGGGGACTGGAGAGAAGCTAAGGAGGGGGCATGAGCCACATGCAGGTCAGGGCCATCAGGGAGCAGGTTTGATGGTGAAAGAGAAGGGCTGAGGGAGAGAAATGGTACACGCAGCAAGGTAGCCAGTCGACAGGGAGCAGAGAGAGAGAGACAAACAGAAGCCCAAAGAGAGAAGGCCGTGGGGCCAGGGAGAAGCCAGAGCCCCCATCTGTGTCTGGCCACACTCAGGGACGCCCCGGTTTCCGCTCTCCCCACACAGGCCCTTAGAGTCCGTGTCCCAGAACTTGGGTTAACTTGAGCGGACCTCTCCGTCTGGGAACCCAGGCAGCCTTCACCACGCAGCAGGGACACAGGCCCAGACTGGGGAGGCGCTGAACCTTAACACTCTGGGGGCCTTCCTTGGAAAAAAAGAATACAAAATTATTGTACTTGTGCAAATTTTACAAAGATATATATCAGCCGCATGAACACACTGCCGGAGGGGGGGGGCGGGGGGCGGGGGCAGCGAGAGCGAGGCCTGGAAGCTTACATCCATTAGCCTTTCAGGAAATCTGCTTCTGGACACATGTCACCTCTTCTGAAAGGACGAGCATGTGACTGGGACCACACAACCAAGGCAGCAAAGCAGAAAACAAATTGTAGCTGTGGAGCATTTTACAATTCTTATCTCCTTCTTATATATATGTTCTCTAAATGAAAATGTATTTCATGTATTGTATTTTATATAAATAATAGAACCACCTTGAAGACCCTTTGATCAAAACAGTCCATGGGATTTTTAACAGTTTTCCCCCTAGTAATACTTATCTCATTTAAACCACCCTAATCAATTTATTTTGAAGAAAGGCCTTTTGCTGGAACATTTCCCATTCAGTTTCCTTTATCCCTGGCCCCCCTCCCCTTTCCACGTGGACCCCCAAGGCTCACCTCCCAGGTCTGCGACAGCCGGCTCACAGAAGCAGTGTTGAGACCCATCACAATAGCAAAGAAAGAATTCAGGTTTCTCTGGGCTTTGCAGCTACAGAATAAAGAAAGCACAAGGAACTCAGAGCAACATCCTTTTGCCAGACGGCCTCAAAAGATAAAGCTGCCAAGGCTCTCCCAGGCCACAGAGTTCAATGTCCAGCATGATGCTGGACTCCTCTCTAAGGCCACACTCACTGAGTGGCCCTTGTGTGGGTGTGGGGGGGGCTTGGTGGTGTCCCCTTCGCTGCTCCTTTCCCCTCATCACTTCAAGCTCCCCCTCCTGCGACATTCAGATGCATTTTCGTCACTATCCACCGTATGGCCACTGGCTTACGTATCTATGTAAAATATGGCCTGTATTGCGGGGATCCTGTCCCATGTTTCTCATTTAGAGAAGAAAGGAGGAAATAAAATGCAAAATAAAATCACATTGCGCTCCATTCACTCTGCAAGCTTATCTGTTCTGCATACCGTCAATCATGCCCTTCAATCTAATTGGCCAAAGTTCGCTCAGTTTCAAAGCCTGCGGAGGGGGCTGGGCCTCCCGCAGCAGCCAGCACAGCCTGTGGGGTCCAGACACTCCTTTCTCTGGGGTGTTTAAAAAAAAACCCTTCTCTGAGCCAAGTTTTTAAAATTCGGAAATTCCCCTACGTTGATAAATATGAAGTCACACAAAAGTGCGCAGCAGTAAGCCAGGGCAGAAAAAGTGCCGAATGCCCTCTGTTCCACCACACGTCCACCAGGGCTCACGCAGAACTGGGGGACAGCGGACGGGTAACTCTGAGTCCTGCTTTCTCAATTATACTGTGTCAGAGTGCGTATTATGAACTCTTCACTATCGTCATAGATGACTATACAACTTCATCAAAAACGTTTCATGATTTGTTTACTTATTCCCCTATTGTTAACCTCTAGGTTATTCTCAATTCAAAACAGAATGCTACAACGAGTATTTTTGTGCATAAAACTTTTTAACTGGATTTATGGTTCTTTCAATTAAAATTCAGTCATTTATGACATGATTGGTCCAAAGGGGTCTTGACGTTAAAGGTTCTTAAACGTCCCCTGAGATGGTGCGGCCTTCTGGTGGCACAGGCTGTAGAGGAGAGTATCTCCTTCAGAGCCAGGAGAATGGATGGGGCCCGTTTCCAACTCACACACGCAGCTGGCTGTGCCTGGCAGGTCCTCCCTAAGCAGCTGCCCCCAGGGCCAGCCTCTGGGGCTGCATGCTGCCCAAGGACAGCCATGCCTGGGCTCCAGGGCAGACAGGGCCCCCCCAGGGAGCAGGTGGCAAGCTCTAGCCCCACCAGCAGTGGAATGTGCAAAGGTACTGCTGCCTCCACACGGAGGGTCCGAAGCATCTGGGCTAGACACCGTCCTGCAGGCCCCTCACGGCGGAGCCTCCACGGACATGGGCTGTGCCCCTCGGAGTCTTCCTTGCCCAGTGTCTGTCCCCGCCTGCAGCTCTGGGGTCGGCAAGGGGACCCGAAACTCAGTTGAACTGGCCCCTTCAACTGGTTTCTACGAACTTTCTCCTGATGGACACTCTTGATCTGTTCCATGACCACATAAAGATGCCTCCAGGTCAATGACTCAGAAATCCACTGTTTTTGTAAATTATCAGTGACCAAAGGCATTCATACCTGGACTCCGCCTCCCTTTCTGTCTCCTCGCCCCGCTGGAAGGTTCACACCAGCTAGCACAGACGGGAGGCAGCTCTAAGGCCTGGCGTGCTGACTGGAGGTTCCTCTGTGAAGAGGCTCCTGTGGCCAGGGAGAACCTCTGTGGGAGGCTCTCTCTGACTCCCAGGGCCTCCCACTTACCACTCCTGGGGCCTCTCATTTACCATAGGATGGAAGCCTCATGGAATGTGATTCCTCACTAGCCATTAGGCTCCTCACAGCTAGAGGATATATCCATTTCATTTTTATAATCTGCCTGTCACCCAAATACCCGGTACATAGCAAGCCTTTCGGATAGCATTTGCTGGAATTGAAAATAAGACTTTTTAGGGAAATGGTTTTATTATTATTCATTATAAAAAGGTTTATTACTCCTCTTTTTATTCGGCATCATTTATCCGTCTGGAATCTCAGATAGAATTCTCATCTTTTTATCTTTTAGCTTCCATAAACAATTTTCCTGGCCCAGAACTCTTTTGTAGTCATACTTACAATTAAAAAAAAAAAAAAAAAGCACATATAACTAATGTCTGAACCTATAAAAAGAAAAAAATGCTTCCGCTAGAAGACAAATTGATATAGTACAAATATTGGATACCAATCCGGTCTGGAATCCTTTGTTACCAAGGTTCATTCATTCCACGATAAGAACAGACTTGACACTGAAACATTCCAGTTTAGCAAACACTCCTTTGTCTGTGTGAGGAAATAAACTCCACTCAATCCACAGAGGTGGGGGGTGGGGAGGGCGAGAAGGAAGGGAAACATGAATATGCAAATAGATGCCTTAGGCAGGGGAGACACTTTGCGATCATGGAAATTACTGTTTTCCCTTGGTTATTCCTACTAGTGTGATTATGAGGAATTTAACTTTATGTTTCTGTTGGCAGTCTATTCCATGGGCTAGGGATAGAGAGACCAGTACAGTAAATAATTCAAGAGCATGGGGCCATATGGAGAAGATGTGAATATATTTCATCTCCCTGAGGATAGACATAATCTTATACTGGAACTAAGCTGTGTGGTGTCATTTTACTCCTTGGGACATTAACGTCCCATTTCTCCAAGTAACTGGCATTTATAAGAAAGCTTTTGATCCAAAAGAGCCTCACCTTTCTGAATTTCACAGGCCATTTGGAATGCACTAGCCAAATTAAGGGGGGAAAAAAAAGGAATATTCACCATAAAAACTATCCAAGATTTAGGAATCTCTGCTGAATCTCTCGCCTTCCATTCCCAGTCACACCAAACACCAGACTGGGTACTTCTTATTATCTCTTGCTAGGTAAACGATGCCCTGCTTCTGGGGTCTCTTTGCGTACAGTTCAGTCTATGTGCCACCTTCCAATCACCATTCCTGAGGGACAGCTCTGATCCCGTCAGCCTCTTGCACAGACATGGCAATGAATCCCTACCTTCTCAATTCAGCCCAAACTTTTGGATCTGAAATACAACATCCTTCACAATTTGACTGATCTCCTTTGCAGATCAATCGCCCCCAACTTCTGTACAAAGAACACCCCATTCTGGTGGAAGTGGACAAGGTTCCTTTCCCTGACCACATGCTGCCTGCCTGTTCCAGTGAGATTCACCTCCACGGACAGTACACACTTCTGAATTCTTACCTGTCCAGTTCCCCCTGGAATTCAAACGCAGCCCTGACTGCTACCGCCTTCGCAAATGTTTTCGCATCCTCCTTCTCCACATCGTTGGCATGCGAGCTTCCCCAGCTCCAAAGCCCCCGTAGAATTCCATTCCAGAATAAAGCACGCCCCCATTCTATTTTGCACATCAGCCATCTGAGTGATCAAAGTACCCCCTCCAGCAGGTTGCGAACTCCTCAAAGGCATGGACTGGGCATGAGGTCCGTCTGGTTTCCCCATGAGATCCCATGGTTCCCCCACAAGGATCTGCATAAGTAATGAGTGATTAATTCATTGTTCCCTGACATATTACACTGACGTGCACTCCAAAACTGTTTGTGTAAAAACTATTTTGGGAGACAAAGGAGAAATAAAATGGGTAACAGAAGCAGCTGGGAAAGATCCTGGTCCCCGCTGCCTACTTCTGTTGGGAGGCTGTCCCAAGAGCCGTCTCAGGATACTGATATGGCATTTTAAGAGAGGCTCTCAGCAAGTTACTAAAATGACATTCAACTAACCTTTACCGAGTCACTGGTATTTACCAAGTTCTGCATCAGGCATATCAGGTATAATGTTTGCTTAGTAATGGCCCCTGTCCTCTGGAGGCTCACACAGCCAAGGGAAGGGATTCTATACCAACAGAAAAGTTTAATAAATGTAATAAAAAAAGTTAAAAGGGAAAAAGCATGTGTGTGAGGGAGCAGTTAATGGGAGTAGTTAATCCTGCAACTGAAAGTCAGAGAGGGCTTCAAGAAGGAAGCAACCTTTGACCTTAGTCTTCAAGAAGGACAGCAATTTGCAAGGTGGAAAGTGGTCATTTCGGCAGAGCCGACGCCATGTGCAGGCCTGGAGGATGGCGTGCCTCTCGGATTCAGAGAGCCATTCAGAGCAGTTGAGGCATGGAGTGCGCCCAGGGGGTGAGGCTCCAAGGTGAGGCGGGACCAGCCAGGGCTGGGCCTGCTGAGGGGTTTGCAAAGTCCACACGGTGGGCATCAAGCAGCCAAGAACACAATCCTAGAACGCACCCCATCTGTAAGGATTCTGCCCGCTGACATCATCTTCCCAGTTTTCCCCGCCCGCTGTGGCTCCCCGGCCACACCACAGGTTGGCGGTGGGACGGAGCGTGTGCGGGCTGCTGCTGATTCCGCGGCACAGAGCTGAGGGCCAGGGTCTGTTCTTCTGACACTGACTGCGAAGGGTAAGCCCTTCACACCCAAAGACAGAAATATTCCAGAACAGACCTTTTCAGTCACTGGGTCCCTTAACTCCGTATTCTACTTTCACCTCCTAAGCCTTCTTATCATCACGAGGGGGAAAAACTACTTTCTCAAGGACACGGGAGGAACCGCACTTGTCACCGCCCGAAACTCACTGCGCAGCGATTTTGATGAATTTTTTCAGCAGCTGCACTCGCTTGGCCAGCTGGCTGCAGAGCAGGACCTCCGTGGCCACCCAGAGCTGGACTTCATTGCACCGCTGCAGGAGAAGGCTGAGGTTCGCCGTGTGCTCCCCGCTGCCTTGTCGGCCGAAGGTGAAGTAGATCAGCTCTTGCTGCAGGAAGAGGGGTTCACACCAGCATTTATTTTTAGCCCAGAGACAAGCCGATACAAAAGTCAGTCCATGGTTAAGAGCTCCCTCAGGTAGCCACTCTCATATCATAATGTGTCACGATGACATAACAGATCCAACTGGAAGCAATGCAATTTTAGAGATGCCGTGTTAAATAATGTTCACCTAGAATCCTCACAAAAAATGCTACTTTTAGAATGTGCAGATGACACAGTTTTACATGAAACTCTAAGAAGTTCTAAAGTTTAAATCACAGGCTGAATCAAATCCCAACTTCCTGAACTTGGTGTACCGGCAGAAGAAAGTGGAAACGATCATCACTAGTACAGGTGGGTTCTCGCCACGAGGCCTCTCTGACTGGAGTGTGAATCAGGATCACCTGGAGGCCCATTACAGCCCCCAGTTTTCTCCTCCAGTAGGTCTGAGGCCGGACCCCAAGCCTGCATTTATAACGAGCTCCCAGGTGGTGCTCCTGATGCTGGTCTGAGTACCTGCTCTTTGAGAACCATGGATAAAAGACAGAGTAAAATCATAAACAGAAAGACAGTGAGAGCAGGACAAGGTCCAAAATTTACAAAAATGAGCAAGCGACTCTTTCTACAGACCGATCATATGCAGAGCAACAGAAGAGATGTATTTTTAAATGAAGAGGTGCGTGCACTTCCCAGGAGGGACGTGGGACACAGCCTACTCTAGCCACATCTCCAAAGACACACACCGTTTAGCTTGAAGGAGTTCACCACTTGCTTGAATTTAGATTATGTGGGACATTTTTTTTCAGGGGGACATTTAAAAGACACTGAAAGGGGAGCTCAAGCCCCCAAGTTGGGCAGGAGTTTCTTCAGAAGGAAAGGCTGTTTATAATGAAAAATTTCACAACATGGCAAAGCAAATGCAACACACGGTTGCACAGAGTGGCCTCATTTTTCATCTCCTGATTCCTGTGAGCCCTTCCACTGGCTACATTTACTCCTTAACTATCAGTAGCATTTTCCCCCTACTCTATTATTTTATAAATGTTTAAGCTGTCTTCCAAAGGGGGGGATGAGGAACATAAAGATTTGAAATCTGTCTCCAAAGTTTCAAGAAAGCCCTTCAAGTCTTGCAACATAGTCTCAGTGTACAGAATGTTCTCAAGGAAAAGAACGACTATATGTGTCTGTTGGTACGTGCATAAATATGATTCTGTATAACTACCATGAACTTTATGGGAAAAAAAATTATCAATATCAAAGTCGTCAAATGTAAAATGGCTTTACCATTCCATTAGAACTTCATAATTACGCAAATATGTAAGTATTCACACATAAAAATGCAGCATTTTTATACTGCAGAACACATATATTATATTAGGAGCACGTAAAGCATAATCATGTGTTCTGATTTTCCTAGATTTGGGTCAGTCTTTCAACATATTTAAAGTCCCCAAATATCTTTTGGGCTGTGGCATCCTAAGCAGAACTTTTTCACCAGATGATGGATCTTTTTAAAACTGAGTCACGTACAAATATTCTTTTAAAAAAATACAAAGTGCCTGAGTGGGTCAATCATTAGGCATCTGCTTCGGCTCAGGTCATGATCCCGGGTCCTGGGATCGAGCCCTGCATCGGGTTCCCTGCTTGGTGGGAGCCTGCTTCTCCCTCTCCCACTCCCCCTGCTTGTGTTCCCTGTCTCGCTGTGTCTCTCTCTGTCAAATAAACTGGGAACTATGATTTAATCTATTAAAAAAAAAAAAGGCAGGCCACCTGGGTGGTTCAGTGGGTTGAAGCCTCTGCCTTCGGCTCAGGTCATGATCTCGGGGTCCTGGGATCGAGTCCCTCATTGGGCTCTCTGCTCAGCAGGGAGCCTGCTTCCACCTCTCTCTCTGCCTACCTCTCTGCCTACTTGTGATCTCTCTCTCTGTGTCAATGAAATCTTAAAAAAAAAAAACAAAAGGGCAAAGTTAAAATAGCACTAGCATTTATTTTATCTTTTCACTCCTTACTTACCTCATGAATCGAATTGAAGAGACTCCAATCAAAATTCATTAATTCCAGAGCAAGATCCCAAGTGTTCATTCCCAAAATCCTCACCGACCTTTGCTGTGATTCCTCATTTTCGGCAAGTGGGTTCTAAACCAACAGACAGGAGCGAAAGGATCCTCAGTAATTCCCAAATGTTTGGCACTCAACTGGCTGGCCACAGAAAGCCACTAGAAGCCCAGATTAGGAAAGTAATCTTGTCTGAGTGCACTTAATGTTTTCCCTGGTCTGTTCATCTTTGGTGAGTTACAATCAATTTGGGAAACAGCCTTGGAAACGGTACAATGTGATGATCAATGATACTTCACTGAGATAGCCTGCCCCTCCCCCTCCCCCGACACACACACACACACACACACACACACACACACACACACACACACGCGTGCGCGCATACGCACACGCATCCACAGATCTGATTATAAAACACTGCCCCAGCAGACAGCGTAATGAAAGCGAAAGCCCTGAAATCACTTTGGCTTCTGGTAAGAATTAGTGTGCCAGCAGGTTAGTATAAAAACAAACAAAAGAAATGTCATAGTGCACTTCAATAAAGACAGACATGGCTTTCGCAGGAAGTACGTTTAACGAGCCTCATCCCAGGCACACATTTACAAATTTTATTAAAATGCCTGTGGGAAGTGATAAAAATTTAAACAAGAAATAAAAAATAAAAATTACTTCATTTATACCCCACGGTGGATGATTATTTCAAGTATCTGTTGCTTTATCTACACAAAGAGGTAGGAGTCTGGTAATAGCACTTCCTTAAATGCCACCAAAACTTCAAATATTTTGTCACTGTTAATTGATTAAAAATTATCTGGCATCTTTTCAAAATATTTGATATTTTCTAATTAAAGTACAAATTCTTCAGGGGCATCTGGTTGGCTTAGTCAGTAGGGCACATGGTATTGGGGTTGTGAGTGTGAGCCCCAAATTCACTTAGCATTTACTTAAAAAAATTCTCCCATTTGAAGGGTTGGATTTGAGTAATTAACGATATTAAAATTGTTAATAACTTGGAAAAAAAAGAATGGGACTTTGCAAAAATAAAGGACATGACAGGATGAAGAGGTTCCAAATACTAATTCCTCTTTGAAAACTACCAAATTATTTGCATTTTAAAAGTTTTACTGTTATGGAAAGTTTTCCTAACTTGAAGAAGAAGAAAAAAAAAATGACAAAAGACCTTCCCAGAGCTTCTCCATAGACTCGATTCTTTTCAGTGCAGGTCAAGGTACAAATTGTCCCTACAGCCCCAGGTGGGACACAGGGGGAGCTCAATGAGGGCAGACTCCAAGAACACGTGTGCAAATACCGAGGGGGGAGAGCCCACGTTTCTCACAGCCTGATTAGTCTGGAACCAGACAGATGCCACGGTACACTGTAGGCATTCAGCGGGAGAGCCGAGAGCTGGGAAGGGACATAAATCTCTGCACACTAATTGGGAGATGTAAGGGTATTTTCAGCTGGCTTTTTACCCCTCCTGCTTTTTCTCCCTAAATGCACCCTTTGCCCTGGTACTGCCCTCTGGGTACCCAGGGCTGTCTACGGCCCTCTCCAACAAATACTATTTCTCTACCCTGTTGATTCAGGGCTCTAAATCCTGCCTTCTGAGAAGAGCAACTCATCTATACATAAGCAGAATGGGTGCTAGTGGTTCCCCATGTTATCTCTCCTGCCCTTACAATATTCCATCTCAACTGCACTCTTTTGGAGATAAAACACTGAAAGCTATGATCCCAACAGGGGACTCTCAGGCAGCATTCAGAGTTGGTGGTGGAAACACTTGAGGGCAGGATGGTACCTGGCTCATGTGGGAACATTCTTCAGAGCCCCTGTGTATTGCACTAGGGCACTGCTCAGCCCTGCCTTCTACTCTTCTGAACCTGGCCCTGGTTGGTGGTAGGAGAGCGCTTGGGGCACACGTACCAGGCAACTGCAAAGAAGTCTGTGGGTAGCACGAGGGAGGAGGGCGTGGAAGACAAGAGTGTGAGTCTCCACCATCACCCAGGAGCTCCAAGGAAGCCAGAGGATACATCGTTCTCCTCCCTAGGGAGGGTTAAAGTCAAGCCAGTCTCACTGTTTATTCAAGGATGCTGGGTGGCAATGGTTCACCGATGGAATTATGTCATGCAGACACGAAACCTGTGACCCGCTGAAGGACACTCTAGAGCAGAAAGGCTGGAGTAAAGCAGAAGTTTCCCTCTGCTTTGCCCTCTCATCACATACAAATGAAAGGAATGTGCAAGAGCTTCTGAGGCCAATATTATTGGCCTGGACTCCTAGCACTTCCCCCTCCTCGGCTGCTGGAAGCTAGAGTAACGGACTCTGCCTCTCTGAACTTCGAGGGGTCACTGGCAATGTTAAATGAGACACCGTATGTAAATTACCCAGCACCTTCGTGGTAGTAAGTGCCAAAAATGACAACGATTAGTATTCTGGTAGGTTGATACTTGTAGATAATTTTACATAAGGTATTTTTATTATAAGCAGTTTTGGTTAACCCATGTGGTATATGCATTCCTCAATTATAACTACAACAAGAGTCGCCTAGAAAGAATCACCCCAGTGATGGCCCCGTGAAACAGACTAGCACCTCGTCCCTAGATGATACCGTCGTGACCCGGCAGAGCCTGCTCTTTATGGGGGACGGGCCGGAGGCCTGGTCCTACCAGGCAGGAAGCAACCACAACGCTGAGGTTTAAGGCTGATAATTGACCCTTTCTTCCAGGCAATGGTACAAAGTGTGCCAAAGAGATGGAAACAATACAGAGTCTCCTTCCCCCTAAATTTGCACAGGGTACATGTCTCAGCCTGATCTCCTCATATCCACCAAAAACGAAGGAGTGGAATTAAGATTAAAGGATGGACGGGGGGGGGGGGGCTGGTCACTTCTCTCACATGCCTTATTTCAGAGGCCCAGAGAGAAGCAGGGTTTGGCTTAGGGAAGGCTTAGGATTCCTCCGGGTGTACCTGTCTTTGATTTCCAAGGCAGTGTTGTTTGCCAGGTGTATTGCTGGCTAGAGAAGGAAGTAGTTCGATGTGTTTTTCTAACATTCATTATAAAACATACAAAAATATGACTTTAGTCTGCCATTTGCCGTTAGTTTCAAGTAAAGGCTAAAAGTCCTTACCAAAGTGTCAGCTAGGTCTTTTCGGTAGACATATATCCGACCTGATGCTTCCAGAGATTTGGAGCTGGCCAAGTCATTTGGCTGAAGTTCATGCTTTTCTTTATTAAAAAAAAAAAAGAGAGAGAGTAATTAGAAACACAAGAGCAATGGTAGGCATACACAGTATACCTAAAGAATGAAAACTGCCAAAGAAAAATATTTAAAAGCAAATAGAATGCAGATTTAATTCAGTTCCACATACTCTGTTCAATGGCACCAATGGGACCATGGACATCACTGCCCAATACCCATAAAGTGGAAGCTGTCTGCAATTCCTTCTTATAATATTTAGCCAATTTTTATAACACAGAACAGTTTAGAGAAGGAAGTAAAATTCATTCATAATCCCATCACTTGGGGATGCCTAGGTGGCTGAGTTGGTTAAGAGTCTGCCTTTGGCTCAGGTCAGGATCCCAATACTGGGATGGAGCCCCCACATCATGGGCACCCTGCTCAGCGGGGAGCCTGCTTCTTCCTCTCCCTCTGTCTGTCACTCCCCCTGCTCGCATTCTCTCTCTCTCGGTCTGTCAAAAAAATGAATAAACTCTTAAAAAAAAAAAAAATCCCATCACTCTAAGATAACCCTTGGGTAGTAATGTTGGTAACATTTGGGTATGTTTTTGTTCTGATCTTGATGTAAATGTGTGTAAACAACATCCACGCATACATATAATTGCAATTATTTACACATACGTATTCATAATTAGTATGGATACAAACAGGTACATTTGTAGTTATTCCATATATGGCTTTATATTCTGATTTTATTATAAGCACTTATCCACTTGTCAAAATTAATTATGTGTGTCATGTTAATTGGTTACATAACAGTCCATTATACCATCATGTAATCTTTCCTCTACTGCTGACCAATTTAATAGTCACCGTTTCTGTCATATCAATTAGATGACAAGATATATGTAAATACTAGCACAGGGTCTGGCACTTAATAAGGGCTTGATAAATGGGCTCTATTATTATAGCAGCCGTAATATATACTGCTGAAGTCAACACCCTTATGCAGAAATCGCTGGCTGCTCGTAGATGATTTTTATAAATAGATTCCCAGAAATGGAATTACTAGGTCAAAGAGAATGGATATTTTTTAAAAGTTTTTGATACAAACTGCCAAATGGCTTTCAAATTCTTACACTGACCAACACCGATCATTCCTTTTGGTATGTTCGCTACTTAGCTAAAACCAAAAATAGATTTCTTGGTTTATTTTACATTTCTTGACTACTGGAAAAGCTGAGTATTTTTTATGCGTTCTTCTACTTCCTTTAGTACAAATTATTCCCTCAGCCATTTTTCTACCATCATTGAAGAATTCTTGTAACACAACAACCTTCTTTGTAGAAAAATGTCCTCCTCCTAACTACAAATTACAGATGGGAAATGACAAAACTAATCCTCAAGTTTATTGCACTGTAACATCATCAGCTTCTAGGTCAGCCTTTTAGTTACCCAGCACGGTTAGGGGACACTATATTCCATGGATCTGCTTCCAGATAACTTAATCAGTTCAAAGGCCAAATTTTGTTTTGATCATTTCTGCTTAATACAGAGTACACAAATGATAATCCAATATATTCTTTATGGCCCAGCATTATAAGATCAATAGCACTTTCATGTCAGGCCATTGATGTGTGTGGTAAATGGTCCCACATGGCTGGGCTCTGAAGTTCTTCATCTCTCTCTCCTCCCTCTGTCTCTGGCTACAATTTCTCGCAGCCCTGTGTGTGCTCATGTCCACCTAACGTCGGAATTTATGAGAGCCATGAGGCCCTTGCTACAGAATAAAATGCCACGGCTTTCTGACAGTAACTTTTCCATTTTCTGGGAAATATTTTTTTTTCTTATTTTTGGGTTTGTCACTAGACTCTAAAAGATAAAAGCTCATAGAATTTTAAGCTCTGAAAAACCATAGGTAGGTAGATTTCTGTTATTACATACATTATACCTACTCTGGATATAAAACAGCTAGAAACCTACTGAAAGCCATGAGGATAATAGATAAGAGTCCCAGTCCTTTCATTTTTTTTT
>CM053614.1:44304157-44317947 GCA_028646535.1 Procyon lotor | reverse complement strand
TTTAGAAAAATCCATAAAACCTTGGGGCACCTGGGTGGCTCAGTGGGTTAAAGCCTCTGCCTTCGGCTTAAGTCATGATCTCAGGGTCCTGGGATCGAGCCCCACATCGGGCTCTCTGCTCAGCGGGGAGCCTGCTTCCCCCCCTCTCTCTGCCTGCCTCTCTGCCTGCTTGTGATCTTCCTGTCAAATAAATAAATAAATAAACAAATAAACAAACAAATAAATAAATAAAATCTAAAAAACAAAAGGAAAAAAAGAAAAATCCATAAAACCTCAAAACCTACAACATTTGCAACATCTTTAAACTTTTTTGACAAAAAGAAAATAAAAGTAGATCTCATTGTCATTTCATTTTGAAGTAGTATTTAAAAAATTATTTACTGAAAACTAGGTAACTAGAGCAAGGAATACATTAAACATTGTTCTTTTCCTTCTTTTTCTTCATAAAGCATTACTGTTTGGAGAACAGTAAGCTATGAGTAGAAAGGTTCTTAACAGACAAAAGTACTAATTGATAGGAAATGATGGCACATGTCCAAATCTGTGGGATAATTCAAGAGATAAGCAGATATTTCTAGAGAAGATTAGCAATGAGTCTATACACATTAGAATGACATTGGCCTCCCTGATGAATCTAATTTAATAGAGTGTAAAAATAGTATTTCATGGCCATCAAATAGATATTGGGTACTCATTACTCTCCAGATTCACGGTTGGCTCTGGGCTGACTTGGAGTCAGCCCCAAGGGAGCAGGGTCTCAGGTGTGCTCCCAAGTTCATTCAGGATCCTTCCCCTTCCACAGTGCGGACCCAATGAGTACTTTCTGTAACGGTACTGTCTTGGGAGCCAAATGTTGGTTTTGATGAAGTGTAATATTATTTAGAATCAATTAATATTTTGGTAACTTACAATTAAATATAATACACAATCATATCTACCTGAAATGCCTGAAATATTTTATGAAAAATTCAACACATTAAAACTCATGTAGTTCAGATGTTTGTTCCGCTTTTGCTCTTTTTCTCTAGATAATGTTTTGATGGGATGCACAATTAGGGCTCCTTGAGAGGGAGGTGAGACTCTCATTAGGCCCAGGGAGAAGGGCTATACGGTTTGCATTTGTAATCCACTCGCTTATAGGACCACGTTACTGGCTTCTGAGTAACAAAGCAAGAGCAGATGCTGTCACAGAAATGCTTTAACACCACGTTAAATTCTGATCCTGCCCTCCTTCGCCTAGCATGGTAACAAAGGGTAAACAGGAATGCCTGTTATCTGCTCCCCCTCCCCTCTCGCCCCATCTCAGGTTGATTGGTTCACACAGTGTTCCCATTTTTCAACTACTGATGCTAAGTCACTTTCTTTGTGTTTTTCTCAGGGTTAATGAGATATTAAATAAAGACAGTAAGCCAAAAAGGAGGCCAGCAACCCTGAGATCTGACAGGCCCCAGTGAAAACGAAGGGGTCCGTTCAGGTCACGTAGATCAATAGTGTCAGCTTGTAATCTGTGTGATCTTATTCAAAACAGACAATAAACCATTCTCTGAGGATAAATAAGGCCCAGCAGAAGGAAAAGTTATAACCAGACCTCACTCCCCACGTCCACCTGAACGAACACCGCCTGCGAGCTTTCAGCTTATTGGAGTTTTTATTTCCTTCAACGGGGAGTCTTTTTAAGTATTAAACTGTCAGCCAGCAATAGGACTAGTTCAAGGCTGTCTTTCTTTTTCCTTCCTAAAGTAATTTCATCCTTTAGCAATTTCCCAAGTTAATTTAAATATGAAAGTAGAAGGCTTATCTAGAGTATAAAATATGAAAAGCTTTATAATATATTTCAAAACACTGGCATGGCCCTTTATTCGGCTCTTGGGGAGGAAATGCAGGATCCCACAGTATCCAGCTGTTGTCATGGAAACGCCTCTGCTAGGCAGCTTCTTATTGTTCCTGTGGTCATCCAGCTGCGGACCCAGAAGGGACAAGCCGCGTGTTTACTCTATAAAAATGTCGACTCTCCTCCTCTCAGAGGTGATCCGGGGAAAGATGAACATTCCAGGACAGAAAACAGTTTACCCCCAGAGAACGCGACGGCCACCAGAGCCAGATCATCTTCTGCGTGTTGGATCTTTTCGGCCACAACTTTCAGGATCTCGTGTGCTGTACTGGAAACTTTGGCCTTCACGCTGACATAGGAGTGCTCCGTTATGTACACGTGGCAAAAGGCTGCACACAAGAGTCATTAGTCAACAGAGAACTGGAGGCATGAGGCACAGACTTTTTCAAATGAAGGCATCCCCCAGCCTATTCTCTTCGGTATAAAACCTACATAGCTTGATTTCCATGCTCCTGTCTGCACAGGGCTGCCTGAGGGCATCCCTGGAGAAACAGGAGCTTGGCCTCACAGGAGGTACAGACGTTCAAGGCTGGAGAACGAGCGAACCAAGCATTTAGGCTTCCCAAACTGTAATGAGAGACCCATGTCACGAAAGCCACGTGCTCACGGTGGAGACAGCGTGACCATTGCACAGGGGAGTGGGCGGGGGGCCGGGGGGGGCAGGGTGCACAAACTGTAGCTCTGAGTCCCTTCTTTGAGGGTTACTGAGATTTCCCAAAACACTGTATTAAGATATCTCACTCGTAAATTTTTATTTGACACTCCATTTCTGGACAGGCACTGTTGGCTCAATCAGGAACACCACATTTTGCTATTAGACCTCTCTTATGCTTATCTAAAAAAATCTGCCAGTTTGCCATTGTTTTTGTGTTCAGGTGTCTTGATCAATTAATAATGACGTCCCTGATCAAGATGGGGGTGAGTTTGGTTTCCAAAAAGAAGTCACATTTCCAGCCCTTTAAATTTCCTTTATACTATGTATAGTGCAAACAATTATTACTAGGATGTCATCACTACCAGGGTGACTCGGGGTCCTGAAAAAATTTTCTTTATGATTTGAGAGCAGAAACTGTTTAATAGCAGTGGAGATAACTCATATATTATGTTTCTTATAGCAGCTACTTTGAGTTATAAAATATCAGCTTCTTTCAGAAAGATAATACACTTAGATAGTCTTCTCTGCCATGTTACAAAAAATAAGAAACAAAGGGGAGGGCAGTTCCTAAAGAAATCTTACATGCAATTTAAATGGGCCCCCAAAATAAACCGAGGATGGTTCCCACAGAAATGCAAAGGAAGCAAAAGAAAAAGCGAGTTTACGTGTAGGAACCTCAAAGTAAACACGCCACCAGAAGGCACTGACAATATTTTGGTCTTGGTTTGGGGTTCACTATGTCACTAAAACAATAGCATCTAACAAACAGTTGTTTCACATGTTGTCAACAGACGTGAAAGGCAAAAAAAAGTTTTGCTTTCACAGAAAAATAAAAATTTTGAGCAAGATAAGATCCTGAGCACAAACCACTGAATAGGAGGAAAGCTTACAGCCTGCTTAATAAACTGATGAACAAAAAGAGGCCAGGGGTCTTGAAATACTTCTACTCTTTGTAACTCAGCTTAGGAAATTATCTGATTAAAGTGTAAGACAAATCAGCCTGGAGGATCAGCTAATTCCTAAGGAATTAGGAGGTAAGATAATTTCTTTCCCAGCTGCCACAAACACTATGTAGCAGAAGCAGCCCAGGTGTGACACTTTGTTGTTTAAGTATGTGAGAAGCTGAGCACTCAGGAAAGGTTCACACTTAGAATTTTAGCCCAGACGGAGTGGTGGGCTCAAAGAGAAGTCTCCTAGTCCCACGGGTGTGAGTGTTTCCCTTGTTGTTTCCCCAGACTCTGCATTTGACTCAACCTTCTTTTTTTAAAGATTTTATTTATTTATTTGACACAGAGAGAGAGAGATCACAAGCAGGCAGAGAGGCAGGCAGAGAGAGGGGAGAAGCAGGCTCCCCACTGAGCAGAGAGCCCTATGCGGGGCTCAATCCCAGGACCCTGAGATCATGACCTGAGCCGAAGGCAGAGGCTTTAACCCATGAGCCACCGAGGCGCCCCTTGACTCAACCTTTACGCAAACAGGAGGAATCCATTTCCTGTTCTCTTACAAGGAGGGAACACAGAAGTCAGCACCTTCACGGGGCTAAAGGGTGTCCCCCTGGTATTGTGCAAGCAGCCGTCTTCAGAGTGGGACCTGAGCCCTGTCACCGGGGACCAGTGGAGAGTGCTGACCAATGGTGGGCAGACTGGGCACACAGGACCGTTTTGGGGGTGGTGGTGGGGAGGTTTCAGCTGCACCCCCTCCCTTCCACTCTTCTTACAAGAGTCTCTTCTCTTAGGGATTGACCCCACCAAAGCCCTGCACGTTGGCTTTAGTGGACTTTCCAGTCAATCCCAGACAGTGCGCTGACACACCAAAGGAGAAAGCAGCCAAGAACAGGCGGCACCTTCCACCTCCCCCTAACAAAGTCAAGAAGCTATTGTTCAGTCTTCTTCCCTTCCGTCCAAATTAGAAACGTCCTTGGTCCCTGAGACACTGGTGTAGGATCAAGAAAATGGCAACACTCGAGGGGCACCTGGGTGGCTCAGTGGGTTAAGTCTCTGCCTTTGGCTCGGGTCGTGATCCCAGAATCCTGGGATCGAGACCCGCATTGGGCTCTCCGCTTGGCAGGGAGCTTGCTTCCCCCTCTCTCTCTGGGCCTGCCTCTCTGCCTACTTGTGATTTCTCTCTCTCTGTCAAATGAATAAATAAAATCTTAAAAAAAAAAAAAAAAGAAAAGAAAATGGCAACACTCGAAGCAAGAAAATAACGTATTGGGTGCGAATTGGGTGCTCGTCAGAGGGGTGTGACGGCTAGAAATGCTCCAAGGTGGGCTGATGTATTAATGCTGGAGAATGAGGGTGATTAACTGCTACTCCACCTACCCCAAACCCTTGTTAAAATCACACTCACTTTCCTCTGTTTCAGTCACAGTTCCTCTATGCTGGAGCCAGTTCTCCTTAAGACTGAATTGGTGGAAAAGGGCTTTATTCTGTGAGAAGCGAGAAAGAGAACAATGAATGAATGCATTCCTGCCCTTTGGAAAACCACAGCTATTTACAACATGTTCCAAAAGAGCTAGCCAACTTTTCTTTCTTTCTTTTTTTAAAATATGAAATCCACCCATCCAATTTTAGAGGAATAAATAAGGAGTTGCCTCTATTCATGCACGTGGAGGTAAAGATTCTGAGCAACACAGCAGACCTTGGCCGAAGCCAGGAGCTCAAAAAGCTCCCATCGTTATTCCCTGCAACAGTCTGGAGAGTATTGGCCTGATTTTGGACCTCCGGCTACCACACACCTCCAGGATTCTTCTCTAGAGGGAGGCATCCCAACATTAACTGTGCTTTTGGACAAAGCAACTCTGAGATGGTTGCGTACTTCTGCTGTAGCACCAGGACTGGCTTAAGGGAAATAAGGACATGATTCATTAAGATTATCCACCTGATAGATCGGCCTCTATGAAACGTGTGCCTGACATCTCATTTTGCATTTCCCCTTCAAGGTGAATGGGAAACACACTCCTTCTTTCCCTTTTTGTCGGGTTGAAAAGTACAAACCTTCTGCTTATTACTAGACTTCCTCACCCCTGTAGTCAAGATTCTTGCCTGCATTTTTTTTTTTTTTTGCATCAACATTTCAAATTCAAATTTATATCACTCTGGGAACACTGGAGAAACTCTGAGATTCCAAAAATACGCAGAATGTCAAGTCAAGGGTGCGTGGCCAGTGCCCGATCTGTATCTACAGCAGCACAGGCAAGGCAAGGTGAAGCAGCGAAGTCCACATAAGCCACAGCCCCAGACTTCCCCGTCTGCCCCTGGTCGGCTTGAGGCGGAGTTCATTTTAATTATGAAGGAATGTCAACTGAGGCAGAGCAAGGTCTCCCAACTTGATGGCCCCATTTCGGATAGAGAAAGGTCTGCCTCACCTTCCTTTGTGGTGAATATTCATCTACAGTGCTGAAAGGGAAAGGACAGGAAGTCAGTTTTTGTCCCAAACCTAGAATAATGCAGCGACTGTCACAGAAGACTAATTTTCAGGCACTGGGCAGAGGTTTTTGCTTTTCAGAAAGATAAAACCTGGGATTCATTAGGTCACTATGTAGAACACCCATGGGTTTCGACTGAATGAGGAAGAAAAGACGCTATCTGCTCAATGGGTACATTTTTCTATGCACAGAAAGTGATTGCTGAAGGAAGAACGAAAGAAAAAACTCTGAGTTTTCTCACATACTGACAGGTTTTGGGTGAAATTCTTGTTATTCAGACGGTTAAGTTAGCCAAGGCACATCTTTTCCAGAATGCTTCCAAGAATGGCAGAAGTAGGGGACATTCTGTAGGTCCCCAGCTCAAATCTTTTTCTGGAATCAAATCTCTTACCAAAGAGGCAAGAGTCGTATCTTATATCATTTTTTTATTTTAATCTATTATTTCCCATTTTATGTGAGTTTTTTTAATGGGAGGTATTAAGTTCCATTAATGTACTGAATGCATAAAAATGTACTAAATCATGAATTACAGTTTCCCAAGGGTAACCAGGTCTGCCTTACAGCAGAGACCAACTTCCACGTGGAGGATTATTTTGATGTAAAGGATGTCTCTCTTTTTCTTTTCTGTTTCATTTATTTGTTCACATTTTCATACTCATCTTAGATGCTGAGAACTTACATTATGGTGTAGACCGTGACAAAGGAACATCACCCAAATTCCCAACATTTGTTTCTAACACTGTCCTGAACTGTGTCTCATTTCTGAATTTCTAAATGCGTGATTTTCATGACTGAGGACTAAAGCTGATACATGATTTGTTTGTGCCCTAAAATTAATTTACATAGACATTTAATTTGCAATAGGATCTCTCTTTACGAAAATTAGGTCAGGCTTTAAGTCTCAAATTAGTCATCTGAAAGGCCTGAATTAACATTTTCTCCGAGAAGTGCCTCTGTGACTGCTGAATTCTTCACAGAAGTTTCTCACAACTTGACAACATATGCATTTCATGTTTACTACATAGAAAGTACACTGTAAATCAGAGAACAATTTTTCCTTTCAGATTAACTTTGCAGCTCTATCTGAAACTGAATAATGACCTCATGTTTTCATTCACCAAAATAAATAAGGAGAGTCAGTGGTAAGTCAGGCGTCGGCAATCTGAAAGACCAATGAGAGACACCTCGGGGATACTCACACACGCCAAAAGTCAGGGAGTAAATGGTTGTCTTTAATCTTTCTAAATTGATAAAGAAACTCCAGGGAATCCATAAAATGGAGCTTTAAAAATGCTTCATGACTTGCTGAAACCTATTTCTAAAACTTTTTTTTCCTCCTCCATTAGAGAAGCTATGAGCCCCCCAAATGACAAGTTAAATATTTACACTCTCAAAATTAAATAATAACTTCTTAAAGAATTGTTTTTATGTATCCAGGTTGTTCTGGCTCCGTTGGTTTCTACTGTATCAAACAGTGGCAACAAAAAGTTTGATGGCACTGCCATCAAGCAATGGCAATAAAAAAAATTGCCAATATTATATAGCCATCAAAAAAAAAAAAAAGAAATGTTGCCATTTGCAATGATGTGGATGGAACTAGAGCATATTATGCTAAGTGAAGTAAGTCAATCGGAGAAAGACAATTATCATATGATCTCACTGATACGTGGAATTTGAGAGACAAGGCAGAAGATCATAAGGGAAGGGAGGGAAAAATGAAACAAGACGAAACCAGAGAGGGAGACAAACCAGAAGAGCCTCTTAATCTCAGGAAACAAACTGAGGGTTGCTGGAGGGGAGGGCGGTGGGAAGGATAGGGTGACTGGGTGATGGACATTGGGGAGGGTATGTGCTACGGCGATCACTGTGAATTGTGTAAGACTGATGAATCATAGACCTGTACCCCTGAAACAAATAATATGTTAATAAAAAAATTAAATAAAAATTTAAAAATCAGCATGTAAGTGGGAAAAAAAATAGCCAGTAAGCTTGACTTTGTGTTCATTCATTTTGATATAAAAACAAAATACACAATTCACTAGAAGAAAAGCTAAGAAATCAGAGGATCTCAGATTCAAAGTGTCCAAGGTGAACTTTGTAAGACACTAGAATTCAATCACATTTGCTGCTTTCTTTTATTAACTGTAATACAGAAAATTAAGTACTCACTGACGACGGTGCATTCCAAGTATCTTCTGAAATTCTTTCAGTTCTTTTTCAAGTATTGGATATTCATATACATCATCCAGTACATTCCTGTATATGGTCTGGGGGGTGAGGGGAGAAAGGAAAATCGTGGCTCAAATGCCCATTTTGTAAGGATTAGGACTCACACAATGGTTAACCTGTTGAGGGAACAGGAGGAATGAGGGATCATGCTGGGCTTTAAACCAGTACCAGTGAGATCCCAGGTGGGATTCCATCTCCTAGCCCCTCAGTCACCTGTGTGGCTCTCTCACAGCTGTCAGGGACTATAAGCAGCCAATGCTGAAAACTTAGAGATATCTGGAAGACTACTCAAGATTTCTGTGCCTATTCTATATTAAAAAAATAATACCGACATAGTCACTTGGAAAGGACAATAATCGACTGAATCCTATTACCCAATTGTTTTGAAAATAACATTAGTTTTTGGGGCACCTCGGTGGCTCAGTCAATTAAGCATCTGCCTTGGGCTCAGGTCATGAACCCAAAGTCCTAGGATTGAGCCCCACGCCTGGCTCCCTGTTCTGCCAGGAGCCTGCTTCTACCTCTCCCTCTGCTGCTCCCCTGCTTGTGCTGTCTCTTGCTCAAATAAATAAATAAATAAATAAAATCTTAAAAAAGGAAAATAACATTAGTTTAGGCACAGAGTTGGTTAAACCGGTTTTTAACTGGATGTCTAAAGGACACCTGACTTCTGAAATCAAAGTGAATTCCTTCATGAAAGGCAAAATCAGTTTGAACACCTGTCCCTTCTGAAATAGACCTGCTACCTACTCAAATTCCAGTCTACCCTTTCTCTGTGTTAACCTGCATAGCTAATATGGTTTTGGTGGCCAAACTGTCTACATGTTGTCTCCGGAGAATCAGCTGTGTTCAAAAGGTATTGCAGCCATTAATGATTAGAAAAGTGTTATCAATTTATCTAGGGGTGCCAGGGTGGCTCAGTGGGTTAAGCGTCTGCCCCTTGATCTCAGCTCAGATCTTGATCTCAGAGCTGTGAGTTTAAGTCTCATACTGGGCTCCATGCTGGGCATAGAGCCTACTTAAAAGAAAAAAAGAAAGAAAGAAAAATTTATCAGTTTATCGAATTCCAAATGTAAATCTAGGTTAGTACCCATTTTGCAAGTTATTATTGCTTAAAATTCTCAAAATTCATCATAGTCTGAAAACCTTTTGTAACGTAGGTCTTGTCAATATAGTTTTTAAATGATAAATAATGTTTTATCCAAATACTGTGTATATGGGACAAGTTAGGTCAAACTCAGAATAAATCTCAACATATTCAATAGTGTCAAGTTTTCAGGTATGTTTTATGTACCTTAATTATTTCATTTGTAATCAAAATTCCCATGAATTATATAAAATAACCTTAAATTAGCAGATGTAAAACTGGCTGCCTACATTTTTTTCATAACAAATTATTTTTAATTAAAAAAATTTTCTATCTATGTGCAGAATATCAGGCCTCAAAAATCAAAACAGGGGCACCTGGGGGGCTCAGTCGTTAGGCGTCGGCCTTCAGCTCAGGTCATGATCCCAGGGTCCTGGGATTGAGTCCTGCATCGGGCTCCCTGCTCAGCAAGGAGTCTGCTTCTCCCTCTTCCCCCTAACCCCTGGTCGCTTACTGTCTTGTTCGATCACTCTCTCTCTTAAACAAACAAACAAATATTTTAAGATTTCATTTATTTGACAGAGACACAGTGAGAGAGGGAACACAAGCAGGGAGAGTGGGAGAGGGAGTACCAGGCTCCCTGAGCAATAAGATCTTTTAAAAATAAAATTAAAAAATATTTTAATTTTTAAATTAAATAAATAATCTTTAAAATCTTTAATCTTTAAAATCTTTAAAAATAAAATTTTTAAATTTTAAAATATTTAATTAATTTAATAATTTAAAAATAAAATCTTTAAAAAAGATTTTATTAAAAAATAAAATCTTTTAAAAAAATCAAAACAAATTAATATTTTCTGTGAGTCACAGCTTGAATATGACAAAAAAGTTGCTTGACTGCCACCTACAAAAGAGATTTTTAAAGGACAGAACCGAAAATAAAATCAGTCATTTGGCATCAAAGCATATCTCGAAGTTTTACATTACCTTTAAGAACATTTTTGAATGTTCATCTTCATGTAACCAGTCCTTGTAGAGGGCAATCCACTGGGACACAAGATGCAAAACCTTACGCTTCCGACAAGGAACATCTGAGTTTTCCTCTTTGCCTTGATACTTCTTAGCAGAATAGGTGCAAATGGTTAAGAAAGAATATTGCATTGATGGGAATAAAAAGATGAAGAGACGCATGTATTCTTATTTTCACAAAACACGCTAAAGCATCTGCCAGAGAATCTGCAAGTACCTCAGCATGTGGGAAGAAAAGAGCAAAAGGTGTGTACCAGAAAGAGCAAAAGTGAGTAAACCCAGGAAAATGATGTCCTTGTGCTCGGTGGCAGGTTATGAGGTTAGAAGATTTGCACTGACAGCTGCTGACATGGCCCCATGGGCAGCATGGGTTGATGCCACCACGAAGAGATCCGAAATGGCCCATGAATTTCATGGGTGGCTGTGGCAGAGTTGGCCTCCTTCCATAGGTGGACACTTTCCATAAAAGTTACATCAGAACCAGGCTGGATATCCTTTGGTCTTCAGAAATTCAGAATTTATAAAAGCAGTCACTTCTCAGTTAGTCCCGATGAGCACTGCTTTCTGGAGTATAATTTGTGCTACGATTTAAATGCCCACCCCCAGGAATTTGCTTGGAAAAAAGGACTGGATAAGTGCATAAGCAGAATTGAAAAGGACTGCTACTTTTCATTTTCATTGGAATAAAAAAAAAGTGAAATAGGAATAACCTATTTCATCAAACACTGTGCATCAAACACTGTGGTTGATTAATTAAATCATCACACACCCATTAATAGGCGATCTACAGCTATAAAACTGATGGTCTAGTGGTGCATTTATGGGCAGTGAACGTTCAGTGTATTGTTGAGCAGGAAAGCAAGCAAGAAAATATGTTGGGATCACCCACTTCCATTAACTATGCTTATGTATAAGAAAAATTTCATCACCCGGAATTATATATATTGAATGTTAACAGCGGCGAACTGTGCTGTTCAAATTACATAAGAATAACAACCTCCAAAGCAATGTGCTTAAAGCCTTGGGAATGAGACGGAAGCCTGGCATTTTCCAAACCAACCTGGTGTTTTTGTTCCCCAAATTATCACTTCTGAATATCTTGGACACACTGGAAAGTTACGTAGGAAAAGGATGCTATGATACCAAGGACAGGTAGGCTTTAGGGTTGCTGGACAAGATTATCCGCTATTTAATGCTGATATATAACTGCAAAATAGGAGTATCTATGTCAGCCTTTGTAAATATTTTAAAACATATTTTAGTCACTGTCTCCCTAACCTGCAAGAATACATTCAGGCCATCTGATTTTTTTTTTTTCTATGTGAGAAATAGACTCAGGCAAACACACAAAGAATCTGTTAAAGCATCCATTTTCCCCTGGTTTTTCTCTTAACAGACAAAATATAAAATTTTATAGCCTATATTATTTCCACCTGTACCAAGGTCATGTTCTTCTTTTCCTGTGACTATCATGGCCTAACCAATATAAAGAAGAAAACCTAGAAAATTCGGAAATACTAACAACTTCTTTCTTTTAGGTTAGTGTGTGTCAGTTAGGAGATGGGCTTTTTTTTTTTTTTTTAAATTTATTTGACAGAGAGAGATGCAGCAAGAGAAGGAACACAAGCAAAGGAGTGGGAGAGGGAGAAGCAGGCCTCCTGCTGAGCAGGGAGCCTGATGCAGGACTTGATCCCAGGACCCTGGAATCATGACCTGAGCCGAAGGCAGATGCTTAACCCACTGAGCCACCCAGGCACCCCATGGAGGGGGGCTTTTTATTACCACAGCATCTATGTTGTGGTCCAATTACGGACCTGCAGGACAGAGCCATTTCAGAGACTGAAACTTCAATGGCCCTTCTCCATTCACAGTTACTACCATTTATTTGCTTCATCTTGTTCTGCCTACAAGATGTATTTTTATTTATTTATTTTAAAAAAGATTATTTATTTATTTGACAGAGAGAAAGAGATCACAAGATGCAGAGAGGCAGGCAGAGAGAATGGGGGAAGCAGGCTCCCTGCTGAGCAGAGAGCCTGATGTGGGGCTTGATCCCAGGACCCTGAGACCATGACCTGAGCCGCAGGCTTTAACCCACTGAGCCACCCCGACAAGATGTATTTTAAAAAAACATTTATGATTAAATTTAACATTTGGATTATTCTGTTTTCTTTATCAGGGTATATTCACTCTTATACATTTTGCCCATGCTAGATTATATTGATTTGTAAACATAGCCAGAGGATGGGAATAATGGGAAGGCACTGGATGACAATTACACCTTCAGGGTAGTGCACTGACCATTAGCTAGCCTGTGGCTGGGAGCTTACATAATGCTTTTTATGATGATAAAAGCCAAAAAGTATAAAATTCTATCACAGTAAAGGTACCCGTCTAAGATACCCAAACACAGCATAAATGGCTCTAATTTATAAGTAATGTTTAAAAACAATGGGAGACAAACAACAAAAAACAATTCAGACCACTCCTTAGAAGGCGAAGGTCGTGGGATATACAAGAGAGCTTCACTAAGGAGTACGTAAAAATCTCTCAAATTAAATATGGATACCATATTTTTGTTTGTGGTTTGTATTATTTCACAAAAAGCAGAGTCTGGATTTCGTGAGTTCTGATAATTAGTAAAAAGGCTGCTAAGAATCTGAACTAAATTTTTGTAGAAAATGTCTTGGTCAAAGACTCAAAACGTGGTCATATCCAAGTGAAGTTTTAGAGGTTCTTCAGGGAAACTCTATGAGGCATTAAATTACTCAATGATAATCATAAATAATACTAGGATCCTATTTATTTATTCACTTTTATTTAAAGAGAGAGGGATGTGGGGAGGGGCAGAGGGAGAGAGAGAATCTTAAGCAGGTTCCACGCCTAGAGGGGCCTAGGGCGCCTGACGCGGGGCTCAGTCTCAGGACATTGAGATCATGACCCCAGCCAAAATCATGAGCTGGATGCTGTACCACCTGAGCCACCCAGGTGTCCCTATTAGGATCCTATTTAAAAACAATGTTGTGTGTGTGTGTTTTTTTAGATTTTTATTTATTTATTTGAGAGAGAGAGAGAGCGAGCAAGCTAGCATGAGAGGGGAGAAGGTCAGAGGGAGAAGCAGACTCCCCGTAAAGCTGGGAGCCCGATGTGGGACTCGATCCCAGGACTCCAGGATCATGACCTGAGCCAAAGGCAGTCACTTAACCGACTAAGCCACCAGGCACCCCAAAAACAATGGTCTGAAGGCATCTATTTGCTATGAAACAAACTATACGGTTTAATAGATGATAATACTTTTGGAAAAGCCAAAAGCATTAAAATATAGAAGAAATTAGCTCATTGTTATTTTTATAAAACACTATTAAAGAAGAACTTGAAAACCTTGTAATTATTGCAGAATTTCTTAGTAACACCCACTTGGAAGCTGTAGAAGAAACCTGTTTTTAAAATTCTCCAAATTCAAAATGAATTA
>CM053614.1:44285911-44304057 GCA_028646535.1 Procyon lotor | reverse complement strand
AGAGAGATAACAAGTAGGCAGAGAGGGAGGCAGAGAGAGAGGGGGAAGCAGGGTCCCTGCTGAGCAGAGAGCCCTATATGGGGCTCGATCCCAGGACCCTGAGATCATGACCTGGGCTGAGGGCAGAGGCTTAACCCACTGAGCCACCCAGGCGCCCCTTAAGGTATTCTTTTAAGCAGGAAAAGGCTATCAAATAGGGGAGAAATGTAACAATTATTTAACAGGTAAAGAATATTACCAAAACCATTACCGTTAGGGCTCAAAAAAACTCAGGTAAATGCTAAAAAAAAAAAAAAAAAAAAAATCCCATCTTCCTAAAAATGTTTGCCTGGGCTCTAGTGGAATCTTCAGTTTGGTTTGATATATACCTGACAGTTAACAGGCTTCTTAGATGCTTCTGATGTGCCTTCCATGCACATTGTGAGTCAAGAAGCCCGTATGGAGACTTGGAGTGAGTTTACTTGGCTTGGCTTTTTGGCCTTTCATCTGTTGCATCCCTTCTAGTTCACGTATCAAATCATAAAGCTTCCTTAACTGGTCATTAACCTTCTCATCACACCTGTCGTTCTAACAGCACACGTCTTTACAAAGCTTCTGAAAGATGACAGTGGATTAGGGGGTAGTTTCGACCTCCCACATCGGGGAGGTCCTGGCCCTGGGACACTTGCAGAGAAACACGGTATCATGGACGTACGTTTTCTTGCCCAGGGCCCCCGGCACTAATCACTTGTCGTTCAAGTTCAATTACTGCCCGTCCACTCAACCTCTTGACTCTGGGCTTTACCCAGTGGGCCAAACTTACCTCCAGATTTCTTCAGACCTACGTTTGAAGAAAACATAATACGAACAGTACAATTTACCCACAACCCAGAAGGTGAGAGCAGCAGCCCCGCCTTCCAGTCCCCCCTGTCTATTCTGTCTCATTTCATCTTTTGCCTTGGATATCATGACATTAATATTTAACAGATCCACACTCTACAGAGGGGCTGAGTAAATTAAGAAAGGCAGTTAATTCCTAATGTGAGACATCTGTCTGAGAGGAAGCCAGAACAGCATCCTGAAGTTAATGAAGGATATTGCCTCAACAGCGCCTGGCATAAGTCATCAGTTGTCATGAAGACAGTGTACGTGAGGAGGAAGTCATCAAGGAGGGTCTCTGCAAAGAAGGAAAAACAAATACAGGTAAGCACACCAGTGGTAAAAAGGGCAACTGCTTGTCCAGGCTCTCCAAGAACCTGTGTGGCAGAAATATAGTAATTGGTAGGGGGTGAGTGTGTGGGGGGGTTAGGGTAGGAGAACTGTAGCCACAAAACACATTATTTGTTGAAGTTAAGATCTTTTAAACTCCTTACACAGAACATCTCAAGCAATGAGATTTTTTTTGTTGTTGCAAGGCTCTCTAAACATACAACTTTTGTCATCTTTTTTGCTCCCTAAAACATCATTTATTTTTGTGGGTAAAGATGTTATGGAAAACCAATGCATAACTAATGTCCTTTTAAAGATAAATTTTATAGTATTTCTGGGGTATATCCTCCAGTCCTTAGGGAATGAAGCCTGCATGTTCTAATACATTAGGGCTTTCTAAAGTCATTTACCTAAGTCTTGGGCAAGAACAATGGATAATAAATCCTAGAGGACACATAACAGGTTTCAAGTCCATTCACCTTTCTCTCTCAAATGCACCTATGAGAAGTTGGGAATGTGGTGAGTGATGGCACTGTGGTGGAGAGGGACAGAGCTAAGTCTCTTTAAATATGGGGAGCAGGGATAACGTACCATGATACACTCCTTCCCAATGCCTTCCCCACCTCCTCAACTGACAAAAACAGGTCTGATTTTTATTGCCTCTTAGCCTTGGGTGTTCCTGGAAAAGTCCACCTTACGTGTCACATGGAACAGCTAACCAGGCAAACTCGGACCCCCAGTATCATTTCCAAATTGATAGAAAAAAAATCACACGCAGAATGCAAAGTAGAGCTCTTGCCATTATCATTTTTAATCCAAACTCCTTAACTTAAAATTCATTTTACTATATGATTTCATTTTTATGTCTTTTTACATGCTGGAAATAAATTTCTAGTAATTGGAAATAGTAATTAATCAGCTGTAAGAATAATGAGCTTGCACACGCAATAGCATTTATGCTCTCCAAGAGCTCTACAGAGTGTATAAGTAGGAAGAATGCCCTGTATAGAGCTCTGAAGGTCTATGTGGAGGACTGGAAAAACTTCAGAATTTTTAGAAATAAACAACATTTACTGTAAAAATTGATCAATGTGAAACAATAAGGCTCTGTTTACAAACACAAAACTCTGATATATAAAGAGGTAGTGAATGATATCTCCAGTCCTTATCAGCTGCCCCTGTTTAATTAATTGTTTTGTTGGATTGCAGAACATCAAGATAATCTCAATTTACACCAATAAGTGATTGCAAATGGTTACGTTAAAAAACAAGACAAAACAAAACTTGCTTTCTATTTGCAAAATGGCCTTAAGTGAAATGACCCAGAGATGCTAATGTTGAGTATTAAGAAAGCTTTTTTTTCAAAGTATTTATTTATTTAGGCTAAGTAACAGTATTCCTTATTAAAAAAATAAGTTTCAAAAATGGCACCCATAATGTCAAATAAGCCTACATGTATAATGTATCACGCTGCAGTATATTAACAGTCACTGCTCCTGCTTACTGTTACTTGTAAAAGTTACTTGTAAAGTTCTCAAAGAGATGTGTCTGGGCCTTGCTAGGCATAAACTGAGAACTATCCACTGTAAGTGCGAAAGAGGAAAGAACAGCCTGGTATAGAGCTCTGCAGCTGATGCTGAAGCTAACTGAGGGAGTGCGGCCGTTTGGAAAACTTACTGCGAATGTACACGCACAGCCTGCACTCACAGAAGGCCTGGGAGCTTTCGCCTAGGTTTTTGTAAACATAGAGGTTTACAAAAGTGGCAAGCTGTGACCTCCAACATAATATCCAAAATCACAGGACAGATGCCGTGCAATTTCAAATATTCATCTGCATGAAAAGGCAGGAGAAACTGTATTCTAAGAACTGCCCCCAAAACTAGTTAACCTGGCAACAGAAGTTCATCACTTGGTTATCCTTTTTTTTTTTTTTTTAAAGATTTTATTTATTTGACAGAGAGAAACACAGCGAGAGAGGGAACACAAGCAGAGGAAGTGGTAGTGGGAGAAGCAGGCTTCCTGCGGAGCAGGGAGCCCAATGTGGGGCTCGATCCTAGAACCCCGGGATCATGACCCGAGCCGAAGGCAGACGCTTACACCCAGGAGCCCCCATCATTTTGTTATCCTAATGAACATCTTGAAATACATATTTTGGGGCTCTGTGTGTCCTTCATCACAGTTTTTTATATAGTTTTGAGAAAAATCAAACAATGGCATAACATCTGAATCCCTAGGATATTTTGAAATACAACTGGAAAACTATCACTCTGAGACACTACTGACCAGGGATGGTCACCAATTCTAAAACTGCTCTTTACTAAATGGGGGTGATGAAGATCCTCAAGCTCTCTGCTCTCATTAGAAATTGAGTACTTTTTTGCATTCAATGCTAGAAACAGGTAGCAAGAACCACAGAGTAGCCTCAAATCTATTTGAGGGTTCTCTGCGGGCCCTTACAGATCAGAGCCGACAATACACAGAAGCCACTGGGTGAGAGCCCGAGAACCTCACCACTCAGCGTTCAAAATGCTTGATGGGACATAGGTTCAGACTCTTTGGAATGTTTTTACACTTAGCTGGTTTAAGGAGGTTGGAACTCTCCTCTAATCAAAATTTACTCCATTAGCAACTGGGATGAAAAAGAATGCCATTAAACTTTGACATAACCAGTCATTCCATTCTGGAACAGCCTTGGCTACTGAGCTAAGTGACTGGGAGAAGTCTGGTTTATATGGTGGCAAAACCATTTGGCATTCGATTCAATTAATGAGCTCAGATATAAAGATATTTTGTTAAGGGCTTTGACCCAGAAATGCTTTCCCCTAAGCTACTACCATATTTAATATTCAACAGCATTTACCTAATTATCTCTTTGCAACAGAAATATTCATTAAAATAAAAACAACAAGGCTACCTAAAAACATCTCCCGTTAAAGTCCTACTGAACCGCTACAAATCCTCAAGAATAGAACAGATTCCTGATATCCTTGATTCAAATCTTCCCCTACTTAACTACCATACTGTTATGAAATTTTTCTCTATATCAAGAGCTTTCCCTTACTCTCTTTCAGCACTGGTATTTTTTTGCTGCACACGAAAGTAATTGAATGATATAATCAAAATGACACACTTCAAATAAAAATGCATTTTATAATAGCCATGTATCAAAAAAGTCTGTCCCATGGTATTCAGAGATATTTTTAGAACCACAATGGCTATACAAATGATCCCCTGAAGACTATTAGGCAACAATAGCCATTTAGAAAGACTAGCACATCCTCTAGCATCCACATTAAAACACTATAATTATCTATTATATTATATAGTGCTTAATTAACAGTAATTTAAGACTCTAGGCAGAAAAGCACCTTTGTGTCTAAAAGTATCCTTCATTTAAACAAATTCACAGTTGCCGTATACACTAACATTCTGAATAAAAAGATACATTCATTTTGCTTTCTAACTCTGTGAGTACCTAGGTATTAATAGACAAAAACCTTTCCTTTGAAATTCTATTCATTAAATCAATCACTATATCTAATCCCCAATTCTTGGCTCATCACTGACAAAAGTATTCAGCTATCCTTTTGAGAACACTCCCCCACTCCCTCCAAATAAAAGAATATTTATGTTGTGACTTTTTTAAATATAGGAAGTATTCTTGCAGTACAAAAGGAACGTGCTGGTAACAATCAAAATGGGAAAGCAAATACTATTACAGTTTTAAGCATTATGTTCACTTGAAATAAAATACATCAAGTTGTAGTCAAAATCTAAAGCTTTGATAGAAATGACTCTAAAACCCATGACTACTATTGATGTTAATATAAGACTTTTCTCTCATCTGTTCTTGTTTTAATTTTAAGGTATAAGAAAAGAACTGTTTTCACCTGATTTTATTTGAATATATTTTTCTTTTATGCAGATATTAAAATATCTTCTCATTCTCACTTGAAGTGTATCAAGCACTAAAATGTCCATTTATTTCTGTAAAACACAAGTGTTTCTGGAGCATCCTGGAGTTGTGTCAGGTGGACCAGTAATTGGTTTGGTACAGATCCTTTTTATAGGGTTCTATTATGTAAATGTAATCAAATCAGAGGAACTGATCTAAATGTTTCAAAAAGGTCTAAGTTAAGTGGTTTGTTTGTTTGTTTGTTTGTTTGTTTTGGTATAAGTGAACTGCCAAGAAAGCAAATGTTAAGAATTTTGACAGACAACTGCCTATAGTCGCTATTTAAACTAAGTATGGTATTGCGAATATTCAACATTTCTATAATGACTCATATTCCCTAAAGCACTGTTAACAGTTTTGTTTCACCTATATTTCTATATTTAGAAGATGCAATATATTCAGATGCAATGGAATTTAAGGCACTCTAAAGTATGTTCTACTTAAATTTTATTTCGAGAAACAGGCAGAGAAAGAGTGGGAAGCAGGCTCCCCACCGAGCAGAGAACCTGACTCAGGGCTCAATCCCAGGACCCTGAGATCATGACCTGAGCCGAAGGCAAAGGCTTCAACCCACTGAACCACCCAGGTACCCCTACATAAGAAATGCTTATTCATTGAATGCTGTCTCTATGTCCGATTTTAAAGGTCATCTTTCATGACAGGAGCTTACTACACACAGAGCTTGGGTGGCACTCTTTATTTTTTTATTTAAAAAAGATTTTTATTTATTTATTTGACAGAGAGAGAGATCACAAGTAGGCAGAGACAGAGGGGGAAGCAGGCTCCCTGCTGAGCAGAGAGCTCGATGCGGGGCTCGATCCTAGGACCCTGAGATGATGACCTGAGCCAAAGGCAGAGGCCTTAACCCACTGAGCCACCCAGGGATGCCTGGATCCCGGCACTATTTAAATAATGAAACCTATTTTTATCGTAACTTGAAAATTTTGGTTTTGGAATCCCATCATTCTTTAGGAAAAAATGATTTGAATACAACAGGAATTATGTTCTGAACTATATCACATTTCACATGCTGCCTTTTAAAAATGTCACTAGATAGGGGTGCCTAGGTGGCTCAGTGGTTTAAGCCTCTGCCTTCGGCTCAGGTCATGATCCCAGGGTCCTGGGATGGAGCCCTACACCAGGCTCTTTGCTCAGCGGGGAGCCTGCTTCCCCCTCTTTCTCTGCCTGTCGCTCTGCCTACTTGTGATCTCTCTCTCTCCGTCAAAAAAAAAAAAAAAAAAAAGTCATGAGACAGAGCAAGGACTAATAAACCCAGGGTTTTCCCACATTCTCCACACCACGAGTCACATTTGCAAGTCACCCTTGGGGGGAGAGGTGACAGGCCCCATGAGCTCCTGCTGTCCCAGCCCTCAGTTGCTCTCAGCATCTAGGCACAATTATAACAACAACCCATTTGTGGCTCATGCATGTGTCTGCTAAACAAGCTGGGAAACTTCAAAAACAGTGTGGATAGTACTAAGGGAATTAGAGAGCTGAATTTCTACCTGGATAGCCGTAGGCACAGTGCTGAACCTTTATGGGCAATAGTTAAGTCAGCTATAAAGTGGGTATCATATCTACCCCTAGTAGAATTGCAGTCAGGATTAAACAGAATAGCATATTCTCTCACTCTCTTTTTAAAAGATTTTATATATTTATTTGACACAGAGACAGAGAGATCACAAGTAGGCAGAGAGGCAGGCAGAGAGAGGGGGAAGCAGGCTCCCTGCTGAGCAGAGAGTCCAATGCGGGGCTCGATCCCAGGACCCTGAGATCATGACCTGAGCCGAAGGCAGAGGCTTGAACCCACTGAGCCACCCTGGCGCCCCAGAATAGCATATTCTCAAGCACCTGGCAGAGAACCTGGTATACATTAGGCACTCAATAAGTACCACCCGTTCTTCCTTTCATAAAATAATATTTAGGGGCGCCTGGGTGACTCAGTCGTTAAGCGTCTGCCTTCGGCCCAGGTCATGATCCCAGGGTCCTGGGATCGAGCCCCACATTGGGCTCTCTGCTCGGCAGGGGGCCTGCTTCTCTCGCTACCATTCCCTCTGCTTGTGTTCCCTCTCTCGCTGTGTTTCTCTCTGTCAAATAAATAAAATCTTTAAAAAAAAAAATATTTAGATCCTGTCCCAATTCTCCTAGTGCTACCAATCAACCAAGAAAAACCGAGTACTGAGAACTGACTATACAGAAGGCATTTGCTAAGGGATTTGTGGGTGAGAGAAAAGAAAGCACGAGGGATCCATGGCTTCAAGCTCATAATTAGGGAGTGGAGACATTTGTCCCCATGAAATGAACTAAATAAGGCAACACTTCAACTGGGCAGCACCAATCACACATGTTCTAGGGGATGAAGGAAACTCCAGCGTGCCAGGGAGGATGCCATGTGAGATCACCCTGCACTTCTAAGAACTGGTGGAGGGGCGCCTGGGTGGCTCAGATGGTTAAGCATCTGCCTTGGGCTCAGGTCATGATCCTGGGGTCCTGGGATCAAGCCCTGCTCAGCGGGCAGCCTGCTCCTCCCTTTCCCTCTGCCATTCCCTCTGCTTGTGCTCTCTGGCTCTCTCTCTCTCAAATAAATAAAACCTTAAAAAAAAAAAAAAAAGAATTGGTGGATAAAGAGGTGAAATAAATGTGAGCAAAGGAATGACAGAATGTGTGTCTGTTGCTGAGCCACAAACCCATGGCCTCTGGGCCCTGTCTAGCCTTTAAAGACATTTTTTGTTATGTGATAATATTTAAAAATCAGAAGATCTGGGGTGCCTGGGTGGCTCAGTCGGTTAAGCACCTGACTATTGATTTTGGCTCAGGTCATGATCTCAGGGTTGGGCTCACGCTCAGTGCTTGAGATTGCTCCCCTCCCCCCTCCACCACCTTTCACATACTCTCTCTAAAATAAATAAATTAATCTTTAAACAAAATGAAACATAAAAATCAGAAGATCTGCCAACACCTGGCTCACATCTCATAAGGCAACATGGTTTAGTGCTGAGTCACCCTTTTCATGCGGGGTACACTGCAGTTTATCACGGTTCTGCCCTCGTTGGTTTCACTGGTTCTTATGAGCAGTCAGTCTGTGGGCTGGTGAGTTTTATAGATCTTGGTCTATGGTAAAGTTTGGAAACAGTAATAGAAGGGATCCCATGTGTAACTACAAAGTAAAGCTAGAAAGTAGTTGAAGCCAATTGCTGGAGGGTCTTTGAGCCCTAGAGCAAGAAGCCTGGGGCTTGTTTTATAGGAAAAGAGAAGTGAATGGTAATTTTCAAGGGGAGAAATGATAAGAGATACAGATTATACTTGCTGGACCAGGACAATCAGACTGGATAAAGGAAAAGTAAGGAGAGAGAAGATGAGCGTACTTTTTAAATACATGGAGCTTGAGTTCCCTGAGGTTACTTTAAGTGAAGATACTGGGCAGAAATATCAAAGTTCAGAGCTTGCTAAAGAGGTCTGGATGATCACGGGAGCTACCATACAACGGGTACAGAGACGGTGGCTGGGACACCATAAACTCTCAGAGACAATCCCAGCAAGTTGTAAGCAGGGAACTGAGGCTAGAGCTGGGGGTGTATGTTCACCTTCGGGCAATGCTAAGAGGAGGATGAGCTCAGGAAGGGGGAAGAGGAGAGAGAGAGACACAGAACAGGGAGACACAAACATAATAGAAGCCAACAAGAAAGGATGATGGAAAGGAGAGCAGATCCTGAGTATCCAAAGTTGCTGCAGGGAGGTTCGTCAGCCTTTGTCTGCGTTCAAGGGCCACAGGATTTGGTGTGTGGATGGTGTAGATGTCTGACGGCTTTGGAGAGCGGCCCCTTGGAAGCTGTTAGGGGCATCCCTGAGTGGGAGTAAAAGGAACTAAGGATATTCTGATAATTGCCTTCACACCATCCATCACACGGTTTTTCCCCAAAGACTCTTCTTGCAGGTGTTCTAGCTTCCTGATTAGTAATGGCAGTAGCTCTCACAAATAAGCCTGGAGGAAATATTTCTTCCTGATCAATCCAAGTATCATTTTATTCAACGGTATAGATTAGAACGTGAAGTGTCATGGGTATTGAGCCTTCAATACCAATCTGCCAGCATCTACCAACAAAAATTAATAACCAGTTGCAAGAGTCACTCAGTCTAACACAATTGACTCTCCAAGCTGCTCCATCTGGTATGAGTAACATCACAGAGTGCATTCTTAAAGACACAAACTGAGTTCCTAAGGGCTTGCCCATTAAACATTCCAAAATGTCATGAAATGGAAAAATTAATCGAAACATCAAATCCTAAATTCGAAGTCTGGGGCATGGTTATTTGAAGCAGTAACTCTAATAGTGGAATCAACTTAGGAGAAGGTATGATATTTTTATCTCCCAGGCACCAAGAAGAATCTCTGTTATCAGCTTTTTTCCAAAACTTGAAATATATCACCATTCTGAATGTTAATTTTTCCACCCTGGTCACTGTGAATCATTATCACTGAATTCAGATGAGTAAAATTTTATTTTTTGTTTCTGCTTAACAAATTCTAGAGAGAAGCTCTTTTCCTCCAAGTTGAGCAAGAGTCAACTGCCTTAATTTAAAGCTAAGAATGATAACTAAATTATTAAAGATAAAAAGATCCTCTACCAATTTGCTATTTTAATTAAACACAACTGGGGTGCCTGGTCAGCTCAGTTGGTGGAGTGTGTGACTCTTGATCTAGGTGTCGTGAGTTTGAGACCCATGTTGGGTATGGAACTTACTTAAAAATGAAATATTTTAGGGATGTCTGGGTGGCTCGGTCAGTTAAGCATCTGCCCTCAGCTCAGGTCATGATCCTGGGATCCTGAGATCAAGTCCCATGTCAGGCTCCTTGCTTGGTGGGGAGCCTGCTTCTCCCTCTGCCTGCCGCTCCCCCTGCTTCTGCTCACTCTCCCCTTTCCCCCTGACAAATAAGTGAATAGCATCTTAAAAAAAAAAAGGAATCTTTAAAAAAAAAAACAAAAATTAAACACAATTAAACACAACTAAGCCTCTTTCTAAACAATCCGGCACAAGATCTTACATAAACTGAAAATGTCCAAAATTAGAAAACTTACTTTATTGTGCAGCTCATGTTTAAAATTATTTCTAGGACAAATATTTCATCCAGTGAATGATATCAGGGATGTCTTTGTGCTCTAGGTTCCAGAACAATCTTTGGAGTTCTTTTCAGTAATATACAGCTGCTTGCTCTCTCACACCAGTGAAAGGGAGACTAGTGCTTTGGGGTCATGAAGGAAGGTTTGGCACAACCCCTGACTGGCCATGCACTGCTTGGGGTTGAGCTCTGTGCTCGCTGCCGTGGAGAAGGCCAAGCTTTAAGGCCTCAACTTTTATAGGGTTTGACATTTAATTGGTGAGATCACAAAAGGACCACATATGGCAGCCTACAGTCCCAAGCTGATGAATATTCTGTTCACAGGAATGTCTGAACAAACCTCCACCCCCACCCAGCACACATTTTAGCCCTAGAGAGCCCCAAATTTGCTCTGAACCGCATCTATTCCCTAGTGTGTACCAGGAAGCCAAAGGCAGCTTTGATGGGCAATGAGGAAAAGTAGAGAAGGGAAGACAGTAGCTATTCTCTTTGAACACAACTGGAATGGTCTATTGACCACATACTGTGTGCTATACCACGAGCTCTACCCACACGATCTGTGCTCCTCATATTCTTTCTAGGAGGCAGGTCTGATACTCTCTTTGTGGAATGATGACACCAAGCCTGAGCTAAGCAGGGTGAAAAACTACTGAGTTGTTGCAGGTTAATATCAGAAGGGGCCTAGGTCCCAGGGCGGGCTGATCCCCAACTGTGGATTTCACTGCACTCTGCTCTTCTGAGGCTGTGAATCCAAATGGTCCATACCAGACGTGGAGGTAATGGGTGTACAGGAAAGTAAGAGAGTCCTGGTTTTGGACAGGGAGAAGTGCCACAGATACAGGAACTTAGTCTTTTTATTTTTGAATTGCCAAAAATGGCCCGAGAAAGTCGTTTTCCATCTATACACCAGCATACTAGAGTTCCTTTATTCCTACTCAAACTTCATTTTTATTTTCTAGCAAACACTTGGTAACTGGCAAAGAACTAGCAAAGAGCTGTAAGGGATCAGCCAATTTCCTTTTCTACAGGTAGAGCTGACAATCACATGGAAAGATTAAGATAGTCCACAAACTCGTAATGCTTCTAAGATCTTTTTTGAGAGAGAGAGAGGGAGAAAGCATATGTACAATCACGGGGGGCAGGGAGAGGGAGGAGGGGAGGGAGTTGGGTGTAAAGGCAGAAACTGAAACAATTTTTTAAAATGGTCAAACCATAAAACTCCTCTTTTCCTTCTAGATAAACTTCTCCATATTAAACATTACAGATACTGAGAATCATTAGTCACATTTTATTTTGTCCTCTTTCCTAAAAGAAAGAAAAAAACCTGACTTCCACTTCAAAGTCTTGTCTGTTCCTCACCTCAGTGATCACATATGCTTATTACTCCGACATCTGGGTAATGAAGCCATTAAACATGTATTAACTGTCAGTGGTTAAGGTATTTTTGTCTTTTTGACTAAATGCATTCATACAATCTCTTTTGTCTCTAATAAGTCAGTTTTGTGTTGTTTCAAAATAAATGTACTACTTACACACCTTAGAATATCCTTAGGTCTTTCTCCTGGCATTGAGATCACATGATTTATGGTGATTTGACCCATCTAGCAGGTCTGTAATAGGTACATAAGAGTTCCGAAATATCACAAAGAATATAATAATATAGTTATATATTATAAGCTATTTTTATGAGAACAAAGTTAATGTGTGGTATTATTAGGCTTAGTCGAAGTCACAATATAGGAAGTATTTTTTAGTGTGTCTCATGTTTTGTGAAAAAAAAAAATCTTCTTTGTAAAAGATTTTATTTATTGGGGCACCTGGGTGGCTCAGTCAGTTAAGTGTCTGCCTTCGGCTCAGGCCATGATCTCAGGGTCCTGGGATCGAGCCCCGCATAGGGCTCCCTGCTTAGCGGGGAGCCTGCTTTTTGGTGCCCTCTGCCTGCTGCTCTGCCTACTTGTGCTCTCTCTGTCAAATAAATAAAATCTTAAAAAAAAAAAAAGAAGATTTTATTTATTTATTTGAGAGGGACAGAGGCAGAGAGAGAGTGATTGAGAGGGTAAGAACAGGGGGAAGGAGAAGCAGACTCTCCACCCAGCAGGGAGCCCCAGAGAGCAGGGTCCTGGGACCCTGGGATCACATGACCCCCACTATGTGATGCTTTAAATTACAATATTTTTAAATTTCTTTGAAGAGACAGAAATATAATTATGGCCTGGGATCTAAAGTATCAAAACAAACATAAGCTTCCATTTATAAAATTACGTGCCATTTTTAATTTCTTAGGATTCAAACTTTGCTTTTTCTTGGCCATATTTTGCTCTTTCATTCTCTCTCTCTCTCCATATATATATAAAATAAAGATTTTATTTATTTATTTAACAAAGAGAGAGAGAGAGAGAGAGAGCTTAACAAATTAAGCCACCCAGGTGCCCCCGATCTCCACATATAATAAAACCAAACAATTTATTTCCCAGCTTCACTTGCAGCTAGATGTGGCAATGACTAAGTTTTGATTCATGGAATAAAAGCGGAAGCTGTGTGTGATGTACAGGTGTGTTCTTGACTTGCTCCATTCTGCTACCTGGACTAGGTCCATCTAGTTTTATGAGATGAAGGTCACAGTCTAGGGACACTGGAGCAAAGAGCTGGAAGGAATTTCAGTCCTGGCTGATTTCAGAGTGGCCTTACCAGCTCTACACTGCATTTCTCTATTTGTACTTTCTTTTATTACTTTTATTTATTTATTTTTAAAGATTTTATTTATTTGACAGGGAGAGACACAGTGAGAGAGGGGAGTCCCCCCCCACAACAAGCAGGGGGACTGGAAGCAGGCTTCCCACTGAGCAGGGAGCCCAATGTGGGGCTCAATCCTAGGACCCTGGGATCATGACCTGAGCTGCAAGCAGATACTTAATAACTGAGCCCCCCAGGTACCCCATTTATTTGTATTTTCGCATGAGAGAGAAGTAAAGTTATACTTTAAGTTATCATCCATTTTTCTGTTACATGCAGCCATACCTAGTAACAATATATATACACAAAAAATTCTTAGCTCAAACACATGATGAGTAATGTGGTCTGCTTCTCAAGTTTCTCTATTATCAAAAGCAAGCAAAGTACATTTACTGAGAGATAAGTATTGTGACTTTATCCTGATCTCACTACTGTGGATTTCTAGAATATGCTGATGAAGACATATTTGCTTTGCATGTTTTTTTCCCCAAAGAACAAATACTCTCCCTAGGAGACTGAAAAACAGAGTAAATTGTCATAATAATTCTGAGATGTGCACTTGCATTGTGCCAATCAACACTGGCAGAACTTGAGCTAACTACAATATTTTTACAAAAGTCAGCACAGTGGTAAATAAAAATAGCTTGCAATGCCTTTAAATTCAGACCAAACCGAAACAAGACAAGAGGTTACATTTTATACGTCCAACTCTAGGGAAGATCCAAGATTAAGATCCAAAATTGGGATGAAAATATCTTCACTATGTTCCTTCTTTTTTCTTAACAAAACTCAGGACACCATTTATGGTATTTTTAAGCCCTTTACACAAAAACAAAATTTGTGATATCGAGCAAGGAAGAAAATTTAGGGGGAAAAAAACCTAACTTGCTTTAAGTATTAGAAAAAACCTAACTTGCTTTAAGTATTAGTATACTTCCTAACAAGTATATTTAGGGCACATTGAAAGGGATGTATTTATTGAAGTAGTATGCCAGATGCTTTAAAATCAGAACTACTATCTGTCATGAGTCCTAATATATACAACTCATTCAAAGTGAGCAAAACTATGCTCACTTAAGGCTGAGCATTTAAGTAGAAATACCCGGGGCACCTGGGTGGCTCAGGGGTTAAAGCCTCTGCCTTCAGCTCAGGTCATGATCTCAGGGTCCTGGGATCATTGGGCTCTCTGCTCAGCGGGGAGTCTGCTTCCCCCTCTCTCTCTGCCTGCCTCTCTGCCTGCTTGTGATCTCTCTCTCTGTGTCAAATAAATAAATAAAATCTTAAAAAAAAAAAAAAGTAGAAATACCCAGCCAGGTATGCAAAAGGCGATTCTAACTTGTTCTTTTCGTTGTCAAACTAAGTGAAGCTCATTTACAGGGTTAAAGGATTTAAAAGATTCACAAAGTATTTTGTATGCAGAAAACAGATAAGAACAGTACGTCTGAAGCAGAAAAGGATACAAAATTTCTCTAAAAATAATTTCCTAACACTATTCAGATTACAATAAGATATTTTGGGGATTATAAGATATTTTAGTTTCCCACATTTTCTGTTCACTCATATTTAACAATTCCATCTAATTTCATATTTATTGAAAGATTTGGGGGAAGGCCTGCCAGCCAAGCATTGGCCTTACGTACAAGGCAAAAAGCTGCAAACAGAATGAAAAGAATGGTTTCAATTGTAGAGCAAGAAAGCCCCAAGGGCAGAAAATGAGGATAATGGGAAATGGGAGGGGAAGGTTATAATGAGAAAGACTGCAAAGAGAAATGAGAAAAAGCTCAATTATAGGTATGTTAAAGGCAAAAATTCTCCTGCTCAAAGAATATTCCTTTCAGACATGTGCTTGTCAATTACAGCAATTCTGTGGCACTGCGCCCTTGCAATGAAGCAATAATTTGATTGAAACATGCTGTGAGAGATTAACATGCAGTGATTATAATCAACAAATTGCTATTCGCTAACAATTCTTCCTCACACTTAGGAGACTACCTGAAGTACACACTCTTACACAGAAAAAGGACTTAATTTTTTTTTTTTTTCTGATAGGATGCTAGTTTTGCTTGAGGAAGGTAGCATAGCATTTTAAAATACAGACAAGGACAACTGATGATCTCACTTTAAATCTTTTAGCTGTCTGGGGAGATGACACAAGATCTCTGAGAGAGAGAAAAGAGAGAGGAGAGAGAAGAGTTTTTCCATTCTTCGACATTGCCTTAGTCTCCAACTTTAGCTGCTGATGTTAACCGTAAAACTGTGGTCTAGCTAAAATCACTAGATTGTCAACTCTATTGACACAGTATCTTGCTTTCATGAATTTCAGAATCTGTTGCTCCTTCCAATTTGCTCCTCCAAAAGAGCCTGACTGATATCACACATTTAAGCAAGTTTCTGGAAATATAGCTGGACATGACAAAATCGTGTTTGCGCTAAGGTACAACATTAAATATGCCCAAAGACCCAAAACTCACTAGGAAAATGTGGTTATTTTAGAAACTCTGAGATTGGAGAACAGCATTTCTTTTTAAAGGAACAGAAATCCATTTTCCTCTTATTTTATTTTTTAAAGATTTAATTTATTTGACAGAGAGTAAGAGAGAGGGAAAGGGAGAGAGGGAAGGAGGGAGAAGGAGAAGCTGCTCCCTGCTGAGCAGAGAGCCCCAATGGGGGGCTCCATCCCAGGACCCCAAGATCTTGACCTGAGCTGAAGGCAGATGCTTAATTGACTGAGCCACCCAGGCAACCATTTTCCTTTTAAAAGATAAAAAAAAAAAAAAGAACCAATTTACAAGAAGAAATCTGTACCAACAGGTGTACTACAGAGATTCTTCTTTTTAAGGATTTGATTTATTTGAGAGAGAGGGAGAGAGCGTGTGCACACTCAAGCTGGAAGGAGCAAGAGAGAATTTGAAGCAGACTCCACACTGAGCGCAGAGCCCAACTCAGGGCTCGATCTCACAACCATGACATCATGACCTTAGTTGAAACCAAGAGTCAGCAGCTTAAGTGACTGTGCCACCCAGGCGCTCCTGTACTATACAGATTCTCTCTCTCTCTCTCTTTTTTAAGATTTTATTTATTTATTTGACACAGAGAGAGAGATCACAGGTAGGCAAACAGGCAGGGAAGACGAGAGAGAGGGAAGCAGGCTCCCTGCCAAGCAGAGAGCCTGATGCGGGGCTCCATCCCAGGACCTGGAGATCATGACCTGAGCCGAAGGCAGAGGCTTTAACCCAGTGAACCACCCAGGCCCCCCTGCTATAGAGATTCTTAACAGTCATACATTAGGGAGACAGAATATGAAAACTGAACAAAGCTGTTATCTTTCTCAAATTTATTTTTATGAGAGAAAATTCAGGTTGCACTGAGGATTTGTGTTTCCCAAGCAACCTCCATCCTATATCAAAGAGACTACATAGATTTAAGCCAGTATTTTATTCCCACAATAATAAAGCTGAAGGCTCTCAGGGCCTCGTGATTCTACCTGAAGTTTGTGTCTTATCAGGTAGGGCTTCTACAGTTTATATTTAAAAACAGATTGTAATTTTATATATTCAGAGTCTTTGAAAATTGACAACTCATGTACATACTTACAGCAACTTTCCATGTACCAGAGTATTTTACTATTTTATTCTCGAGCCATTCTAGGAAATTAGAAATTTCCTGAACTATAAAGAAATACCTGTTTCCTTCAACCATCCCTGGCTGATTTGGGTGGGTAATTGACCTTTTGAGCAGGTGGAGAGCCAGAAATTTATATTTTCCTGGACTGAGTCTAAGTTGACTTAAAACAATGTTCCCCCCACACCGATTTGATGTTTATAATGGAAATACATATTGAGCACTGTTCAAGGGGCTGTTCAAACCCAAGCCAAACAATGGGGGAGCATGAGTGTACCCCAGCATTGAACGAGTTAAGTCATGCCACCTTTTCCCTGGGGCTGAAAACCCAGGAGGTGCCTTGGGCAGGGGAAATAGGAAAGGAGGCTGAAAAACCTTTGTATTTTCAGGTTTGCAGAAAATCCTTTTTTTTTTTTTAAATGTAAACATTCATTAAACTAATTTGAAGTTGTAAAAAAAAAAAAAAAAGAAATACCTGTTTCCTAACAGTGTGTCAAATTGGGCATCTGAGGTGAAGGGAAAGCAAATAAAATGCAAATAAGGGAAATAAAGCCAATAAACAGTGCAAAGGCGAATGAAGGGGAAAGCCCATTCATTTCTACATCTTTCATACTGATGGCAGTTTACATGGAAAGCCTTCCTGGTTCATGGTTGAGGACATCAGCACTAGGACTGTCTGTATACAGACAACAGTCACACGTGAATTTCATGTAGAATACAGTGTGAAGGGAACCCTCAAAGACCCTCTATCTCACCTCCAGGCTCTTGGACAAGGCCTTCACTCAAACTGTCAGAAAGTAGTTGATATTTTTCTTAAAATATCTTAAAAATATCAAATTTCAAACGAAGTCTAGAAACTTGTCGCGATGTCCAAGCTCTTCAACATTCTTACAGTCAAGAGGCTTAAGAGTTCATTTCTCAGGTGATTCTTGCTCCTTGTGCATCTTATTTTCCCTTTTCAATCCTCTGGAATTGAAGATCAGATCCTCTGGAAATTAATTTTCCATAGCTCTACAGTATTTTAGTTTGTTTCTGGTGTGCTCTGGACTCACAGCTGAACATCAAATATTAGAAGAGGTCGTGTGGATTGAACATGAAAATGATGCAATTAAAAGAAATGCATTCCAATGATCTGTTCTCATTCTCAACAGGGATTGTGTGCCTGGAAAGTATACTGCCCTCCTTATATCCTCATGCATTACACACCTTCCTTTGCCCATTGGTTATGCAGTAATGAAAATGTCTGCATTTCCATTATTAATCAGTGTATGTTAATGACCTTATGCTTCAGCTCTGTCTCACTTCATTTCACCTTGCTTCATTACCAACAAGAGTATTAATTAACCCACAATCTACTGGCAGCATAAAAGCATCAATTCCCTTGTTATCATACATACTATCACATGTTTAAAGGTGGTGTGAATAGATTAGTCCAGATGATGAACACCTCAAGTGAAATCCACAGTCAAAATCTGATTTTTAATCATTCCTCCTGGGAGCAGGCCGCCACTGCACACACATGACCCCCTT
>CM053614.1:44253140-44285811 GCA_028646535.1 Procyon lotor | reverse complement strand
TTTTACTTCAACTAGGCCTTTTATCCATGACTCGAGTCACTAGGAAAAAAAAAATGATCTCTGGGAAAAAGCTCGGGATATACCTGAGTTCATTTCCAGTTTTAAATGATCATTCTATCTCTGAAGCAGTTTAGGTAACTTCTACCTTAGCCTCTAGGTCCATTAGATGGGGACAGTTATCCTGTACTAAAATGCATCGAACGGTCAGGAAGTTTGGATAAATGGAGAGGTATCTTGAGTAACATCCAACTCCCGGCTCGCAAATCTGGAAGGGGCCTCCGACAACATGTGGCCTAAGTCCTCTGCTTTCATCAATGAGGCAACCGAGAAGACAACTTCTAGTTCTAATACCTCATCGTGTATCAATATTAATTTTTGAAGTCTCTCAATGCTTCAGTTACGGTCGACAAATACGTTATATTCTCTGCAATAGGAAGAGGGAGGGAAGCTAAGGGCACTGCCAGAAAACCAAATCAAACCAGAGCAAACCAAACCCACGGTACGAAGATCGTTTAGCAGAGCACGGACTATATTCTAACACAGACACTTCTACTTCCAGCTCTCTTGACAGCACTTCGGGGATTTTCACTGCCACCATGGACAGCTATTTCAAGCCTTTGCTCTACCTGGAGAAGTCAGTATTGGCCGAGCAGCAGTGCTATGCATCTGAGGTGAACCCAGGGCAGCTGGAGCTGGTGCTAATGAATTGAGCTGCTGTTGACTTTTTTACTAAAGCATATCTACAAACAAAATTAACTGTTATTTAAAAGTGGCAGTTTCGTAAAGCTGAAAAAGACCTCAAATGGCAACCTAGTCTAGGTATTCGCCTATGAAAAAGTTATTTTCACAGGTCAAGATTGTAAAAGCCTGATATGAAACATTTCCATGGGTGCGGATTCTGTGGCTTATAGTCCTAGCTGGTACCACCCAGGGATACCTATATCTACTTCAGATTTCTTTCTTTATTTTCCTTCAATTCAGTCTGTTTCCTTTTGTTCTAAACTTTGTTGCATATTACCAAGAGTTTCATGTTAATTCTTGAAAATACCTTTTTTTTTTTTTTTTTAAAGTAGGCTCCCAGCCCAGCATGGAGCCCAAGGTGGAGCCTGAACTCACAACCTTGAGATCAAGAGTCAGACACTTAAGCAACTGAGCCACCCAGGCATCCCTCCTCTAGCTTATTTTTAAAGACATGTGGATATAGCTATCATAAAATAGTGCCTATAATGATCAGCATTTAATATCTACCATTTTCCTACTTCCTTTTTTGTCTGAATTCCTCCACTGAATATATGCCCCTTGAAGGTAAGGAGTTTGTTTTGTTTACAACTGTATCTCCACATCTAGGACAGAGGACTGTTAAAGACATTTGTGGAAAGAAGAAATTACTTTTTTCTAAGGTATTCATTCATGGGCATATAGATACTGAGTAATTAAAAACGCACAGTTGTATTTTATCACAGAAGCAGTGTATAAAGTTAAAAGTACAGAAATTACAGGGGGATGGTCAGTAAGAGATACAGTGTAGAATCTTTCACCACTGGGGGAAACTGCCACTTTTTCCTGGACAACACACTCTTTCTGAATATCCCAAGATGGCTTGGTAATACAATTTTGTAAATGGACTTTACTGGTAGGTGATAAACCGGAAACCATTCTTTGGAAATGCTATAGCATAATTTCTCAAAGAGCTTAAGAAGTTTCCCACTGAACTGGGTTATACACAAACACACATAAATCATCACCAGGTATGGTCACTGAGCAGTGGGGGTTCCAAGCTTCCTCCTCCATCAACATTCTAACCACCCTATGATTCCAAAGAAATGCAGCCGTAACCGAAGTAATACAAAGGTAGACTGAACAGCCTATGTCCTTGTGCAATGGCTAAGTGATGGTGATTTCAGCATAAAATGACCACACGTTTCCAGATATTGTCTACATGAGTTCTAGAGTCTCTCCTCCAGATCTAGAATTCCATGGCTCTGTGACATTTGGAAAGAGGTTGATGTAGATCCCTTTGAATCAAGGTGTTTTAGTGATGAAAGACAATCCAAAGATTTTTGGTATGACTTGCTTAAGGTCTCAGGCTGGTTTATTAATGGAGCCCAGATCTGGGACCCAAAACCTCAGGATCTCATTTCCATTCCCTTTCTCCTCTGCTAGGTGCATTTTCTCCTTTCTTAAAACCCAATTTCTTGCAGAAGTAGGCGTCTTGGCTGTGAGACCCACGGACCATCCAGAGATTTTTATGGCAGGACAGAAGAGCCAGATGGGTTTTGTTCACTATATATCATCACCTCCTCATTCCAAGAGTTGAGAAATTCAATAGCTGTGTGTCCGGTACCTCTATTCCCTCTGATTGTTTCTTTTCAAAATGATTTCAGGGGGTGTACCAGCAGTGCAGGCGTGTAAATTGTCAACTTCTCAGACTGCAGAGGCAGGGACCAGTGGACATGAAGCCCTGGAGAGGAGGTAGGGGGTGCAGACGAGGTAGAGGAAAGGGAAAATGATGCCCCTAACTCTCCAAGGCAGATCTGTATTTGTAACTATTAGAAAATTGGAATAAGTCTCAAAAAGTTGGGGGGGGGGGCTTAGATGAGACAAAGTCAATGTTCTGTTTCTGTGGCTCTCACATCTGGCTACATATTAGCATTATTTGGGAGCTTTTAGAGTCCAGAAGGCTTAGATCCCATCTCAGGTCGACTGAATCAGAACCTCTGGGGTGGGACCCAGGCACTGGTATTTTTAAAAAGTGCCCCATGCGCCCCTAGTGTGCAGCCACACACAAGATCCACTGGCCTATTTGTTACGTGACATTACAGAAATAAAAACAAAAGATAAATACAAGATAATTTTAGGTGCATCTGAATTGTGCAAAATCACAAAGTGATTTACCACCATCTAAAAATTTTCTGGGTCTAGCCTCAATGACGTTTAGCTTTGCACAAGCTAGGCTGCTACCCGGTCATTGAGGTCTTTGCCACCTGCAAGAGGAAGCCTGGGACAGAAATGCCAAACATCTTTCTAGAAATCCGAAAGGGCAAGGAGATCAAGGAAGAAGTTCACCTAAGTTGTCTTCTGTCTTTCCAATGACCAGAAAAAAGCCTTCTTAATTTTTCTTCACAAGAAACATGTGTCAAACACTCAGGACAGGCTTGGTACTAGCCGGGAAAAAGACAGAGAAGTTCAAAAAATCGGTGCCTGTGCTTGCTTTCCTCAAGGTTCTAACAATGCACTGCTCTAAAAAAGCCACCGGTAAGCTGGCAATGGAGGTTAACCTTTGAACTTGACCGATCGAGTGAGACACCCCTATGATGTAGGGCAGGTATGTTCACGGAGGCCGTTGCCTCCTTTTTTTTTTTTTTTTTTAAAGATTTTATTTATTTATTTGACACAGTGAGAGAGAGATCACAAGTAGGCAGAGAGTCAGGCAGAGAGAAGGGGGAAGCAGGCTCCCTGCTGAGCAGAGAGCCCGATGTGGGGCTCGATCCTAGGACCCTGAGATCATGACCTGAGCTGAAGGCAGAGGCTTTAACCCACTGAGCCACCCAGGTGCCCCGAGGTCGTTGCCTCCTTACAAAGGTCAAGGACTCAGTTTCTCAATGATAAGCTCACCCCATGAGGGGCTGCTGAGAGCCCACGAGGAACCCGTGATCACAGCAGGTGCCTCCTCCCCGACTCCCATGCACAGAGGTGCTGAGGGACAGCTGCCTGAGGAACGACACCAGCCACACCTTGAAGAAAGCAGGTCAAGCCCAATAAGGATGAACTGTTTGGCTTTACCCATTCCTACTGTCCTAGTCTCTCTTCATTCGCTTTTCTTAAAAACTCACACCCTTAAGCACGTTTGCTTCAAAAGGATGAATAAAGAATAAGAAAATGGGAAAAAATAAAAGAGAGACCAGCCAATAATGTGCTTCCTCCTGGGTACTCCCTAAGATGGACTTGTCATCATGCAGATTCAGGGAGAAAAATCAATAAGAAGGTTTTTTTCTACGTAATCCGTCCAATACATAATTCTCCTTCCCCCACTGTGAACCAGAAGTTATTATTCCCAACAACAGCAGCCCTAAACACAACCTACTCTATCCTTTCCAGGGAGCAGGAAGAGTTAAATGGGAGCAGGAGCCCCCGAAGCCCCTGCAGACCAGGGCTGGCTGGCGGGAACTCACTCCTCCCTCCCTCCACTTCTCTACTCACAACTCCTTGTTTTTCTTTCTCCTTGCCTGCTTTCTAATTCTCCTGGGCTGGGAGTGCTCAACGATGTCTCCCCTGTCTCTGAGAAGATGAGAGACAGAGCGGCTTGATTTTTCTCTACCGTGCCACAGGTGTAAGCCAGAACCTGAACACTGCTTCAATCACTTTCCATGTTCATAAATAGATAACCAGTGGCCAGACTCAGATAGTTTCTCCGTTTGAAACAACGAAGAATCACTCATTCATTCATTCATTCTACAGCTATTCCCAGAAAGACTTTGCACCCGGTCCTACACGGGAGGAAAGGTACGTATACAGGGGATGATGAAAACACACAGGGCATTCGTTGTGTGAATCCAATGACTTGGGAGAATCATTAGTAGGTCGCTCTTAAGCATCTCTCGTATTATTGCTTTTAAAACTCAGGTTAACTTGGTGATAGAATACCATAGGCATTGCTGTTTCCGCTTCTTGATTCAGGTGGCAACAGGATCCCATTATGTCAATAGCTCTGGCATTCTCCTTCCTATTCCATTCAATTAAGTCAACGTTTTTCCACGTGCACGTCCATATCAATTAGTCATCACTTCAATTGCTCCTCTGTGAGTGCAGAAGGTCTTGTACCTCCATTTTCACAACTAAGTGACTTTTGTGGGAATGAGATGGGAAATGACTCACATCTCTTGCACCGTTATCTTCCCCCGCCTCTGGTGGGCACAGGAATGTAACAACCCAGAACAGGCTCACCCTGGTCCATGGGAGCACTTATGGCCTCCCATGTCCCTTCTCCTCCTCACTGCCATCCGGGCCGTGTAGACCACCACCAGATGGCTCCAGCCAGCCCCATATGGCTCCCGCTCCCTAAAAGGGGTGCTCAAGAACATAAAAACGCTGCTGTATACTTTTATTGCAGGCCCTTCTCATTTTCCTCCATCTGTCTTCCATATGTTTATACGATGCTATTAGGCTCTTGCACACATAGGCCTTTTATAATGAGGGTTGCTGGCCCGACCAAAATAAAGAATGAGAATTCACCTCTGTTGGTAACAAGGGGCCTCAGTGCCTTTAAATATGTGATTCATTTAGTATTCAAACTAGAACAAACAAACCTCTTTTCCTCAAGGTGCCCACGGAATTCATTTTATTGCTACATATAGGATATTTCTTTTTATTTTGGCAACAAAACCACACGGCGGCTTTTCTGTTGTGTTTTCTCCAAGTGCTGGAATGTGACGTTTTGAAGAACCACATATGACTTCACTTAGGCCTCCCTATTACGTACACAACAATCTCTCTCTACGTTTGACTCTTCATTTTCCTTAAGTTCTCTGTTCATCACAGGAAAAGTTGCTACCATGCTTTCTTTCAAGTATCACTACAAAAATCTGAAGTTTCATGCATTCTCTGAAAACCCTGAGGAAATGAGTAGGAACGAGGGGAGGCTGACCCCGAGAGGCCTCTTCCTGCCCTGCTGAGGGCAAACCACTGAGGTCTGGGCCTCTCTGCTTTGTGGGCACTGGGCTAGAGTGACATATGTGGTCCCAGGCCTGGTGTAACAGTCACTAGATGCCATGCACAACACCGTTCCTGGCAGCAGGCAACTCCTGGCATTAGTAAAGTAATCCGAAAGATTTCTCATTCCCAGTGTTAGATAGATAGTAGGAACCCGCGATGGGCACCTAGGCCGTCTTTCTCAAGAAACCACTGACAATCACAAAGAAAGAAAAAAAAAGAAATCAAGTTTGGCCCAATACTGGCCTTAATAATTTTTACACTCACTCACATGATCTAGATAGAGTCTCACATTACAGACCAGAACTGTGGCGCTGTTAAGAAGAAGCAAGCATTCAATCCCCTGAAACATCTAGCCACATTGAAAGGTGTTCCGTTTGCAGCAGATTATTTATTTGCCTGTAATCTAGTCCAAACCACCTGTGTAAAGCAGTCTGGTAATCAGTACATGGAAAATGATGCCTGGTTCCATGATGATTATATCTGAATATAATGAAGCAGAACAAGGGAATAGTGCTCAAATGCACAAAATATGAACCAACAGACATACAAAAACAACCCAGCAAATGCCATGAGAATGTTTTTCTTTTAGCCTACGTATAAATGACAGTTACTGCTTTCCCCCACCACAAACATATGCAAACTAAAGTGTCTATTTGATTTTTGAGATCAAAATATAATGTTACTGTAGGATATGGGATCGGGTCATTTTCCTTTTTTTTTTTTTTTTTTAGCCCATTTACATATTTCACACAACTTCGTTTCTCTTCACGTCCTTTATAATGCAATTTAGAGTCAGATATCAATTAGATTCAGACAAAAACCTACTGGGACCCAAGGAAAACTTGCTCCCACCTACACAGTCATTTCACAATCCTTCCCACCAGGGAAAAAAGCTAACGTGTTACTCTGCAGGAACTCAACCCACAAACACAGGTGCTCTGATAACAGCAACCAGCGCAGCAACCAGCGCAGTTTAGTCAGGAGATCAAGTTACAGAATCGAGGCTGCAGCCAGAGGCCTATTCACTGGAACAATTGTTCCACGCTGGAACAAATGACAAATTCTGGTGAAGAGAAGTAAGGACTTGCCCTTTGGTGATAAGGGAAGCAGAGTTAGGGTGCTCTGTACACGCAGTGGTACTGCTTCCCAAAGTGCAAGGGTGACAAAGCTGAACGGGTATTTGGCTCCCAGATTAGCTAGAAAGGACAAGAAGTCTGACCAATAAGACTTCAGTGAATTATAGCTTCTGGTCTGCGAAGCTACGAGTAGGGTTTTCTGCAGAGCAGTTTGTAAACCACCTGGAAAAAGGCAGAAGTTGCTGCTAAGCTGACAGTTGCTGAGTAGTTGCATTAATTGTGGACATTTCCGCAGGGAGGCTGCCCCCCTGAGCTCAGGGCTGCCCACAGGCCAGGTGAATGTTCATCCCTTGTATTTCTTCCCAAAGAACACTGACTAATAAAACGTTAGTCTCTTGCCAACTGCCTTTAGGTGAGATTTGGTAAAAACTGCCAAAGACACCAGAACATCTGCATTCGTAGCGTTTTCTTTGTACAGCGACTTCCCAGGCAGCTGAGTGGGTCAACATGTGTCCATTTACTGGATTGCAACAGAACAGCACGAGGCCAAGGGGGGAGGTGCACAGAGCATATGCTCTTTCTGCCCACTCTGGTCTGGGCTGCGGCAGGAGCCTTGCCCCTACCGGGACTGACAAGGGCGGGCTCCGCTGTGGGTCTGAGACACTCCCTGCCCTTACCTGTTTCTTTGTCCTGGACTTCTTCCAGGTGCAAGTCATTCAGAAGGTGCTCCAGTATCTTCTCGGGGGTCCCGGACACGACCACGTATCTGTCAGAGAGCAGAGAGTCCACTGAGTCATCCTCAGTAGAAGACTGCGAGCGGCTGCTCCATTCATCCTCCTCGTCCTCCTCGTCAATGTATTTGAAATAAGGCACATCGAAGGTAGGCAGGGGCAGCTCTCGGTCCGAGAGAGCGGCGGATTCCTTCCTCTCTAGCTGAGGGTCAAAGACCCTCAGCCGGGAGCTGCCCATTGTGCACGGCTACCAACAAAGGCATCCCCTAAGAGCGAAAAGATCTTGCCATGTCTGTCCTTTCGCCGGGAACTGAGTCCATCTGGCTGCCAAGAGCTCTGCAGTCAGCTAGAACGCTCGCTCGAGAGGCGGAGAGAAGAAGGGGGAGGGAGGGCCTCCAGGCAGCGGGAGCGAGGGGGACGGAGCGAGAGAAGGGGAGGCGGGCAGGGCCGAGGAGAGTGGGGCGCGCGCCGCAGGGCCAACTCACCTCCAATCCCTCTCGGCGCCGCCGGCCAGCGGGGGCGGGCCGCAGCTCTGCACCCTCTTCAGCACCAGGACGTTGCGCTCCTGCTCCTTCACCTCAACGGTCGCCACTTCGTCATCCTGCTCTCGTCAGGGAGGGGAACGATGGACGGGACACAAAGGGGAGAGAAAATTAGACAAACCCGCCGACAGAAACAAAACCAAACAAACCTCAGTCCCCCAAACGGGGGCCAAACTGAAGCTGTGTTCTTTTCAAGTCGCTGTCCACCAGGATTTCTTGAAAGACGCTGAATAAAAAGAGTCCCAGGCAAGACTCTCTCTGATGGTAGAGTGCCTGGGCTCAAATTCTAACAGACATAGACAAGTATTAGGGAGACATAAATACTTTCAGGGAAATGGGCAAAAATAAATAAAGTGAGGCTCGCTTTTAAAACTACCTGAATGAGGGGCGTCTGGGTGGCTCAATGGTTAAACCTCTGCTTTTGGCTCGGGTCATGATCTCAGTCAGGGTCCTGGGATTGAGGGACCTCTCTCCCTCTGCTTGCCTCTCTGCCTACCTGTGATCTCTCTCTCTCTGTCAAATAAATAAATAAAATCTTAAAAAAAAAAAAAACTACCTGAATAATTTGAATTAAGGCATCCAAATCCAAAGATTTGTTTTAAAGATTTTATTTATTTATTTGACGCAGAGAGAGAGAGAGATCATAAGTAGGCAGAAAGGCAGGCGGGGGGGGGGGGGGGGGGGAGCAGGCTCCCTGCTGAGCAGAGAGCTGGTGTAGGGCTCCATCCCAGGGGCTGGATCCCAGGACTCAGAGATCATGACCTGAGCCAAGCTGAAGGCAGAGGCTTTAACCCACTGAGCCACCCAGGCGCCCCCAAAAGTTCAAAGTTTTAAAAGACACAACATACTCATTGCATATGTATTGTCTTTTATTTTGTTGATTATTAAGTATTATTAAGTATTCACAGTATTAAAACTCAAAAGTCATAAATCATTTAAAACACTAACACAATGAGCAAGCCATATTAAGTAGTTATAGTAGACACATATGAAAGTCATTTACTTCACAGCCCCACTTTAAAAGGTGGGCAAAACGCTACCCATTGTATCACTCAGTTCATTCCCCACTCCCCCAGACAGAAGATGGCCTTCAAATTTACCCCGGACCAGTTTTGCTGGAATACAAGCAAAAAATGGATCTCTAGTTAGAATCTCATCTAGGCTGAAATTCGCATGTCATGGGTGAGTGCACTGACTTTCTTCACCTTAGTCCCTTTTAAAAAGGAGAGCAGGCTGAACAATCGTTCATTTCTGCACACACAGCTTCCCCGGCCCAGAGCCGGTGTGGCCCGCTGACGTGGCTCTGTCGGAGTCCGGCTCACTGCTGACCCAGCAGTGCGGAGACCGACCCTGAGTGATGAACACTTCCAGAGGATAGAATGTGAAATTCTCCCAGTGTGTGACACCCGTGAAGGGGAAGGTAGCCCAGGAAAAAAGAACTGTGAAATGCATGTAAGAAAAGCTAGCTTCTGTATTTCTGAGGATTTGAGCAAAAGATGAAGGTAAGTTGACGGTACGTAGGCTTCACCTTAAAAATGGTATTACTTTTTTCAAAAGGGAAACATGCCCCAGAGTTCCTAGCATGTTTCTGCTATGGACAGAAAATCCAACTGATAATCAGGTGCAAACATTAAAGAAATAAAAAATTTTTTTTCTCCCCAGTGCGTAAGATGTACTACGTCCATCGTACCTTCTTAATCAGTTCCATAGACCTACCAAGGATGTCAACGTATTTTATTCACCTTTCCTAAGAGTACAAAGGCACTAATCTTGCCATAATTGTCAGCCAAATCGGTGATGAAATTATGATTGCAACTGCTGATGTCCTGACTCCCAAGAAAATGTAGAGACAAAAATAAAAATTATTAGTCACTCAAAACAACAATATAATTTTATGATAATTTAAAAACTCTTTTTAGTGGCAAATAATTTTACTATGTAAAACTGGTGTATTACATTTCAGCAAGGTCAGATGCTCAGTTACTGTGGCAATTAATGTTGGATATTCATTGTTCAACTCCCTGAGGGCGGCGGTGTGACTCCTGTAACATGAATACCAATGTGTAATTGCTATCTTTCATTTCTCCAAAGGGGTCCTTTTGTTATCCGTGTAGTTGAAGTGAAATAAGGTGGCTGCAGAGAGGGGCATATATTGACCAAAAAAAAAAAAAAAAAAAGGCAGAATGTGGGTGTGGGATACTGAGAGACAGAAACGAATAATTCACTCAACAGTGGATCTGAAAGGACAAAAATCTTTCCCTGGTTTTCCTCTCATCGTAAGCCAATATTCATTTTCTATGAGCCTGCTGTCATTGTGAAGTACATTTTATATTCTACATGCACGTGATATATGGCATTATTAACTTCCATGGGCCACGTACATACATATGGATGGGAAGGGCTTCCCTAATGTCTGTGTAACTAATATGTATTACAGGGCTGTGCAGAGAGCAGCCACACTCTGCTGGGCAGGGAAACAGCTGAATCATATTGATGTACTATCAATAGCATCTTATGTCATAGTGATCGTTTCCATTTTGAAAACCTGTTAAAAAATAAAGAAAAGAAAAAGCAGAAAAATCAATGTATAAAGGGAACATAAGTGATCTAAAAATGCCATGAAAACATAATAACCCTAGGTATTCTGTCTTTCAACAAGGAAGGTAAGATGAGTGCTTTGTGACCCACACACACTTACGTAATTGCTCTTCCTAGAAAAGAGCAGATGTACCATGGTTGGGTTTCTGAGCATGAAACTTTGTTCTGGTGCTTGCTTGGTGAAGAATGGAAGTATTTAGAGGTCTCATGATGGAAAATTGTTCAATGACAAATAGTTCATGAAGTGTAAGTAAAGCATTAAAATGCTTAATTTATAGTCATTCACTCAACAAACAGTGATGGTGTCTATGTGTAAGGAGGTGCCGAGCTGGACACGGAGTGGCAAGCAAAGAAGAGTAAGACAAGACTCTTGTCCTTAACTAACAAGTTAATAGGCTCCCTAACAACATAACTGTAACTTGGCAAGCACCCTAAGATGTGAGAGACAATACAAAGGTAGAACCCATGGGATATGATGGTTAAGATGATTATCAGTGACAGAGAATGGAAATGCTGTGAAATGGGACAAAAACATACAGAGACTTGTTCTGGTGAGACTGACAAATCTAGTTTCAGATAAGGGATGTTTTAGTACCAATAATCTATCATGCAGGTACATAGCAGGCAGTTAGAAATAAGGAACTAGGCTTTCAACAGAGGTCAAGGGCAGAGACTAATTTGGAATTGTTCAAGCTTTGGGAATGGCTGAGATTGTTAAGAGGAAGTAGGAGAGAAAGGGAACTATAAAGATGGGAATAGGGGAAGGAAAAAACCCACAGAAAGTTGGGGAATATGTAGAGGGTCAGAGTCTTGGGATGATGAAGAAGTAAAACCAAGAAGAGTCAGAAAATTCCGGAGGGCGTGGTCTCAAGAGATTTAAGGAAAATGTTGGTCTGATGCTGTAGAGTTTATGGAGATTAAGTTTAAGAAAAAGAGATGACGAGCTCACTTTGGTCCGGGGGTTAGAAGGGCTAAGGTGTGACTGAGCGCAGAGGGTGTACACAGACAGAGAAGACCACATCCTGGAATTGCATTTTGAAGGGAAGGGGTCACACTGCAGAGGCTATAGGGCTGGTGAAGGCAGACACCGAGAAGTGGGGACAAGGTCAGGAACACAGTGGAAGGGGCAGGCTAAGGATCAATATTTCCCTCAGAGAGGTTCAAGGGAAGGAGGATGGGTGGAGACTTAGAAAAAAAATAAAGTAGGGAAAACAAGGAAGCCACAGTAGAGGATATGAGATGGCTTCTGTCTTCCTAAGGGAGGAGGGATTGAGACTACCTTCTGGAAGGAGGGGGTTCAGGGTGAAGTTGGTGGACACATGGCTCTCAGCGGTACAATAGGGGATAGACAAGTTATGAAAAAGAGCATTGCTAGGCAGTTTTGTGGACTGCTGAGGTAGAAACACATGTTGACGGTTATATGCCTTTCTGTTGAAGGGCTCACAAACTTTAGAGGGGAGCAGTGAATGATGGCGCCCACCCAGAAGAAGGGGCTGGCAAAGGCAATGACCAAAGGGGACATGGGGAGGGCTTCTGGGTGGCTGTCAGCATACCAAGGAATGTGGCTCATCACCACATTGGGTCTGTCTGGCTAGGGAAGCAGTGAGTGGAGAAAGGAGTTCCCGGGAGCACCAGCAACTGTGCAGAAAGTCGGCATCAGAAAGGCCAATCTGTGACCGTGACAGGACAAGAGAAACACACGGCCACAGGGTAATCACACTGGAACACAGACAAAGCTCCAACATTGGCCAACCCAGAGAATACAAAAAAAAAGCCCAGGTAATGAGTGACTGCTGATGCTTTCCCAACTCCTGCTTCACAGCCCTAGGCTGCCTTCCCTGTAGGTAAGAGTCAAGGTACTGAGTCAGAGTTACCCCATTTCCTGAAAGCAAAGCCCTGCCTCTTTAAACCCTCCCCCAAATCACTGGACAAAAACCCAAGTCCTATGGGTCCTTTCTCCTCGTACCCTCTCATTCTGATCGGTTCCGTGGCTCCCCAGAGTGTGAGGTCTCCCCCTCAGCAATGGGCAACAGACCCAGCTTGTCCAACTACAGGTGTGCCCCGGGGGGGGCCTCTGGCTAGAGGACACTGGCAACATTTAGAGGATGCTGCCTGGCCACCGGTATGGAGGGGTGTGGAGATGGTGGTCACTGGAGTCAAGGATTAAAAAAAAAAAGCATTTCCTTGTTAGAATGATGAGAAAGTCATACAAAGGGATGTTTCTGAAAGGGACTGCGGGAAACAGGGCTCAAAGGATGATGAAGTAGGAGACAGGTAATAAAGCTACTGAGGCAAGTAGAAGAGCATCTGGAGGGAAGGAAAGATGACATGAGCAGGGAGCACAGGCCTCGGGAGACAAGAGGCTTCTGCAGGTGCAGCGATGATATGGTAGGTGACGAGGGGCACAAGGTATATTCCCAGAAGGTACCACGCTCCTTCACGCCTTTGCCTGTGGTGTTCAGACCTGCTTTGTGCATGTTCAGTGAAAATTCCCATCTCTTCCCAAAACACACATGAGCCTCCAGATCTGCAGAAATCAGTTCTTTCCCTACTCTTCTGAAGGGATGGCAGGAAGAAGGAAAGACTCCAAAAACTGGGCCAGATGTAGTCTTCCCAGCTCTGCCTATGGGATGTGATTTAGGATAAATGGGGAGGTGGGGAAGGAGGGAAATGCAAAACCAAACAGGTGTCCTCAGCTGAAATGGTGTGGGTGTGGTGGGGGGGGAGGCAATCAATGCCAACAGGGAAGGCTGACAGATCACAGAATCAAAGGACCACTGCACAGAGCCGGGCAGGGTCATGAAAACAGAGGCAGGCTTTCAAGTCGACCCTGCTCCTCATCTTTGTTCCATTCTTTGGGTGGGTAGCTCTGATTTATTTCCTTTATCTGGCTATGCTTCTATCTTGCCTGTCCATTCTGAATGAATTATACAGAACCAGTACCTTGGACTTACTTTAGGTTAACTTCAGTGATCATGATCCGCTTTTGTACTTCTAAATCAAACTTCTTTTCTTTCATTTATTCACATGAAAGACATTTATTTTTAGGATGAAAATATCTAATAGTAAAACTATTGATTTTCAAAAAGTAAGGTGAAGAATTGATGCTCACGATTTAGCAGATCTTAACTTGTATTATCCTGAGCCAAGTTTCTGACTGTATTTATGTTTTCACTTCTTACAAGCACTAGCCAAAAAAAAAAAAAAAAAGTGATTACTAAGGGATTTCTCAGGCCTCATGGAATTGTCACAACTACTTGCTTGATTTTTCCATTATCACAGATAATGGAAAATATTCCTCTCCCAAATACTGACATAAAGCAGCCATTGATATTCTCTATGGCACTGTGTCCCTGCTGCTCTATGAGCATAAACTCTTACAAGAGTGCGTAACTGGGGGTTTGTGGATGGGATTTAGGGAATCAGAGAACCCTCTGAAAGTATCTAAAATTTTTATGTGTAAGTACATTTTTCTGTAGAGTGCAGAGTCCTCAGTCTCACTTAAGTCTAGGAACACCAAGAAGTGCAAACCATTCCATACAATGGAACTTTTACTTATCATCTCACCTAAGAAAGCTTCTTGGCAGGTCCTGCTACTAACACCTTCCATCCAGACGAGATGCCCAAAGAACCCAATCACGATGCCCATCACAGCGGCCTCTATTCATTTGCTCTCCGTGTTCTCTACTAAATGATGCCATCTTGAGGGGAGAGACTGCCTTCTATTTGTCTTTCTAACATACAGCTCAGGGTACATGATATTCACTTGATAAAGGTTTACTGTACCTACAAATTAATGAACAAGCAAGAGGGGGAGTGAATAGCCTCAAAAAGGCAGAATTCCACGTTGTGGGGCTCAAAAGTTACTCTCACTGCAAGGCTTCCCTCACCCTCCACTTAGTCACTTTCCTATTACAGTGCCTGTCACAAGAGGTAATTGTGCTTTGAACTTGAGTGTTATAATTATTTATTCCATCTACACAACCAAGCTCTCCTGCAACTAATATATAATAAGCCATGTAAGTAAGACAGCATCAGGAAGGCATTCACTAAATGGTACTGTCCCTTATAAAAGGGAGTGGACATGAACAGGTCAAACTGTGGGCTTAATTGTCAACTGGGCAAGATGTTTATTTTGTATCCTCCATTCTCCCCCCTCCTGCTCGGCCCCAACCAAGATCTTCAGCAACCTCACATGGCCTTGTGCTCCATCACTAAACCTGTCAGAAGCAGGCAGCACTGGAGAACCCTTCAGATGGAGAACACAAAGACTCAGCTGGCTTGATGCCGTGGTGTTCAAGTTGCACAAATTGCAATGCTGTTTTCCCTCAAGTTCATGAAAACAGTATCTGAAGATGCTAACTTACTTAAAGAAGGCATTTTCTATGAACCGAACGTGCCTCCCTCCAGAAATTCCTAGGTTGAAACCTGATCCCAAGTGTGATGGTGTCTGGAGGGGGAGGGCCTTTAGGAGGTGATTAGGTCATGAGGGTGGAGTTCTCATGAATGGGGCTGGTGCCCTTGTAAAAGAGCCTCCACAAAGTTGCCTCACCTCTCCTACCTTGTGAGGACACAGTGAAATGACAGCTGTCTAAGAACCAGGAAGCAACCTCTCATCAGACGCTGAATCTGCCAGCGCCTTGATCTTGGACTTCTAGCCTCCACAACTGTGACAAATAAATTACTGTTGTTCATAAGCCACTCAGTCTGTGGTGTCCTGTGAAAGCAGCCCAAATGGACTAAGACATAGAGCCAATAGCTTGTTATGACTCCTTTCATCTCACGACCTTCTTGGCCTAACCTTTATTCACCCCACAGGATTCACTTCAGGAACTGCTGCCTCTAGGATTACCCCTCCCTTTACCTCCAGTCTGATTTGGCTGGCCCTTCTCCGTGACCCCACTGTATTGCATGACTCCTTATGACTCAGCACTTGGAGAAGCACAAAGCGAAAGCTCATGTGTGGGCAGGTACCAAATCTTCAACGTTGAATTCCCAATGAGGTCTTAACACTGCACAGACACTCAAAGAATACTGTAAGAATAAATGAATAAAAAAGATGAATGGATAAATGTGCCTTTCAGAGTGAAGGCTTAGGGAACACCCCTTAAATCTCAAAGAATCCATCTCAAAGATGGTGCTGATAGAGGGACATTTTGCTGTGCTCATCCTAAGGGAGGGTCATCAAATTACTCGGGTGGTAGATGACACTGGCTTGTGCTGTTCTGCATCTTGACCATCAACATGAGTGGAGGCACTCAGATCAGGTAAACTGAAAAGAAGAGCTGGCATGCTCATCGAACTGGACAATGACCAATACAGGCAAGGGGCTACAATGATAAATATCAGACCAAAATGACCTGTTGTAGTTCAGGGTCTTGGCCTAGGAGTGGTTCATGTGAAAATCACTGTAAGGCAGCTCCAAGACTTGGCCCCTATCTAAGAGAACACATGATCAATATTTTGTGAAGAATAAAAATCAGGCAATTATTAACTACTGGACCATTAAAAGCTAACATCATGGAATGCAAGTAACTACAACTTAAGAATGCCATATGGAACAAACAGAGTCACTAGGGAGGGCGATGAGGAAGGGATTAAGCCATGACCCAGGCAGATAAATGTACGACGATAAGCATTTATTGAGGGTTTACCATACATCAGGCAAAGCTAAAAGCTGCATATCCATTATCTTTTCACTAACAACAATTCTATGAAGTAAATACCATTAAAACCCCCTTTTTTTTTGTTAAAGATTTTATTTATTTATTCGACAGAGATCACAAGTAGGCAGAGAGGCAGGCAGAGAGAGAGAGGGGGAAGCAGGCTCCCCGCTGAGCAGAGAGCCCGATGTGGGGCTCGGTCCCAGGACCCTGAGATCATGACCTGAGCTGAAGGCAGAGGCTTGAACCCACTGAGCCACCCAGGCGCCCCTAAAACCCCATTTTGATAAAGTAACTTAGCCAAGAAAGATCACAGGATGAGGGTGTGGTAAAACTGAAACTGATGCCAGAGGGGCTCAACAACGGAGCTCTTAATCAGAACCACAGATGTTCCTTTAAAGGTGGCAGATAATGTACATTACAGACTGTAACCATCCAAGGGGACTTGGTTTACCCTGGTGCTGCTAGCCAAAGCAGGCCAATCTGCTTGGGGGTCAGGTAACAGGCGTGTCTAAGTCATGGTGAGGCTTGAAACTACTAGGGTCACCAGTTTTCAGTTCTAGAGGGCCCAAGTGATTCGGAAAAACCCTCAAGGGACTGAAAAGAGAAGAGGACTGAAAAGGGCTGAGCATAGTATCAGGACCACAACTAAACCAGCTCAGGCAAGGGCAGAGCTCAAGAAGCAGCAAAGGAAAAATGAAGTGCTGGCCAGAAACATGGCCGGGATCAGAGGAGTGAGACTCTGGGCACCTGTGCCCACACAGCTTGGGTACACAGAGATACGCAGGTCATGGCTGGTGGGACGTCCAGTGCATTAGCTGCCTCGGGCAGATACTGAATTACACGCTCTAAAATGTGAATTTTACAAAGAAAGGAAGGAAGGAAGGGAGGGGGGGAGGGTGGGAGTGAGAGAGACAGAGATAGAGACAGAGACAGAGAGTGAGAGAAAAAAGAAAAGAAAAGAGAAGAAAGAAAGAAAAGAAAAACCCAAACCAACCCCATACTGGGCTGTGATGAGCCTGTGGGCCCAGAAGTTTGCTGACTGGGACCCTACACTAAGGAGCCACAAGGGGTTCTGAGAAATATGCCCTGTGAGGTACAGTTCATGCAGCTGGAATGTCTAAGAAAGAATAACTTGGGAGAATGAAACCCTGGTAGGTAATTTCCAATTTCTGAGCTACCCTACCCTTCCTGTGGGAGAAAGAGCCACAGGATTACTCATGATGTTCTAGAAAGGTGACCTTCCATTAATGGGTGGCTAGATAACCGAGGCTAATTGTGTTTCAGTTTAAGGAAGCCTTAATAACAGAGGTGGAATGAGCTCTCACTCCAGCTGGAGCAGAGCCTGTCAATAATATGGAACAAGGGAAGAAGGTTCTTCAGGGAGAGTGGAGGCCAGGCAAGCTGACCTTGGTATTTCTTCCAGCATTAAGATTCTACAAAAATTCAGCTGTCTTGACTTCACTGTCCCCACAGAAGCCCCAAATACTGGCTCTCCTAAATAGGAGAGATGCACGTGACTTAGCACTATCTCTTCTCATCTTGTACTACAGAAATTCACACACAGCTCAGAAAACTAAATCACCGATGCCCACATCTATTCTTGTACCATAAATGTGGGTACAGCAGAATTAAAATACTTATCTGAAAAAAAAATCTCCCCAGCCAAAACCAATTTTGTCTGAAACAACCTTCATAAAATTTGCTGACAAGGTATCTCATGATTCTGTTTTCTCATGGGAAAAAAAGGAAACAGAATTTAAAAAAAAAAGGTCAAAAGAATATTGCTGGCAAGACAGACCTGATTAAGAGAATCCACTAAGAGAGAGATTAAATAAGCAGGTGTGTGTCAAGGTGAGTGGTGGCTTGGATTTAGAGGATCACAGAGTGTTGACCTGACAATTACATCTTTGCAGAGGCTACTCTAGGCAGAAAGAGAATATTTTAATAATGACAATTGGTTCCTTTTTTCAATTCCATACATATTAAGATTAATAACTCAACCAATAGCTGAAATGGAACTAAGAAGATTGATCATCCCCAAACTCAAAAAATCTCAGTACAGTCTGACTTCCATGGGTATAAAAGCAAACACAAGTTGTTAGTGAATATGACCAAACTTCCACAGGAAAGTGGTAAACATGTCTGGATGGAAAGCTCCGGCTGCTAGAGAAGACCTGTATTTATTAAATTTTGTTGCCTCTAGTAATCATTATGATATAAAGCTGTCAAAGAATCCTAATATTAGGGGCAAGCCTAGGACTTTGATCTGCCAATGTCAGCAAATAAACCTACTGAGCAATAAGAGCAGAAGAAATGGGAAGAGACTGAAATATCTTGAAATGTAAAGTCAGTATCTTTATCCCAAGTATATTGCGAATATGCTATATTAGCTTGATTGATTATTCTGGAAAAAAAAGAGAGAGAGAGAGGCATACTCAGCTAGAGTTCTGAAAGTGTTTAATGAAGTGACTACTTACGGAAGTGCCACTAGCTTGGAGAAAATTAACCAAAAAAATGATGACATAACAAGCCTAGAGGGAGATCTTATCCACCCTTGGGCTTGAAGGACAAGAGGTTGAGAGTGAGTGTGGGAACCCACTGGGAGCTAGAGAGGTGAGTGAGAGGCTCCCAGGGAGGAACGGCAGTCACAGAGGGGTGTGGTCACGGTCAGAACTGCAGGAGGAAGTGGGACAGAGGTGGCAACAACCAACACCTGACATTCCTCTCCTCCTACACTCTGAGGCCCAGTGGAGGCTCCCAGGAGCCAGATCCCATTTGGAGGTGGCAGCCAAGAATGCCCGGGGGGTACAGTCTGCAGGAGTTAGGACTCGCTAGGCTGGCAGCACAGAGAGGAGGCAGAAATGGAGGAGAGGATGTGGATACAGATGATGCCTTTCCAGTCCCAGAGAAGCTGGGGTCAATGCACCAGGAATGGAGATGCCCGCACATGGGTCATGGAGTCTAGCACCTTGCTTCAGAAAAGCAACTCAAAGATCCAGCCCCTCTGGAGTAGGGAATGTCAATGTCACCCAAGTGACTCAATCTCATTCCTACAGGCTTCCCTGTCTTAACAGTCTTCCTCCATCAGTTTACTGCAATTAAGTCCTACAACATGCTTCATACCTGACACTCCCCAGGTGACCCTTGAAAGTTGTTAGATCATACAGATGTCATTTTTACCACAAAAACTGAGATTTTGATAAATATTTCCCAGAAAGTCCTCCTCTCGTTCCAGTATAAAAGTTTTGGATGAAGAGCAGATTTGGGGGTGAGGACCAAGGGGAGAATAGAAAGGGGAAGTGGCAGGACAAGTTCTGCTTTGCTATCAGCTGCAGGAGAACAGGAGTTTGGTCTGTTTCGTTCTCTGGGCTGTTGTCACCATCCAGAACAACAGTGCCTCTTAAATGAATGAATGGCCTGGTGAATTATGGATGCACGCACCGATATTATGCATCAGAATGGCCCAAGATCAAGGACAGAGAGACTGGGAGAAGTAAGCAAGCAAGCAGAGGTTCAGCCACAGAGGGACTCGGGCCAGATAGTAGGTTAGGGCAGAGAGGAGAAATTCAAGCTATGACACGCAGAACCAAAGGACAAGATGCTAGGATGCTAGGAACTGTTGCTAGGAACCAGTGCTCCAAAGTCAGATGGAGGCAAAGGGTCTGATTAATGGACCCAGCTCACCCATCACAGAAATGACACTGGATTCTGACTCTGAGATCTTCTGAGCCACTTCCATTAAGGGAGAGCTCTGTCCTCACAGAGAATCTGGGTTCACAGCTGCAGATGTGGCCTCAATCTATCCTGAGCGGACGGAAGTTACAGGGTTTGCCTTATCTAGAGTAAAAGCCTGCAACCATTTAATAGCTATGTTCCAGGAGAAGAAATGTATTCCCTAAATCCCAAGCTGTCATTTGAAATATGAGGATATTATTCCTCCCAGAAGGTTTTTAGGCACTAAAAAAAGACTGTATACAAAAGGCCTAGCATAGTCCTGCCCAATTACCTTTTTATCACAAATGACTAGAAAAAATAATTTGGTTAACAATCAACACATCTTCCTAAGCTCCTTTCCATCACCATGCCAGAGGTATGGTTTATTTCCATTTCCTTTGTAATTACCAATTCTGAGCACAAAGATTAAACTCAGATGATGAAAGGCCTTCCAAGATCCTATGACCTGAATCCAGGTCAAACTGATAATCACCAGAGTGAAGACAGACCTGCCTGGGTTCAAATCCTGGGCTCACTTACTAGCTGGGAGGTCTTAACAAGGTTGTTCAATCTCTCTCAGCATCAGTTTTCCTGCCTGTGAAATGGAATAATAGCTACCTTATTATGGTTATAAGCTACCAGTTATGAGCACTCGACATAGAGAAAGCCCTCAGAAAATGGATGCAGAAAAACATACAAACCGTATTGTAACTGTATGCCATGCCACTTTGCCATTTTTTTTAAAAGATTTTATCCATTTATTTGACAGAGAGAGAGATCACAAGTAGGCAGAGAGGCAGGCAGAGAAAGAGGGGGAAGCCGGCTCCCTGCTGAGCAGAGAGCCCGATGCAGGGCTTGATCCCAGGACCCTGAGATCATGACCTGAGCTGAAGGCAGAGGCTTTAACCCACTGAGCCACCTAGGCACCCTGCCACTTTGGCATATTAACACCGAAGTGTTACAAACTGAATTTGTAGCAGGACCTTGCTACAATTTTGTTCGTGTGTATGTGTGTTTAAATATCATCCATATTTCAAGAAACACGAATAATGTCATCAAACTTTTTCAGTTGCACTGGAAACTACTCCCCATGGTGCTGTAAGCGCCATAGAGAGCCAGAGGCCATCCCGGCAAGTTAATTACAGAGCTCACTGAACCTGGAGGAAAGAAGGCTGCAAGCCCTTCTGCTAGAGAACTGGGATCAGGATTGAGAAAATGGATCTTTCTCGTGGGAATGCAGGGTTGTTTCTCTCTGGCACCCACCTAACCCCTCAGCCCTAAGTCTCACTTGCCAAGACACCATACACTTCTAGGAGCAAAAATCTAAAAGAAGGGAGACGATGAATTTCTGTTGTCTCTGACTTATATTTTTAAAATAAAATTTCAAGAGTTAGTGAATGTGAGCATCCTTTAGCATCAGCATCCTGGAAAGTCAGCATCCTTTAGCATCAGCAAATCTAAAGTATAAACAGGATAAAACACCAGCAGCAATAAAGAAGGTGTGAGGTCTGCTAGGGCCACCGGGGTGAGGGCACTGAACCCCGTGGCTTCTGTTGATTTTCTGCCCCAGATATGATGGTCATTTCATTCTGCTAAGATTCACGAGTCACATCCACTCACTCCGGTTAGTGGGCCTGAGGAAATATACAAAGGGTCAGCTGGGAATCCCCCAGAGTCACCTCTTGCTTCTCTGGAATTAAGAAGTCTAGGTCAAAGGGCAATTGAGGGCATTGCCTTGTGCATACACGAGCTGATAAGAGGCCTATTTGAAGGTAATTCGGAAGATAGGAGAATGCTTCAAGTTCTAAATCAGATCTGTAGGCATGTCCTAACTTGCGGAAGGAGAAAGGGGAAAAAATTCAATGACTAGGGTCACTGGAGAAAAACTATCAATATTTTGAAAATGTGAATTCCATCAATCCATGGTTTCCATGCAGACTGATACATTTGTGACACACCTCGAAAAGCTGAGATGACTTTAGTGCTGAGAACACTTATTTCTACCTCTCATTATTGGTTTATCTTGATGGCCATCAAAATATAACATGTAGATTACCTGAGACTTAAAAAACACTTGAAATCTTACTTCCTCGGAGATTTTATAAAAATGACAAATATAAATGTTGCATAGAGATACCTTCTGGTTTCCAAGTATTCTCAATCATTTCAAGTGTGTGTGTGTGTGTGTGTGTGTGTGTGTGTGTGTGTGTGTGGCATATGTGCCAAGCTATTCTAAGGGGAAAATATCTTGACACTCTACCCAAGCAGCCCAGAGATGGGATGATAACCTATGCTAAATTATGACTCAGACTAGGTTTCCACATTCTGGCTGTAGATATACTGGTCACTTGGGGTTTGAATAATTCAGAGTAGCAGTTTTACAGAAGCTTTTAAAATCTGAGTAACAAGAGGATAGTATGGATTTTTAGAGCAGCACTTGATAGCTAGCCTGGTTTCCTATCACTTTGCCTTCTCCTTCCAAATTCCTCTTGTAGGAAATTCAGAGGTTTGCAATTAAATGAAATGATTAAATGAAAACCTAATTTATAAACTGAAGTTACTTGAAAAAGCTAGCTCTTAACTCTGAATAGACCCAGCAGAAGTATTCTTCAAATTTAAAAAGTAGTGGATACTTGAAATTTGCTAAGAGTAGATCTTAGGTGTTTTCACCACACACACACACACACCCCATGTAACTATTTGAGGTATGGATATATTAATTAGCTTCATTGTGATAATCCCTTTACAATGTATACATACATCAAAACATCCAATTGTATATTTTTTCCATTGTATATTTTAAATATATATGGTTTTTACTTGTCAATTATAACTAAGCTGTAAAACATTTTTTAATAAAAATAAAGTATAAAATAACATGCTTGGAAAATGGAAAGGCGTCAAGTCAAGGAACTCTGTAACTCCAAATCTCTCGTGTGTGTATGTAAATGTGTGTTTACAGATGTGTGCATATGCATGCATGCATCTGGAACTTCAGAGGGCGAAGCAGTAATAAAAGAGGCAGCCTAAATACTTATGCAAGTTAGGGAATGAAAAATTCCAAGTTAGCATAGCAACTGCTAGATCATGTGGCATGGGGGCAAGGACATACAAGCGATGTAAGTTAATACTCTGTTTTTTTCACGTTTTGTACATTCCTTGGTGTTTTTAGAGAGGTATGACTTTTGTCTCTGCAGTAACCATCTCAGAAACCTCATTTCACAGTTTGAAAGCCGACCGGGAGAAAGGTAGGATTATGTCACTCCTGGTTCATTGCAAAACCGTAGAAAGTTGGTATTAAAATTCAACAAGAGAATTTAAAGTACAATGCAATATTGCTAAACTCTTTGAGAGGCAAACAGACAAAATTAGAAGGTAAAAAACCAGAGACTTGTTAAAATAAGACAAAAATAAATTTCATTGCATAGTATTGGTCTTTCTCCGTTTTTCTGGAGTGCAGCTGGGGGTTGTGGGAAGGGAAGACCAAGTGAGAAGAAATGGAAGTAGTTCAGTGATAATACAAAAACATTTTCTATTTTTCTGAGTATTAACTTGCAGTTGGGGTACCAAAGAAGATCGAAATCATCATAGACGAACCTGTCTAGGTAAGATCCTTACTCCATCAACTGTGACTCATTGAAGACTGAAAGCTCATGTCTACTCTTTACCAAGTATGAATTCTCCCAAAGGCTTGTCTACACTTACAAACTGACTGTTGGTGTTGAACTTCTTTGTCTTTTCTGCTTGTCATTTCCAGGTGAATTCCCTGTAGTACAAAACCTTTCACTTAAAGCTGAAAATCTCCAAAGAACTAGAAGCCTGGAGCTGGTACAACTTTGGATTTTGCACAGATTTGGTTGGGGTGCTTGAACTGGGGAAACATTTTGAATCACCCAGAATTGCCTTCTCTCCTAGATTCAGGTCCACAAATATTGATTGAAAGCCTAGTGCTAGACACTGGGGATAAAAGTCCAAATAAAAATGGGGATTGCCCTCAAAGAATAATACTTTATAGGAGAGATATAAATCTGCATTTTTTTAAAAAAAGAAGTGTTTGGAGCTAGGCTATAGATAACAGGTCATAAATGAACTTAGCCAGTATAAATAACTAGGCCACTTTTTTGTTATTTCTAGGAGTTCAAGGCAGTAAGATTTAACATTTTTTTTTAGTTTGTCATTATTTGGAGTTATATTTCTCAATCCTCCTCAGGACATTCTTAACTCAGAAAAACAATTCCAAATATTTAATGACTTGACACGAAATATCAATATCATGCCCTGAGAGCAGAGATACTTCTTAGCTGGATATGCTAGATCAGCCATCTGTCCCATATCAATGCTATTTCACAAAAAGTAAATTTTTAGAAGTTCTATCCACATGAGTATTTTTAGAACATAAAAGAACAGAATGATTCTTGGCATCAATAGGCATGTTCAATCAGAGTAAAAAATGGCTACTGAAAGCCTCCTGGGCAACTGATTGTTATCAGTTATAAAATGGCAACAATTTCTCAAAAAGTGTTCAACACTCAAAAAGTATGGATGTGGCTGAATTTTTTTGGGAGTGGTCTACAACTTAAGAATTTCAGAGCTAGAAGAAATCTTAGCTATCTAATCTCCTAACCTTATAGGAAAGGTTAGGAGGAAAGTCGAGCTTGATGAGGAAAGTCAAGCTCAGAGGGGTAACGTGATTCACTAAATTTGTACTCAGTGTATTTAATTTGGAGGAAGTTTGTTAATAAAATTTCAATTCCTTCAGAATAAAATGGATTTTTTTAAATGCTGGTAACGAAATAGTAAATTAACTGAAGAAAAATTTTATATGTGATAGGCAATCAAGAAATTTCACTTTTACATTACAAAAATGAATCCCAGCTATGTTAAAGACATGAGTGAAAAGTGTAACTCTAAAAGAAATAGACAAACTAAAATTGAATATCTGGCCACAGAATGGGGAAGGGCTTTTTCATTTTAAGGGTATTTTTAAAACTTAAAAAATGTGAATCAACAGTTTTGCTCACACACACACACACACACACAATAAGTAAACAAGTAAGAAACAAATGGAGGAAAACTACATGCAACCAGCAGGATTTATATCCTTAACATATAAAGAGCTTATTCAGATCAATGAGAAAAATTTCAATGGAAAAATGGGCAAAGGAGGTAAATTGGTTATTTATAAAAGAAAGATAATAGATGGATATAAATTGCAAATATCCAACCTCACATGAAACATAAATTTGAATAAGATAATACTTCCATCAGCCTAAAAAAATGATTAATTTCTCCCCCTGAGAATCATGATGCTCAATGAATTTAAGGATGAAAGCCCTTAAACATAACTTAATACACTAATTAATGCACTTAATACAAAACAAGTATTTTAATGTATTTCTGATGTAAGTGGAAAAGGCACAAGCTTTATCAAAGTAACTGAGCAAAAACACCAAAGAGATTAACACATTTCAAACCTATAAATAGAAATTACTCAGCTAAGAATTTATCCATAAGAAATATAAAATTAGGTAAAAAATTTTTCTAGAGATATTATTTATAACAGCAAAATCTTGTAAACATATTTGTACCCAAATGGAAGGGTGATAAAGTATGCCATGAAAACATAAGGAAAGACTCATAATGTATATGCTGATATACTGGGCAAGGGAGGGGGAATCATGGTTAGTTTTCACTAAATTTTTCTTCCTTGTAGCTTTCTATTATTATTAAATTCTCTGCAAAAGGCATATATTACTTCTACAATTAGTAGAACGATTTTAAACAACAAAAAAATCTTTTCGCAGCAATGTGCTATAAATTCCAGCAAGTTGCCTGATCTCGTGTTCTTGATTGTTAAACACCTATAAACCTCTTCAAGAAGCTTGTTTTCAGAAACAAATTCAATCAGTAAAACAGGTCCAGAGCTATATACAATATACTATTTATTTAGAAATATTTTGGGGCCGCCTGGGTGGCTCAGTGGGTTAAGCTCCCCCCCACCCCGCCCCTGCCTGCCTCTCTGCCTACTTGTGATCTCTGTCAAATAAATAAAATCTTTTTAAGAATTTTTTTTTGTATTTGGGACGCCTGGGTGGCTCAGTCAGTTAAGCTCCTAATTCTTTTTTTTTTTTTTCCTTTAAGATTTTGTTTATTTATTTGACAGAGACAGAGACAGGGAGAGAAGGAATACAAGCAGGGGGAGTGGGAGAGGGAGAAGCAGGCCTCCTGCTGAGCAGGGAGCCCGATGCGGGGCTCCATCCCAGGACCCTGGGATCATGACCTGAGCCAAAGGCAGATGCCTAACGACTGAGCCACCCAGGTGCCTCAAGCTTCCGATTCTTGACCAGGTCATGATCTCAGGATCCTGGGATGGAGCCCTGTGTTGGGCTCCCCACCCAGCAGGGAGTCAGCTTGTTTCCCTCTGCCCCTCACGCTCTTGCTCTCGCTCATACTCTCTTTCCCTCTCTCTCTCTCTCTCTCAATCCTCCTCTAGAATAAATCAATCTTTAAAAATTTTTGTTGTACGTAGGAAGTGAGAGGAAGGGAAAATGGTAAATGCCAACAATATGTAACTTTCTTTAGCTTTGAGATTTATTATCTTTTGCCTTTTATGATTTATGTCCTTTCCCAGTCATAACCCAGGAAGTAAAAAATGATGACGCTTACTTTAGCAAATGCCTCACAGAAATGTGAGGCAACAACTCTCTGGAAACAAATACCTTATTCAGTGTAGGTCCCCTTTTTTCTTCCCCTAGCAGAGTGCTGTTTACTCTCCTTTGTTTTCTCCCTCACTAACTGGGGGGTGCCTTTGGGGCTTAAATCAGATCTTGTGCAATCCTGCCTTTGCTCTATTTTGTGTGGTGCCTGGTTCATGGGTGTTCAACAAATGATTTTCTCAATGAAGGAAGGCAAGACTGATCTTAGCCAGGTATTTTAAAAATTTGCTCTATATACGAAAAGGAGAAAGATCTACTGAGCTTAAAAATTTGGCCCTCAACAAAGTTAATTTTGTGATGGCTGACTGATCACTACTGGTAGCAGTAAGCTAGAGAGCTATTTGGCTGCCCCCCACCCTCACCTGGTGATTTATTTCTAATCATCTCTGTGAGCTCAAGCATGGGAATCTGAGATAAGCTGCTAATGGTGGACAAACTGAATGTCTGGTGAAGGGATGCTGGCTTCTGTGTGAAGATTTCAGTGCAGGTGGGTAAGTAACCGAATTCCCTACTGTTGATGGGTCACCACATTCAATGCATATTCAATTCACTCTGGGTCTTCCATAAGCCTGTGCTACCTAACTCTTCTTTTTAGGGACCCACCAGACCGATCTGCCTAAAGCCTGCTGTCCTCGTCACTCAGAAGGAACAGACATCATTCCTGGCTTTTCTTTTCTGGATTGAAGTAGTCTCAAAAACTTAGGTCTAGGCTAACATGGACCAACAGAGCTTCCACTACATTCTTGCCCAAGTCACCAGATGTGGTACATAAGAGAAGAGGTTGGGGCAAAGATGTAGAAGTGGCCAGTCACAGCAGGCGGGCCACAGGGGAAGCAGCAGCCTCAGGTGTTGAATAAACGTAGGGCCCTCTGATCTTCAGTAATAAGGATTTTTCCAGGGTGTGGTGAGCTTTTCTCAGGTCTGTGCGTATCTCTTCCCAATGCCAAGATTATGAGTAATACTGAAGGACAGGAATTTGAGATTTACTGAGTTGGGACGGAAATGGAATCTACTCAAAATTGAGATAAAGTCAGACTTGACTGCCAAATTATAATGGAAATGGTACTTAATAGTTCAACAAGTCATGAAAGGTTTCTGTCCACAAGCATCTGGCATTCAAGTGTATTCCTCAGAAGACAATCAGAATAAAATTGGCTCTCTGTTTTATTCCAAGGTTTCTTCTCTTGCACTCTAATTTTGTGTTCTGCGTCATCCAACCTCAAAATCTTCCCTTTACCACCTTGACGAATTATCCCTTAACCTCAAACCTGTAGGTATAAATCAGCACCAACTTGGGCCCATGAGTGCTATTGTGTCTGCTATTCTATTTTCTGTAGTTCTACTCACGTACATCTTTTAACATTCCAGTCATACGAGTTGCTAGCGGAGACAGTATTATCTCCATGGCTTCAATTACCCTCTCGGTTCCCACGTTTTTAGAGTTGTATCTGAGTATTGTTTTAATACTGAGTTAATTTTTAGATCTCTGGCTCCCTATGAGTATTTAATGAGAAGCACTGGATGATCCCATTTATTTTTTGCTGACAAAATTTTTTGTGCCTTTCAGGAGTTGCTGTGTTAATTTTCTGATAGAGTAACTGCTAATAAGCAGAGGAAAAGCAGTTCAACAGAAATATTTTATGGGGGCAAGGGCCATTTCAATCAGGCCAGCCTCACTTTAGGTCCCCACAAAATCAATCTTTAGGAACACATATAAAAACACAAAGATTGAATAGCAACTTTCTCTAACAAACCCGAAAGCTCTCTAGTTATTATTTTTATTAATGATTTTTTTTTTGCTTCTGATAACAGAGGTTAAAAGGAGAATATTATCAATGGAAATATTTCTAACCTTTCCTTGTGATTAACAAACTTCCAACAGAATTAATGGATTATATAGTATTTATTGCCCATTTTTGAGGAAACTCTTTATAATCCTATTCGGCAGGTGCCAGTTTTTGAATGAAAGTTTCTTCTTACCCAAATAATCAAGACACAGTATATCTAAGTTCTTTCCAATGGCTATGACTCTCAGAGGAAAACTCCAGGATACTCAGACTGATTGCAAAAAATAACGCCATCATCACAATCCCCCAACTTGTAATAACAGTAAGTTCACTGAGCAAGGAGAAAGTGATAGCATCCATCAAGCATAAAATTCGGTTAGGGATTTTATTATGCATTGCACCATTTGGGGATTTCTCTATTCATATGAGTATCAATGTGAAGCTTGTTTTACCTCTATAAATCCTAGCCAAGGCAAGATCATGAAAGGTTTAAAGACTCATCTGTCTAAAGCATCATCCTCTCCCCTTACTGACTGCACAGGACCAAAATTTTACCTTGACATATTCTACCCTACCCCCACCTTTGCAATCATCAAGATATGCTCTTATGACTCATTAAGTTTTCATGAGCCTCCTTACAAATCCCTACCCCCAAGCCACTTCCTGCCATCTTAATTGTCTTATTATCACCATTATTCTTTCCCTCTATGTGTTTCTTGGATCTCCAAGAGCCCCTAATCTTTTATTCTGACTCAGCTTGCCTTGATCATGCTCAGCCATTCCTGGAACCTGAACAAAGAGGACATTTACAAGGGTTTGTTAAAATTGTTGAGCCTTGTTCACTTAATTATGTACAAATGTACCCTAAATGAATCTATACGCCTATCTTATTTCTCCATTTCTTTAAAAAAGATCCCACCCATCTATTTGACAGAGAGAGATCACAAGTAGGCAAAGAGGCAGGCAGAGGGTGGGGGGAAGCAGGCTCCCTGCCAAGCAGAGAGCCCAATGCGGGGCCGATCCCAAGACCCTGAGACCATGATCCGAGCCAAAGGCAGAGGCTCCAACCCACTGAGATACCCAGGCGCCCCTTATTTCTCCATTTTTTTAATATGGGGGAAAATACTGGAAAACAACAACAAAAAAATTAAGAAACCTATTCCAGGTAAACCCAAGTACTGTACCTCAATTTCTACAGACCAAAGCAAGTCTTTTCTGCTCCGACAGAATGAATTTGTTTTTTTTTTTTAATTAGAGACAAACTTTTACGTAATGAAAATTAAGAACATGGTCATGTTTTAAATAAGATATGGGTATTTAATGTGATTTATCAGAGAAATATGTCCTGTACACTTGGCCACAGTCTGTTATGTTCTGTTATGATATTTTAGGCAATCTTCTATTTTTGTTATCTTAAAACAACATTTAGGGCTGCAGTATGCCAGATGGAATTTTTTCCTTTCCATCCATTTCCCATTGCAAAATGAAGAAAAAGTTCTTTGCATCTTACATGGAAATCTTTTATACATTTCTCTTCCTCATCTTTATCAACTGAAATATTTGAATCACTCAGAAATCACCACACTTTGGCTGAATCAGTATGAGGTAAACATCATAAAGCAGAGTGTATATTTAGAGTGAACCTATCAGCCTGTGTCGTATTCACTAACAGAAAGTATTCATACGACATGCAAGCTCAAATTCACTTCCATAAAAACAGGACAGAATCAGTCAACTTTTTAAAGAAAATGATGATGTAGTCGTATATTTTAGGGTAAAGCTAATGAACTGGAATTGAGCTATAATTGGACATTCTGTCTTCCCAGGAACTTAGCTTAAGCCCACAGACATGGACTTGAGCTCCTCACGGGAAATCCTTAATCGATGCTGGCGACTGCTTCGTGTAAAACCAACAGAGCCAACTGTGCGAAAAGGGAATGAATGTAACCCATTCTTCTGGAAACCCATTCCGTGGTGCAGACAGCCATCTCCAGAATTTGAATGTAATCACCTTTCTCTCTCTTGCGTACTAAGTTCTTCACAAGAGCTCAAAGGTATTTTGTGAGGAGCACACAACTTTTGGGTGCCATGCTCTGGCCGCCTGGTTCTTCCGCCCCTGGAGCTACAGCACCCTGTCCCTGTGGGAGCCCTTCACATCACGTCACCACATGTGCTCTCCTCCACCTGTAATGCCTGTCTCTCCTCACTTCTGCTACTAAGGTTCTGGGCCCTTCAGAGTCTCCTTTCCTCAGGGACCCGTGCCTGTCTCGAGAGACTCGTGACAGACGGCCGTAGCACTCGGCCCAACGCCTGCCTCCAGGGTAACCGAGGGGGCAGCCTCGGAGTCTCTTGCAGTGTTAGCTCTCTGAAGGCAGTGACAGATCAGTCACAGACGTCACAGATACGTCACAGACGTATCTCACACTTGTGAGAAATACACAGTTGTCATGAAGGACTGTCCATCTGTCTGTGCATCTTTCCCTACCTTTCTGTCATGAAGCGTCCACTAGAAACTCAAATGGAACCAGACTACCAAAGATTTCTAGTGTTATCTAATTAGACAACCAACTGGAAGGTAATCATACTGTTGTATTATTAATAGCAATGCCAATCTGGCCATGATGGGGGTAGAAGGGGAAAGAATGTAAGGTTGCCCAGGGTCTGAGGCTATAAACCAAAGAAAAATAACCTATTTCTCGACATCTCACTTTAATGATTTCTCAGACATTCTAGAGAGGATATGGCTCTTTTAATCTTGTAAGACTAAGAACTTAATAAACCTAGGGAGCAGCATCTCTCCCATGGGAAATACAAGATCTTCGAGAATGTGATTTTGATAAATCTAACTGAGCCACTATCACTTTTCTTAATTGGGCCTTTTAAAATAAACTTGAGTATTTTCAGAAAAATAAATACTGTAATGACAAATTCCTCCATTTAAAAACGCTGAAATTCATTTTTTAAAAATAAATGTCAGGACTTGCAAGTGGGCTTCTTGTGAGAACTTAAAAATATAGCTAATGAGCAGATGGTCCCACCAGACAGCATGAGCATGTCACTTTCACTGGCAGCTTGGTGGCCATTTTCCTGGCAAGTAAGTAAGTAAGTAAGTAAGTAAATAAATAAATAAATAAATGTACAACCCAACAAAACTAGAATTTAAAGACCATGTGGAGGGAACCAAATTTGTAAAGCTTGCTGTCTAATGGAGAAAAGTATGAATTGCTGCTCTGCGATTCAAGGATTTCGTGAAAAATGTTTATCGGAGGTATTTCCTTCTTAAGGCCTGTGAAAGTAAACACTTGATTAAATACTGTCTTGGATGATTCCTTGTTTTCCACGTGTAAATGCCTCCCCCCAACAACCAACTCAACTATAAACTTCTTAGAGGCACGTACTATCTTCTGCCATTTTGTGTTACTCTGCGGCTATATTAATCCTGATAGAAAATGAACTAAAACTGTTCACTCAAGGCCATCTCTCTCCTATGAAAAGGTATTTTAGTACCAAAACAACACAAAGTCAAGATTCTCTTACTAAGAAAAACAACAAGGCTTCTATACAGTGATTTCTCAGTTTATAGGTGGGCAACTTACCGTCTAGTGAATTGCCTATCACATCTGAATTCTGGCTTTCATTGTTAAGCAATAATGTTATAAAATCCTGTCTGTATTTAAGTAGTTCCTCAGTTAAACAAAATTACTGATAAACTTTAAATAATGCCATGATTGCTCTTAACTTCACTAGATACATAATGCAAATATGAATACGGAATGGTAAAACCACCTTTGCTTTTAGTATTTCATAGAGAGTAAAAACAGGGCTTTCGCCTTATACTTAGCCTTATTTTTTAAACAAAGTAAGAGACCAAATGAAAGTTGGAAAAAGGCAGAGGTTAACTTTTAGTAGGTGAGGTAAGAGGGACAGCCGCCAGGATACCCCAAACCGCTTCTCCCCAGTCATCTGTGCTCGAGGGACCCTTTGACGTAGGCAGAATTGCAGGATGAGGCTGCAGGAAGCAGGGAAAAGGAAGCCCGGTCGAGTCTGAGTGATAGGGACCCTACCCTGACCGGGCTATGCCAAGATTTGGTTTCAGCAAAATCCCCTTCCCACCCATTTTTCAGAAGTG
>CM053614.1:44212786-44252640 GCA_028646535.1 Procyon lotor | reverse complement strand
AGTAAAATAAAATAAAAGTCCCCAGTGGACTTCTCTACTCTACATGTCTCTCAGGAATTAAAATTTTAAAAGATTTATCTCATCTGTTTTCTTAAATTCCACATCTGAGTGAACTCAGATGGTATTTATCTTTCTCGGACTTATTTTGCTTAGTATAATACATTCTAGCTTCATCCAGGTCATTGCAAATAGCAAGATTTCATTCTTTTTGATGGCTGAGTAATATATAAATATATATACACACACATACATATAGTGTATATATACACTACATGTATATTTACCATATCTTTATCCATTCATTAGTCAATGGGCATTTGGGCTCTTTTCACAGTTTGGCTATTATTGATAATGCTGCTATAAACACTGTGGTACATGTATCCCTTCGAATCTGTATTCTTGTATCTTCTGGGTAAAGACCTAATAGTGCAATTGCTGGATCATAGGGTAGCTCTGTTTTTAACTGTTTGAGGACTCTCCATATTGTTTTTCTGAGTAACTACACCAGTTTGTATTTCCACCAACAGTGTAAGAGAGTTGCCCTTTCTTTGCATCCTCACCAACACCTGCTGTTTCTTGTGTTAATTTTAGCCATTCTGACAGGTGTGAGCTGGTATCTCATCGTGTTTTGACTGATATTTCCCTGATGATGAGTGATGCTCAGTATCTCTTCATATGGGGGGGAGAGAAAGTGCGAGAGAGAGAAGGAAACAAACCATAAGAGACTCTCAAGGATAGGAAACAAACTGAGGGCTCCTGGAGCGAGGTGGGTGGGGGCTGGGCGAGAAGGGTGATTGGTATTAAGGAAGGTACTTGTTATGATGAGCACTGGGTTCTGTACATACATGATGAATCACCAAATTCTACTCCTGAAACCAACACTGCCCTGTATGCTAACTAGAATTTAAATAAAAATTTGAAAAGAAAAAAAAAGATTCATCTCAGGGCATAAAAGAAAGGTAATTTCTGAGTCTAACTACGTGCCAATGTGTAGCTACATGCTTTCGCGTATCTCATCTAACCCCCCATAACGAGCCCCAGAGGCATGTGCCATTAGCTCCATTTTGCAGAATAAGAAAATGAGCCTCTGGAAGCCACTAAGTCATAGCAAGTGGCTAAGCTAGAACCGAGCCTGAGTTTCTTGATTTGCTTTTCACAGCTACACAAATCCGCCTCGAGGATTATAAAAAGAAAATACAACAGGTCATATCTACACTGACACTCAACTCAGGTTTTATGGTAGACCAGTGATCTGCTTTTTAAAAATAACATTACAGCTTCCTGCCATACATGTGATGTTCATAAGTCTTCTTTGTTCCTGAAATGTCAGTAATGCTACTGCTAAATCTTCCCATTGACATTGCAGAGAAATTCTAAAACATACAGAGCAATTCCCTAAGAGTCCCTGTGTTTGCAAACACAAGTGAAGACACCAAATAGTCCAATCAATAGAGCAATCAATGGCGGGTATGCAGCTCAAGAGGGGGCCAGGGAAAGATGTGAATTTTCCTTAACCCTCATCTAATCTGTCCTGCTAGAATTTAAAGAAACTGCCTTTTATTACACCTTTGGGGAAAAAATATGGCATCATTCCTATAGTCCTGTGTCAAGTTATATCATTTCACCGAACCTCAACTTCCTTACTTGAAAAAGAGGGATAATCAGCACCACCAACCACCCTCCCAGGGTGAGTATGTGGAAGAAAGGATGGGCCTGACATGTTGGACTGAGGGTAGCTTCCTTTTATTCCCAACACAGTGATGGGCTTTTTCCCTTTTTGATTTTTAGCCACGGATGGGGCCTTTCTCCGAATCAGATGCACCCACAACGGGGTAGAGTCCAAGATAAGGAACACAGAAACAAAGTCAATACTATTTGGATTCTGACATCCAAGTTAGAATATTTCCTTGAAATAGAGAAATGTCACCTTCCTTTGCACATCGAGAACCAACTCTAAGTTTCAAACCTCAGATCCCTCGCTACAGGTCTGTCCCCCTCAAGAAGCAATCAGGAAGTAATGGGCTAGAAAAGCTCGAGACCATCCTCAAGTTACTTCGAGGGGACTGTTGGCAGGTGGCAGGACAGTAAAGAGGCAGCGGAGACGAAAGGTAAGAGCTGTGGGCCTCATCTTCCCTTGCTGGGCTTGGGCTCTGAAAGGTGAGGTCAGGGAGATGGCTGAGTGAACCCTGAAGACAGGAACACAGTGGAGACTGTGTCAGTGTACCCCAAGCCCGAGGGGCCGGTCAGCGTGCTCACGGTGCATTCAGCAGTGAGCACAGTAAAGCTAAGGGTGGGCAAGGGGTAGATGGGGTCCAGAGCTTATTATTCCTGAGTTGCTCCTCTTTATGAGGACGGGAAATCTGCAAGGACCCAAAAGCTTCTACATGCTCTGGGACAGAGGCCGGCAAGGGAGCCCACCTTATAAAGGGCCACAGGCTGCAGGGAGTATGCAGCAGGGAAGCAGTGGGGTTTACAGCCTCAGCAAGAGGCATCATAGGGCAAGACAGCCAGAAAGGCCCAAAGACCCTGACCCAGTGAGATGTGGCCCTGGCTGTCACTGCAAAGACCACGGGGGAGTGGGGGAGAGGGGAAGCAATGACTGGCACGGACACCTCTGCAGAGACAATAGCCCAGGAGCACCGTGGGGTTCCAATGACCCTTCCATGCCAGGGACTGAGTGATCCAAACGGGGAGATTTCATCCTCAGCCCAGGCAGGAGCAATATCCTGAATGTGCCATGTATCACAAAAAGAGTTCCAATCCAGAAAAGCTCAAATGTTGGTCACTGGTGGGAGGTGGCAGCTCACTGAGGACCACAGTGTCGTGGTCTCAAGTAAAGAACACAGCATTTCCCACCTACATTTCAGTGCAGAGAATAATTCTGAGAATCTGTTAATTACCACTTTTGAGGGTCAATGCAAGTGATCCTCAAAATAAATAAAATGACTCATAAAATAAAATAATGACTCATAAAATAAAATCATCTCCTAAGATTACCAGATAACAAAACCAAGCCAAAACACATGTGGGAAAAAAAAAGATTTTTGATATAGCATGGCCTGTCAACCCAAACTATTTTTCATATCCATGCCAAAGGCAATGAATCATATTTCCTCTCAAATAGAAGTATATGTATTTTGAATTTTCATGCGAAATTGATAAAACTATCAGTAGTTTTATTTGTCTTTCTTCTTGAAACATCAAGGTAATAAAAACTGTACTTAGAGCGGCTCCCATGCAAATTTCCTTGGAGGGGGGTTGACCACCCATATAAATGTCATTTTTTTTTTTTTTTTAAGATTTTATTTATTTGACAGAGAGAAACACAGCGAGAGAGGGGAACACAAGCAGAGGGAATGGTAGTGGGAGAAGTAGGATTCCTGCCGAGCAAGGAGCCCGTTGTGGGGCTCGATCCCAGGACTCTGGGATCATGACCTGAGCCGAAGGCAACCGCTTAATGACTGAGCCACCCAGGCGCCCCTAAATGTCATCTTTTGATGAGACTGTCCATTTGGTTATAAAACTAAGCCTGAAATTAGTTAATTCACGTGGGCCTAATGTTCCCAGCAAAATGAAGCAACTTCAGTACCTTGTACTTAGGTACAAATGCTAAGTGTGAATTTTACATCTGTCGTTAGTTTCAGGGATGAGTCTAAGAGGCCCAGAGGGTCCAAGGGGCTCACTATCCGAATCTACAGCCCCTGTGTGCGGCACTAACACTGTGAGCCCCGTGATGGAAGGTGCCCCTTCCCTGACAAGGCGGACACACACCACACCACTGCCTGGGGACCACAGACTGCTGAGACAGTGCCTCCCACACCTTCATGGTCAGCAAGAGAGGCTCCCAACTGGGGCTTATGGTCAATCTCCCAACTCCCTTAAAGACCCACATCTGAAGGGTGGAGAAGTTGGTTTTATTGCTACTATGGGACAATTTTGTGTTTACTGTATACAGCCCCCTTCCGGCAGAGGAAAATCACCTGCCCTTGGCTCCACCTTTGGAACTATGATATAGAAATGGGCCTTCTAAACATACAACAACAAAACTAAAAATCAAAATGAAGAAAACAAGAATCTATAAAACTGAGATGGCGACTTTATCTGTCATGCTTGGCTCTCTACCATCCATGTGTCCCTCAGGATAGATACAAAGTAACCTCAACCTCACATTTCCCGCAGTCACCCTTCCACCAGAAAACCATGAGTGATAGCGTGTAAACCTCCTCCACGGATTTTAATAGGTCTTCAAGCCAATGCTTCATGTTTTTTTTTTTCTTTGATGCTTTGTTTTTATTAAATGTTTGTATTTTCAAAAGATAGAAGGTAGTCGCTTTTTAGCAGAAGGGGAACCAGACAAGTCTGTCCATGCTACCGACTTGGGATGGGCCCACAATTTACAAGGACTGGCTTTACAAGGATGTGGCTTTGGCTCAGGGGCACTTGCTGGGAGCCAGAGTTAAAAAATCCACTTCCCCTTTAAACAGTGCCAACCACTCCCCTCTCAAATGTCTTCCTGATATGTTTAGTATGGAAAACCTCAGTGAGAATGTTCACTTATTCTGGAGTCTGCCAGGCAAGTAAACCTTGGTAATAATTCACTTCCTTTATAAAGCTTTTACCGCTCATGCCACAAGAGGGTTGTAATTCTGTTATCATTCCCAGGACAAAATCTCCAGTCGGGTAGAGAAACCCTGAGAAGTTAGGCAGTTGTCTAATAAACGAGTTAGCAGCTGAAGTATAAACAACATTTTGATTGCCTCCACCAGGTTTGCTTCATTAGACCAACACCCTTCATAAAACACCAGCTCACTCCCTGAGACGGCGGAACGCACAGGCCCTGGAATGTGTCTGTCAAAGTGTGGCACCTACATCACTCAGGGGTGAAAGTTGGTTAAAAATTCAGACACCAAGGCCTCCATCCAAGCTTAACTGGAGTGGGGGGAGGTGAGAGGGCAGAGAGCAGGAATTATAAGCACTGTAAATTAACTGCTATGCAAATTAAATGCTTTACAAAAACAAAACTAGGATTACTTTGAAAAGTATCTATCCATCTCTGTTTCCTCATCTCTAAGCAAAAACACTGCCAAAATTTAAGAAGTCATATAATACAAGACATCACTGACTCTGGGGTCAAAATTTCTATTGCCCACCTCATTCCAAAAACAGATCTCAACCCCGTGTCCAGCATTAAAATGAGGTATATTTATGACCTAGCTGAAAAAAAAAAAGGCAAATAGCTAGAACCACAGTTTGGCCGCTTACAAAGAAGATGTCTGATTTAGAAATTCTCCAATGCTCAGTATTTATGTGTGTCTTGCATAAACGGAAAAAAAAGTCCATAAAGCAAATTTCACTTTTATTGCAATAGCATCACTGGTAGAATTGAACTGAATCAAATGGCTCGCTCTGCGCTCGGTACTGCGGAGCGTTATTTACTTATCCTCACACACACTGTGTGCATGTCATTGCCGTTTTACTGAGAAGAGCCCCGTTTTCACGGCTGTTGACACAATTAGACTTTTAATGTGATGAATGCTGGACAATAGCTGGGTCATGTGGCCAAGACAAAGATTTCCCTTGATAGCTCTCGCTTGTCAATACAAATGGGAGTTAGAAAATGTTCTCTGAGGAGGGGGTTGGGAGCAGGAAGGGCCTTCCACGGGATTTCATGGAGGAAAAAGTCACCGTATCACAGACGTTTAGAAAGGAAATTAAACGATCAGAAGTTATTATTCCCATATTCTTACTGAGTAGGCATCAATATATAATTACAGAGAAGGAAAGCTGTCTAGAACTTGGTCCTTAGGACACGACCCACAGGCTCAGCACGGCCCTCTTGTCATCAACCACACGCGCCTACTTTCTTTTATGAAAGATGGAAACTGAGGCTGAGGGCAGCCAGTTGACTAGCAGAGTGACTGGACACAGGCCGTTACGGGAGTCCAGTTTCCGTGCCACAAGCCCAGGACTGCCGGGTTTTGGCGGGAAGGTGCGTTGACCAGGCTGTAGAACTTTGTGACTTTGTAAGAACAGAACACGGCAAGGGTTCTTTTCAAGGAAGATTTTCAGACAGCTTTCCATTTAGTTATCGAATCATCTTCTTTAAATATTTCCTCAAATATTCCAATATTTGAAACATCTACATCACTTTCATTTTGTACCTTAGGGGTACACAAAGAAGCCATCACAGAATTATCAATTCTGAACGTGGGCGACAGATCCATCCTCTTCCCTGCCCTTACCCGGGCACCCCTCAAACACAGACCTTTATCCATATGCAAAGAATTTGTCACCTACAGGGCTTTACGTGGAGGCTGGCCTCTCAGGGCCCTTGGTAATTAGTACAGCAGCCTCTCGGGCTGGCCCCGGGGCCCCGGGCGGCATGTATCCCCTGTTCATCTGGGAAGCAGCTCCCACTCCCCAGGAGAACAACAGCACAGGAGCTAGCAGCCTTCATGGAGAAGCTGCCCAGGCCGCCCTGGAATAAAGACACCCATTAGTCGCCTCAATCAGCTAATTGGCTCAACAAAGGCCAAACCTAAATCATTGAAGAAAGTGGCCCCTGATTGTTTCCCTGGGAAACACAAAACTGTCCGGACTAGGGAACTGGAATGGGACCGGGCTCAATTTTTTATGAAAGTCAAGCCCTGTCAGGAATTTTCACCGACAAGGAGAGACTACCAGGGAGACCTCTGTGTTTATGCTTTGAAATTTAAGTCAATTTCAATATGAATTGCTCTCCTTTTTTGTCATTACGAGAAAGAAGTAAAATGTGGGTTTCAGATCTCTGGTGTGCGAATGGTCATTAACTTTCATTTGACCTTGGGTGTAGAACTAATATTGAATTGATGCACAGGGTACACTCATTATATTCATCTAGTTTCCTCACAGAAAATAACACTCCCAGGAGCCGCAACGCTAGAAGCCGCTTTCGGACACTCAAATAGAAAACTCGATTCTTCCTCCAAAGCCTCTCTCCTGCCTTCTGCCCACCTCTCTGCTCCAAACCTCAGGGAGGCTTGGCAACACCTAGAAAACACAGGGACTAACAGGTAAAAATCCGAACGACATAAAATCATTGTCCTGGACCAAGCAGGGCAAGAGCATGGTCCATGAGCCCTCATATTCCTGGAGATGGGTACCATCAGCACTCAGTTCTCCTTCCCGGGGTCTGATTCCCTGAGACAGGGACAAGCGCCCATCTAAAGTGGTCATTACCTTTGTCTATTGAGCCTTATAAGCATTACATACCGCTGCTGAAGTGGCCCGCAGCACTTTGTTTTGAAAACCAAACCCCGGCATTCTGGAGCACACTCTGTTGTGGTTATAATTATTCACCTCCTTGGCAAATCAGTTTCATTTACTATCTTAATGGACATGACCATGCTGAAGGATGAAAGAGAAAATCAGCTTGCTTGCTTTCCTCCATTCTAAACCATCCTCAGGGTTAAAGGAACTCAACTTCCATACACTCCGATCTCTTGCTGTTCAAGGAGAAATCAGGGCAAAGGGCTATTTTCTTTTATAGTATGCCATTGAATGGTTATTTATCATTTCGACTTAATAGCTCTAATTACAAAAGACAGTGTCACGGGATTTTTTTTTTTTAAAGGCAATTTTCTTTGTATCCCAGGGGGAGAGTCAGAGAAATTTACAAAGCATCTGCTGCGTGCATCTTCAATCGTTTCTGGGTTTTACCAATGCTATTATTTTCTTGATTGTAAGAATTTTACATTTTCAAAGATCCTTTAACTTGACATTGCATTGATAAATTACTATCGTAAGACTTTTATAGTGGTTTTATCCCATTAAAAACAAAAAAGGAAAGATCTAACCTGTCAACCACTGAATCGATCTCTGGTAAGAACACACACTAGAAGAGATGGGATATGGACATACAAAACCTGTCAGCAAGCAGGGACAGAACAGGCTCTGGAAATGTTAGAACAAGGCATTATTATGGTGCCAGAGAAGGAGAGAGATTTTATAAGCTTCAACAATCAGCCTGGTGTTGGGCAAAGCTCTCTCTTCTAGGGAAAACATCTTACATCCTCAATCAATCAGGAAGACCACAATGTTGTGTTGATTATTTGAGGGGAAAACACATGTGACTTCTTTCCTCTTGGCTGACAAATGCTAAAGAGCACATTCAGTGGGGCTCCAAGACACTCAGTGTAGGTCTGGGCCGACCACGAACAACAGCGATGGTGGCCAGCCAGCGCGGCGTCCGGGAGGTGGCAGAGGAGAAGAAAAGGACAAAAAAACACACTGTGTGGAAATATCAATTCTGAGAGGACAAGGTGCATCCTCAGAGAACAGAAAAGGAAGACTTGAAAAAATTTAAGTGTTTGAAAGTATTCCTAAAAATTAAGCATAATGTCTTAACTACTTAAAATCCAGCCAACAGACTTCTGCCATGAGAGTACTTTTTAGCTCCAACAGTCATTATTAGAGCCCTCAGAGATCAGATGAATAAAGACCGGTAAAAGAAGATCACCATAGCTTTTAAATTTTCAATGTAAACTATCATAGAAAACTAGAAAGGTCGAAGGAATCTGACACAGCAGTAACGTACTAGCATGGGAGCTGTCTTTGCTGGCCCTTAACTGTATTATTAACATCTACTCTAAAATCTCATTCTATTGTGCCTGCTCCTATACACAAGCTATGTGTTTACAAAAGGGTCAAGTCAAACAGTGTTCCTCATTAAAAGGAGAAATCTGTCAACTAAAAATAAAAAGTAAAAATTTAGAGGAACATAAAAGTCAGAGCAATGCTTACTTTTTTCTTCTAAATGTGAAAAAGGAAAAGCCCTCTCTCCTGCTAAAAATAATCAATCTATTTCATTTCTCATGACAAAGCAACATGAATATCTTGTCTTTGTAATGCTTCTGCCCCGAAGGAGATATTCTTTCAATTGGGTCAGACCTCAAGTCTCACATCGGAGCTTCCTGTCCACACTTCATTTCCCCCAATCTTCCGTACATGTTCTTAAGGAGGAGGCTTCAAAATGCTGAAATTTCCTAGTAAGTATTGCTGATGCCCAGTGATTGTTACTAACAGAGGAGATCTTCAAAGTTGGCAACTGACCCAGACTATGGGGGGTGACAGAAGCCCCTCAACCTGCCCGATGGGTCCACCCTGATGACCAGAGTGGGGGGGGGGGAGTGGGGGGGGGGGTGGTTGCCTGCAGGAATATGCTACACGCACAGAGTCCACAGGGTGGCAGATAGTAGCAACCAGGCTGTTGAAATCACACACCCATGCAAATGCCTAATTAAGCTGGACTATGGGATCCAAAAGATGAGAAAACAAACATAGGATCTAGAAGGCTAGGAGAGATAATTTAACTTCAATGTAAAACACTGGCTCCCCTCTCATCCTTTCTATTAAAGCCTATTAAAAATAATGTTTACCAAAAGCTCAAATTAAACACAATAGAGTGAAGCTATTTTATACTATTTTGTATTACATTAAATATAATAATATTTAATATTATATCAATAGATTGATGATATATAAATTTACTAATATATTTAATATCGCCAAAAAATAATAAAATATCTTGGTACACAAATACCACTTTAACCTCAACCCCTGGCTAATTTATCCTGGGAAGGTGGAAAAAAAAAAAAAATGCTCCTGTCTGCTACTTGAAAAATGTATGAGCTTTTACTCTGGTCTTTTCCATTCTAGGAACCAAAGTGGAAAATGAGAATGTCTTTTTGCAAATCTCATCTTTAGTCTCATAATCCAGAAAATCACTAACAGGGGAGGGAGTAGGGCAGTAGGAAAACCTGGAGAGACTGGGCGTTGAAATGCTTGGGTGTGCATTCTGTCTGCAGGCTTGCTAGCCTTGGTGCTGTCAGGCCTAACATTTCCTCCTTAGACCCTGACACTGAGACACGATGCAAACAACACCACGTGCAGTGTCCACTCACCACGGGACCCTGTTCACATCCATCTGGGCCTCAGTCCATGTGTCTTCTCTTGTGTGCGAGTCACCTGACCTCTTGAACCACCCCTGCAAGGCTTCTCCAGCCCCCGAGGTGGTTATGTCATTCTTCCAACAAGAATTCTCCCAGTGATTCTCCCCATCTGGGGAGACTACCTGGATAGAGGTTTTTTTCCCTGAGATGAACAGCAGAGGTGCTCTGAGCCCATAAACTCCCTTTGTGGTTTTCAGGTTGTTTGTTTGTTTTAGCACTTGTCCCTAAAAGAGTTCTGAATAAAATATTCCCAAGAGTGTAACTCTATTAAGGATAATGAAGGTAATTAATAAAAATATGTATTGCTATAATTAAATAATAGAGCTAAAAGGCATCTCTCAGGCTATCAGGTTCTACATCAATCCCCTCGTGTTGCAAATAGCAATCACTCTGCTAAGGTCATAGTGACAATGGCATAAACAGAGCCTAGAACCCTTTTCTTTCTTTTCCAAACTTTCATTTCCTGGATACTTAGTTTTAAAGCACTTAACTAGCTATGGACTAAGCAGACAGAGTAAAATATAACTGCCAAGGAGATTTACCAATAATGATATTTTTGGCTTTCCAGAAATAGAAGCCCACCACAGCACAAATTTCATATGATCTAAAGATAATGAGAGCTAAAAGTGCTTTGGCTGTAGATTCCTGGAAAAGGGAAAAAACATATCTCCCAAGACTCTAATTAGCTAACATTAGCAGTGGAATAAGCAATCGAACAAAAAGAACGTGCAAGGATATCTGCACTAATTTTTGTAAATCTCTTGAAGCCTTAAAAGGCTATTCACGTTCACTAAGGTTAGCATTTGGAGGGAAGACTGTTTAAAGGCACATCCTAATGGCCTTTTAGAAAATTACAACAAAATGGATTTTTTTACTAAGCTAGAGGCTTGAATCATTTATATAATCTATCGATTGGCAGTTATTTTTATTTCTGTTTGTAGGGTGAACTGAAATAAAAAACTTTTGCTTTATACTAATTCTCATTTTAATAACCCTTGGCAATGAGACATAAATCTGGCATGGCCACCTGAGCCCTAATTAACAGTTTTACTGCAAGACATAAGATATTAGGGTAATCAATTCCTTCTGCCAAGCCCCAGCCGTGCTATCATTTTCATACTTTTTATTAGATGTACACCAACCTCTTTTTCTTCTTCCTTAAAAACAACCTCAAAATAGTTTCAGAAAACCACATCAAGCATACACAGAAAGCTCCATTCTGCAGCTGGAACTCTAATTAAGGCTTTGCTTAATGTCTCTGCATTTTATCACCTCCGAACCGCACAGTAATAAGTTCTTCTTTTTCAAACAGCCAGTGGTTCATTAATGTTTTCCATTTATGAGACATTCGTTGTAATTTAAAAACAGCATGGGCCACGTTTATCTTTGCTATTATATCCTCACACCTTACACTGTACCTGGAATATAGCAGGTGCTGAATTAGAGTCTGAGAAAGGCACGAAGAAATCCCATACCTACAATAGCCTCTCTTATACCTTGCCATTGTCATTTTCCATCTCCTCTCAATGTCAACTCAAGCAGTGAGAGTATGGAGTGAAACAGGTAAGTATCTCTAGTGCTTTTCATATTTGGATTATATTAATATTTTAATATATAACTTGTTGGGCTTATTGGTTATTTCTGTCCCTAGAATGCTTACCAAATTTGTTTGGGAGTATAGAAGAGTAATGTCTTTGTTTCTCTCTAAAATAATCTTGTTGACTCATGTTACTTTTTAAGATTTTATTTATTTATTTGAGAGAGAGGGAGAGAAACTGATAGAACAAGTGGGAGGAAGGGTAGAGGTAGAGGCAGACTCCCCTAAGAGCAGGGAGCCCGCCCGACACAGGACTTGATCCCAGGACCCTGGGATCATGACCTGAGCTGAAGGTAGATGCCCAAACCACTCAGCCACCCAGGCGCCCTCATGTTACTTTACTAACCAAAAATATTGTATATAAAGTCAAGGACAAAATGTGAATGCCAACTATCATGACCTTAGTCAACCTTATATAGGAAGACACTGTCTAATGAAATAGTATGAGATAAAAAGGAGTTACTTAGATGAATGAGACAGAGACAAACTAGTGATTATTGATAGATGATATATTTGCCCACATGGGAATCCAAGATCATTTTAAAAGAAGTTATTAGAATTCATTTGAGTTCAACATTTTTGCTAGACCCAAAATCTCATACAGCAAAATTTATCATTTATAACAGACAATAGATGTGGATATTAACAAACTGATTCTAAAGTTTATATGGAAGGAAAAGATCCAGAATAGCCAACACAATATTAAAGGAGAAGGACAGAGTTGGAGGACTGACACTGTACGATGTCAACACTTACCAGAAAGCTACAATAATTGAGACAGTGGAGCATTATAGAAATAACAGACAAATGGATCAATGGGATAACAGAGAACCTAGAAATAGATCCACAAAAATATAGTCACTGATCTCTGACAAAGGAGCAAAGGAAATATAATGAATAAAGAAGAGTCTTTTCTTTTTTTTTTTTTTTTTTAAGAAGAGTCTTTTCATCAAATGATGCTGGAACAACTAGATATCTGCATGCAAAAAAAACCCGAAACTTAGACATAATCCTTTCACAAAAAATAACTCAAAATGGATCAGAGATCTGAATATAAAATGCAAAACTATAAAATTCTAGACTATGACATAGGAGAAAAATTAGATGACCTTGAATATGGCATGACTTTTCTAGATATCTAGATTTTCTAGATATCAAAGACAAGATTCCATGAAAGAAAAATAAGCTTGACTTCATTAAAATTTTTAAAAATATCTGCTCTTCAAAAGACCATGTGAAAAGAATGAGAGGGCAATAAGCCACAGACTGTGAGAAAATATTTGCAAAAAAGATATCCGAAAAAGGATTCTTCCCCAAAGTATATTAAAAAACTCTTAAAACTCAAAAACAAAAAAACAACTAATCCAAAGACCTTAACAGATACTTCACCAGAGATATAAAGATGGGAAATAAGCATATGGAAAGATACTCCACATCTTATGTCATCAGGGAAAAACAAACTAAAACAACAATGAGCTACCACTACACAATTATTAGCATGGTCAAAATCCAGAACACTCAGAACAACCAATGCTGGCAAAGATATGGAGCAATTGTAAGTCTCATGCATTGCTGGTGAGGATGCAAAATGGTAGAGCCACTTTGACAGGCAGTTTGGTGGTTTCCTATAAAACGAACCATATTCTTTCCATAGCATCCAGTAATTCTGCTCCTTGATGTTTAAACAAAGGGGTTGAAAATTTACATATACACAAAAACCTGCACAATGTTATAGCAGCTTTATTCCATAACTGCCCAAACTAGGAAGCAACTAAGATGTCTTTCAGCAGATGAATGGATAAATAAACTGTAGAACACGTAGACAATGGAATGTTACTGACTGCTAAAAAGAAATGAGCTTTCAGGTCATGAAAAATCATAAAGGAAACTTAAATGCTATTATTAAGCAAAAGGAGCCAATCTGAAAAGACTACATACTGTATGAATCCAACTCTATGACTTTCTGGCAAAGGCAAGACTATGAAAACATCAAAAAGATGAGTGGTTGCCACAGATTAGGAGAAAGACATACATAGGTGAAGCACAGAGGATTCTTAGGGCAGGGAAACTATTTTATTTTATTTTATTAAAGATTTTATTTACTTACTTGTCAGAGAGAGAGAGAGAGAGCGCAAATAGGCAGAGTGCAGGCAGAGGCAGAGGGAGAAGCAGGCTCTCCGCCAAGCAGGGAGCCTGATGTGGAACTCAATCCCAGGACCCCAAGATCATGACCTGAGGTGAAGGCAGCCACTTAACCAACTGAGTCACCCAGGTGTCCCAGGGAAACTATTTTATATGATGGTAGATATGTATCCTTATACATTTGTCCAAACTCATAAAATGTACAATACAGAGTGAACCCTAACATAAATTATAGACTTTGGGCAATACTGATGGGTCTGTGTAGGTTCACTAATTGTAAATTGTGCCACTCTTGAGATGTTGATAGTAGGAGAGGCTGTGCATAGGTAGGGGCAGAGGGTATATGGGAACTTTTGTACTCTCTGCTCACTTTTTCCGCAAATCCAGAACTTCTCTAAAAAGTACATCTATTAAAACAAAAAGTGTCTTGAAAGATAAAGACTTGAGAAACCATCACAGAAGAGAACTAAAAAAGAGAGAGAAAATAGAAAAATAGTTCACTTACAATAGTTACCAAAATCACAAGGTAACTAAAAATACAAACAAAACGTGCAAGGCTGTTGTGGAGAAATTTTCACAGGAGTACTAAAAATTTGAAAAAATAAGATAACCTCAGTTCATGGATGGAAACACTTATTTCCCAAATGTCAAATTTATCTAATGATCTATAAATGCAATATACTTTTAAAAATTCCAAAGTAGATTTCACAGAATCTGACAAATAAAACTATGAGGAGAACAAGCAAGGTAAGAAGAGATCTGCCTTATCCCCACCCTAGAAAAAGTCTTGTTATAAAGCTCTGGTAGGTAACTGAAATAATATATATGAATTTCATGTATGATGGAGTTAGCATCATGTCCAGTGAATGCTCCTGGGGTAACTGGTTTAGCATAAGGAAGACATAAAATTTGATTTCTACCTGACACCATATACAAAAATTCCAGACGACTTGAAGGCCTAATTGTGAAGAACAAACTTTAACACTAGCTATCAACCTAGCTATTCCAATTTTAATAACTTAGTATGAGAAAATAATCGGGAAAGGGAAATAATAACACAAAGCACAAGAAAATACGTTTAGGTTCTTCTATTATTATTTATAATAGGAAAAAAATTAAAAATCTAAATGTATACAACCAAGAATTAGTTAGAGTGTACATATATATAGCTTATAAAACTGATGATGCAGATCTATACTACTGACATGAAAATAAATCCTGTAAAAAGTGGATTATATATAGCTACAGTAATCAAGCCTGGTGCATACCAACAGAATCTGTTTAATCGAGAATAACGCAGAACCTAGAAATATACCCACACAAATAAGCCCAACTTATTTTTGACAAAGGCATAAAAGCAATTCAATGAAAGAAAGGATCTCTTCAACAAAGGAGCTGGGGGACTGGACATTCATAAGCCAAAAAAACCCCAACAACAGACACGGAAAAAAAACCCTTGACCTAAGTCTTACATTTTACACGAAAACTAACTCAAACTAAATTATGGATTCAAATTTAAAACCCAAAACACTAAAGCTTTCAAGGAAAGAAAGACAAGAGAAATCTTTGGGATCTTGCACTAGATAGAGAGAGCCCTTAGACATACTCCAAAGACATGATCCATTGAAAAAACGAATTGACTTTTCCCAAATTAAAAACTTTTGCTCTGTGAAAGATTTTGATAAGAAAATGAAAGGACAAGCAGACTAGGAGAAAATATTTGCCAACCACATATCCAACAAAAGACTGGTATCTGCAATATGTAAAGAACTCTTAAAACTCAACAGTAAACCAACAATTCAGTAACAAAAAGGGCAAAAGACATAAAGAGACATTTTACCAAAGATGACACTCAGGTGGCAAATAAGCAACCTAAGATGATCAATATCATTAGCCATTAGGGAAATGCAAAAAAGTGAGCTACCACTTCATGCCTATAGGAATGGCTAAAATAAAAAACAGTGAGGATACCAAATGCTGACAAAGATGCAGAGAAGCTGGATCACTTACATATTGCTAATAAGAATGTAAAATGGGACAGTCACTGTTGGCAGTTTCTTAAAAAACTAAGCATGCAACTACCTAAGAACCCAGCAATCGTACTCACGAGCATTTATTCCAGAGGAATGAAGACTTAGGTTCACACAAAAACCTGTATGTGCATATTTGCAGATGTAGTTTAAGGCATTATAGCCCAAAACTGTAAACAATCCAGATGTCCTTCAACAGATGAGCGATAAACACACTGTCATACATTCATATGATGGAATACTATTCAGCAATAGGCTGTAATCAACTATTGATGTCCAACAACCTGAATGAATCTCCAGAGAATTATGGCAAGTGAAAAGAGCTACTCCCAAAAGGTTATATATACTATATGATTCCATTTATTTAGGATTTTTGAAGTGACAAAAATTATAGAAATAGGGGCACCTGGGTGGCTCAGTGGGTTAAAGCCTCCTCCTTCAGCTCAGGTTATGATCTCAGGGTCCTGGGAACCAGCCCCGCATCAGGCTCTCTGCTTGGCAGGGAGCCTGCTTCCCTCTCTCTCATCTTCCCTGCCTCTCTGCCTACTTGTGATCTCTCTCCTTCTGTCAAATAAATAAATATTTTAAAAAATTACAGAAATAGAGAATAGATTAGTAACTGCCAAGGGCTATGGAAGGAGTAGGGGCAGGAAGAAAGGCAGTGTAGCTATTAAAGAATAACAAGAGGGATCCTTGTGGTGCTGGAGGTATTCTGTATCAGTGTCAGTATCCTGGTTGTGAAATTGTCCCATAGTTTTGCAAATGTCAGGCAAAACTGGAAAAAGAGAACATAGGGTCTCCTTATTATTTCCTACAACTGCATATAAATATGTAATTACCTCAAAATAAAAGAGTACAGATAAAAGGATCCCACTTTTATCAAATATGTATATTAATATATAGTATCTACATATTAAAAAGGAAACATCTGGAAACAGATACAAGAAAAGTAACAGTGGTTATCTCTGTTGGTGAGATGATGGGTGATTTTTCACTTTCTTCATACATCACGTACTATCAAAGTTTTTTTCATTGCATACACTATACTATAATGGTAAGAAAAAGAACAATTAAAACTATTTTTGTTATGAAAGCCTATATGCTAACTGTATATACTTTCCCCACTGAACATTTGACTACGTTCATTCTTCAAAATATCATTTTAAAGCTATTTAAGCATTCCATTACACTGATCAATTTTATCATTTCTCTACTAGAAGGACTTAATGATTGTTTCTAATTTCTTATTGTTAAAAAAATTACAATGGATTCCTTCTACCTGAGTCTTCACTGGCATCTCTAATTATGTGCCACAGCTGGACCTCCAGTCATAGAGAGTTACTGGATCGCAGAGTTAGGGTTTCTGCAACACACTGAAACACTGCTTTTCTGTAAAACTGTGATTTTATGTCCCTACCATTAATGTATGTGTGATAGACCGTTTCACTCTGTCCTGAGCAACCTCCAACGTTGTGTTCTCACTCCAAGCTCCACAGATCAAATGAGTAAGGAAGACAGATGTAACTTCATACAGTCACATCAAGGTTTCATAAAATTAACTTACCCTCAAATCTTTTCTTTTGCACACTCTAACATGGGTAGGTCTTGCTTATTTCTCTTTACCTCCAGAAAGTTCAAACTTCTTAACCTGGCATTCCAAATCTACCTCTTTTCGCCTTGTTCACTTGGCTCCAGCCCCTTGCACCTCTTTGCCATTGCTCAAACACATTTTGTATACCTGTGCCCAAGTGCTCTTGTTTCGATAGCCACATGGCTCCCCCGTCATTGATTTCAGGTCTTTGTTCAAAGGTCCCCTTGCAACCCTCTCTGGACGAAATAGTAACTCTCTTCTCAGCCTATCTATATTTATTTGCTGTTTTTCTCCAGCAATAACACACTGCAAGTTTATTATTTCCCTTTTTTGTGAAACTTAAAAAAAAAAAACCCTACCCTATAAGGCGCTACCATTCCTACTCATACAACTGTAAGTTTTGTTTCCTTATGATTACAGGAATGAAGAGCAGCTCTAGCAGAATTTATTTCTTGGCACTCTCTCCAAAAAACCTTTATGTTGATGTCCTTTCTCCATCAGAGTCCTTTCCCCCTATGCAAACAGCCACGATCTAATGCTGGCACGAGGAGCCCTATTCATACCACCCTGTCCTCACTACCCTGGGGGTCAAGATCGCTGTTCTTCGCATCCTCTCTCCACCTTTATAGCATGTAGTCTTTGTGTCCTCTCCATCAGCCAAATCGACAAAGACAGAGATCACATGTGAAAAGCTAATTCACTAGGCGTGTTGGATTCAAAAAGTAACTGAGGGAAAAGCAAAACTCTTAGTTTCTAAGTGGAAAAAGAAAGATGTAAAATGCACGTTTTCAAGACATTTCTGTTCCATTTATTTCTTTGATTTTTGTCATCTCTTTGATTTTGTCATAGTCTTTCTGCCTGAAAAGTCTTATTCCAGTTCACCATGATCCAAGTAGCATCTCCCCTCCGCTTATCATTCTATTCAGCATTGACCTCCTCCCTCTGAACAGCAAACGATGCCTCCTTCTCACACTCCTCCTAAGTGTTTTTCTACTTCAGTAAGTCTCCATCTCATATTGAATTTCACCAGAGTATGGCTTGCTCTCCTTCAAAATGTATCTGAAAGCTCCCTTTTCCTTTCCACATAACGCTTCCAGATTGTGTCCTACAAGTATCAGGGATCAGATCCACACAATTAGTCCTACCTTAGAGCTTGCTTTTTTTTTTTTATTTCTTTTTTTAAAGATTCTTATTTATTTGACAGAGAGAAACCGTAGCAAAAGAGGGAACACGAGCAGGGGGAATGGTAGCGGGAGAAGCAGGCTCCCCGCCGAGCAGAGAGCCCGATGCGGGGCTCGATCCCAGGACCCTGGGATCATGACCTGAGCCGAAGGCAGACGCTTAACGACTGAGCCACCCAGGTGCCCCATAGAGCTTGCTTTTAAATGTCATTACACAATTATTTTTAGAAGAGACTACCTTGAGATAAAAAATATACCCTAAACAAAGACCAACTTTGTGTTATTTTCCTCTGTCATTATGATAGGTAAATGCAATGTGGTTTGCTTTCTTGGGTTGTGTACTTAGACTTTCTTCATGGTTGCAATGGATTACAAACATTTTTTTTTATTTTTAATTTCATTTTTCCTTGAAATATGAAATAAAGCAAAGCAGCGAAATTTTAAAGAACTACATATAATAGCCTGTGCTATTTCAATGGCAGAATAGATAATTTTAAAAACAAACAGTGATACTTTTCTGCTTTCTGCATCTAAACTTTCTGATATACACCCTGTCCCAGGAAAGACTACTCACCAGATTTTCTTGCTTTCAAAGCAATAACAGCTGCTAGTTCTCGCTGCACCTAGTAAGATATTAGGGGGAAAAGATCAAATTAGAGTAAGAAAAATATAGTTATCAAAAGCAGTACTTTGTGTTTAGGTATGAACTGAAATTAGGAGTTATGGCATTGGAAATTATGTTTGCTGTCACGATTGGGGGTTTTGTTTGTTTCTGATATCAGGGGAAAACCTCTGCATAGGAATTTTAGGCCAAAAATCTGGAAGAATCATATTGACTTACTTTCACAAGAAATTAGGCAGTTGCCAGAATGTATATAGTGTAAACCATTGGTATTTTTGTTATGATGATGGGAAGAGCCTCAAAACAGTAATTATAAAACATTTAGGAATAATGCAAATAACCAATTACTAAAACATGCATGATGCCCTCGTAAAGATATTAAATACGTTTATCCCTCAAAGAATCTAGCTCATATAGAAATTCTAGAGAAAAAAAAGAAATTCTAGAAAAATTACAAAGGTGATCCTGGTGTAATTGGATCTCTACTCAAACACAATCAATGCTCATTTGAAGTCTGGCAAGTTTATAGCAATCATTTTAGGAAATATGTCCCAGAAAAGTAAGTGCCATCCACTCACAGGGTAGGTGAAATGGGAACAGACAAGATGCCCTTTAAAACCCCAAGTGCCTTCAACCCCAAAATAAGTGGACTTATTTGTCCACTTTTCTGCTTGCTCACTGTCCCTCTCGCCACCCACCCACCTCCCCAACTTTGAAGGCTTAAATCCTTTTCTAAAAGCATTCCCAAAGAGGAACATAAAACAGAGACAAAAAAGATAACCATAGTCACTTTCAAAGACAAGATATAAAAAATAAAAAGATACCATGAAGATAATCTTTGGGAAATCTATGTTTAGCAGCAATAAAAGCTCCATAATGAACAAGCTCATTCCTCTCTAGGAGACAGTCTTGTAAGCTTAGAAGTGTGCATGTGCTCAGGTGTTTGGAGGTGCTGGTGAGTTTGGAAGCACCCTGCAGCTTATTACACTAATGACATTTTCAAGGGACAACACACAAGTTCAAGGTTACATAAGACCTGCTATTGAAGTTAATCTAATTCATATTCATTTACTTGAAGGCGAAAGATCTATATGCTAGACTCTGGGACCCCGCTGCAAACCGCTCTCACAATGGCCAGGATCATGGCCCCTGAGGAAGGCAGCTCCCCTCACCATTGCCCTACTGCTGTGGTTTCCCTGGGTGGCTAATATGCATGCCATGCAAAAGGGCATACTTTCCCTCTAGCCCATTCTTTGATACCTTCAGACTCTCCCTCTCTGGAAAATTATGCAATAATGAGAAGGCCATCAGTCCCTCTCCAACCCCGGGAGTCACGGCTCTGAAAATGCTCATGGTAGGAAAATCTGCAGTTTTTACTGAGAAAAAGAGGGCCACGGGAAAGAGAAGGGATACATGACCACAGAAAAACCTTTACAGACACTTGTACAAGTAGTCAAATAGCAACAGCCACACACTAAAAACATGATATACTGCACACTTTATATATTTGTAATGGTTTGTAAGGTTTATTGTACTATTGCCCTCTCTATTCGGGATTTTCCTCCCTCACCGAGTCACAAATACTTGGGGAAAAGAGGCAGACTGTAAGCATCCATTGGGATCTTGTCAATGGCTTTCTGATTTTATGACCTAGCAGGGAAGATCCTACCAGGGCTCAGGGCCAGCAAGAAAGCACTGATGGGAAAAGATGCGGGAGACAGATCCCTTTGTCTGTTTACAGAAGATCAAAAACAGTCTTCTCGCCCTCCTCTCAGTTTTCTGAAATTCTCTTAGGCAGATCTTCAGTTTTTCTTCTTCTAATTAGAAATGTCTCAAAATACAAAGAGCTCAGAAAAGGAAGCTATTAGATTCCCAACCTCGTACAATACCTCATCCTTTCAAAGATGTGGTGGGGCCAGAAAGGGAGGAAGGAGATGCATGAGGAAAGGACACGACATTTTGGCCGAAGAGGGTAACCAAGGAGACAAGAACTTCACAGGTGAATGTAGAAACAATTTAAGGTAAAAAAATAAATAAATAAATAAAGGTTTAAAGTAAATGAGATTACTTTACAGACCGCACAAAATCCCCTGAGTGTCTGCAGTCAGGGAGGATTTAAGAGTGTGTTATGCTGAGTGGGGTGCGGGACAGCTTCCAGGTTTTTGCCCCAGGATGGCAGCTTTTGACAGAAACCCCCAGGGTAGGTAGGAATTTTTCCTATAAAATACAAAGAACAAAGCGCTGATCAAGCAAAAACACCAGCTAGCCAAGATCTTATTACGTGTTCCTACAGCATCTCCACAGAACCTTTTCTCTTTTTTTTAAAGCACACTGTCAAGTATTTAATCATTTTCAAATGAATGACTAATCGCTGTCTTCTAGAGGGAAGCTCCACAGAGGCAGGGACCTGTCTATGTTTTTATGGCATATCCAGAATATTCATCAACAGTCACTCACTGGTCCACAGGAGGTGGCTGTATACGCGACTTTAGGAAAATCATGGAAAGGACCTAGGCGGAGAGAAAAATGCAAGGAGAAGGCATTCCCCACTAATAAGCTACTCCCAGGAGGACTCTTCAGAACAGAATATCAGAAGGACTCAGGGCCTCTTCTGCCAATAATTATTACATTTATACTGAAAACCGAAACTTTGAGCAGCTGCAGATACAGAAACTAGAATTTTCTAGGAAGGGACTGGTTGGCACTGAACACGAAGTCCTGGGTTCCAGCAGCAGTGAAGCCTTCAGACGGCTGGAAGGGATCCTGGCCCGCATTCTGACAACTTCCTGAGGCGCATTCCCCCGCCCAGCAAAAGCAGCCCTGCTGTGAGATGCTCTGAATTCCTGACAGTCAGGAACTGTTCGAGATAATAAATGTGTAGTTCCGAACCACCAAAGGTCGAGCTAGTTTGTTCTCCCGAGGAGTCTTTTATAAGAAAATGACTATTTTTCTACTTGTTCTACTCGTGTTGTTGGTTAACCTTCATTTTTCTCTGTGACTGAAACGAACCCTCTTCTCAGTGCAGGCTCAAGACATGTACGCAGGCAGAGCCAAGAGCCACTTTCTGCTACTGGCCATTGTTTCTATTTAATGAGTGGGCGCTAATCCACTGCCTCGGTAAGTAGAAGAAGGATCCACCATTAGCTTGGCCTTCCCCATCACAGCCCTTCCCCACTATGATCTGCAAACCCTGGGCTAGACACAGTTCAGAATTCTAACTTTCATCCACTTCAGAAAGGGAGCCTATCTGTGTCACATCCTCAGGGAGGTTTGGAGCAGCAACTCGTCATCAGAAATCCGACATATAAATATATTTCTGCAGTGAAATGTGTAATTATTCATACCAAACGAGACAATGGGAGACTAGAAAAAGGCCTCCGAGTTTCCACTACATATGTTCCGTGTGGGTTAGATTTTGTCACCAAGTACTGAGAAACGTTTTCCAGAGCTTTTGTGTTTCAGAAGTGAATAAGAGATGATAAACCTCTACAAATTAAAAGGTTTTCTCCCTCATTTTTTCCCCTCATGCTTCTTCTTGTCAAATAGCTATGGAGTCACTGCTTTATTAAGAAATGTTTTCTTTAACTAGGTTGGATTTTCATCAATCTGTTCAGCAGTTTCCAAGTCTGACTGCACACTGGAGTCACTTGGAGCGCTTTAAAAAAACTTCGGACACTGAGCCCCAGCTAAGTCCGACTCTTGGGGAGAGTCCATGCATCTTGCTCAGCTGTTGTTTCAAAGGTCCCTAAGGGATTGATTCTAGGCTGTATCCAGGGTTGACAATCCCTGTTCTATTCAATAAGGTATCTTAGTTTTCCCAGGACTCAATCTTTTAATCTTATAATCATTTCAAATGGCAATCCATCTTTACTTTGTAGGTTGTTCACTTCTAACTTAATTCATTTGTAAAGGAACATAGCCTTCCCTGTAGTTTAGCTCTAGAATTATGCTATAATCCAATCAAATGATAAGATTCAGTTCCTACATCAGCAGTTCCACAGACACCAACGACTCAAGTACAAGGAAAACTGCAAGGACAATTTTTAAGACGTTGAAACTTAAACTGAAATCATAGTTGAGGGGCACCTGGGTGGCTCAGTGGGTTAAAGCCTCTGCCTTCAGCTCAGGTCATGATCTCAGGGTCCTGGGATCGAGCCCCACATCGGGCTCTCTGCTCAGCAGGGAGCCTGCTTCCTCCTCTCTCTCTGCCTGCCTCTCTGCCTACTTGTGATCTCTCTCTCTCTGTCAAATAAATAAATAAAATCTTAAAAAAAAAAATCATAGTTGATTCAATATACAAGAGCAATAAATAATTAAAAACACGTCTGTAGCTTAGGGTATATTTGCTCTTATAAATAACTACATAGATAGGGTAACTAAGGGACTAAGAAGACATTTGTTGAAAGTTTCCCTTTCCTCTTGTTACTCATCAGAAACATGTTGCAATATTTTAAACTTCTTCAACAGTCAGCAGGGCTGTTCACAAGATAGCCCTGAAATTCAACAAGAGTAAGAGCCAGTCTTACTTCTAGCATTTTTGTCTTCTCTTCTCTTTGGCACTTTAATCATGCCTTCAGCCCCCAAATCCAAAGGGTCACGAAGTTGTTTTGTGGCAATGCTAAGACTTTAAGAGGCAAGAGAGAGTGTCAAATGCAAACTCTGAGTGTCGGGGAGCATCTCCGGGAGAGGTTAACGAATCTCCGGGAGAGGTTAATGAAGAAGACCTGGAGGAAGAGATGCCTGAAAGCCATGCTGAATAGAATGAAAGTCATTTTGGAGAGAGAAAAATTGTGGCAAAGGTCTTAGTTAACCAAAGCACTGTCCTTACAAAGTAACATTGAATAAACTGCTGAAGATTTCCTAAGGGTTTTCAGTAAATCTATTTAGAAACATTTAAATTTTGATACCATGATAGAAATGTTTTTTAAACATAGAGCCTATTTTCTCAATTTTCTATATTAAATGTAAGAAGAAACATAATTCAATTCTCTTCTCTGTTCTATTCCCAAATATACTCACCTTTAAACTACTCTAAAATCTTAAGCTAGTAAGGTCATTGAGAACTCCAGAAAGAAAGAAATAAACATGCTCCTTAACCAACAAACTTTTAGATAAGACACAAACTAAGCAGGGAAGGTGGCTAGACCTCTGTCCTAGAAAGGAACACCCAAGAGCTAAGTTACAATTTCCTTTGTTCCTTCCTCAGAGGCCTGTTTTCCTCCTCCCAAAGTCATCATTTTGTTCCAAAGAACTAATATTGCCACAAGCCTGACACATGGATAATCTTGTGATTACCTGTTATTAGAAAAGCAATAATTAGAAGCCAATAATTAGAAAATTAAGAAAGGTGTTTATCTATCTGTCTAGACACTGCTGCTCTCCACCTAACAGTTTATTTAACAGATAGTTGTTTTCCTAGTAATCGCTGTCACCACACTTAAGATCTATTTGTTAAGCCTGCTGGGATGGTAAGATACGCTTAGTCAGCTATTTGTAGGCTATTAGGGATATTTAAAAAATCTTTTATGTAGAATATTCTGTTGAACATAGATTTGTCTATTAATTTTATTACAGTAGCTGACCATTCAAAGACCAATATGTAGGTAGAAGTCGCCTGAAAGCAACAAGACACACTGGAATAAAGTCTTCCACTTAAGTTCTTAAATCTGCTATTTAAGTTGGCTATACGTACAGACATCTACCTTGACAGAAGTTCACATTAAAAAGATCTGGTAGTTTTTAGGTGATCACAAGTAGTGTGAAATAACAATGGAAATGAGATTACTTAGAATAAATAACAATGTTTTTAGAATATTACTAGAAGGATGACATTCAGCCCAGCCCCCCCCCCAAAAAAACCCCTAAACTGATAAAATCCAGAAAGATCAGCATCTGGGTTGTATTCGGTGTGGAACATCAACTGTTCAGCTTCTTGAGGATTCACAGGAGGAAACCATGGAAGAGCCACGTCCTTGTAGCCAACTGAGCTGGCGGCAGCACTCTTTATTTGCCAGTCCTCTCTGCAGGCTTTGACAGTTACCTGTTCTCTTCTTAACCACTAGGATTTCATGACCCCACATACTCCAGGCTTTTCTCTTTCCTCTCTAGCTGCTATTTCTCTTCTCCAAAGGCTTTCCTTTTCTTCTACCTTTAAATTTTGATGATCCTTAGGGATCTATTCTCAGCCTGCTAGACCTTCTTCTCTCTCTGTTCATTCTCCATAGGTCATTTCATTTACTCGCAGTCTTCAATTATACCTGTATCTCCAGGGTCATTCACCTCCTGGACCTAAATGTTCCATTAGCAGCTCAAACTACCCATTCCCAAATGTGAAGTCACTCTTACCACTTCTTCCTACCCCGTATAATTGTTCCATGTCCTACATACCAAGTCAGTGAAGGGTACCACCAAGCACCCAGGGTCTTAAGCCAAAACGTGAGGTGTCCCTGACTTGGCTTAGCCCACCACCTTTTCCCATTCAGAATGTTGTCTCCAGGTTCTCTCTTTTCAAACTACATCATTCTTTTTAGTGAAACTAATCATCTTACAATGTAAATTTTTTACATTACATCTCTTGCTAAATTCTTGAGATACTGGTCCATGACACTATGACAGAGCCCAGTGTCTAACACTGCACAGGTAGTATTCTTCTGATCTGGTCTTCAGTATTATTTCTGTCTCCATTCCTCCTCTCAAAAATCTATGTTCATATATACATATATATTTACAAGAGTTCTGTTTTACTGAGACTGGAGCATTGATATATATATATCTATATATCTATATATATACACTATATATATATATCACTATATATCAATATCTATCTATCTATCTATAGATAGATAGATAGATATAGATATTCTATATCAATGCTCCAGTCTCAGTAAAGCAGAACTCTTGTAAATTCTCTAAAACGGCCATCTTCTTTCCTCAGTTGGGCCTTTCCACATGTTCTTTCTCTATCTGGAATGCTTCTCCCACTCCCCACTTTGTGTGACTGTCACTTACTTGTCCTTCAGGTCCCTCCTTAGTTACTGTCTTCTCTTGAATGCTACCCAGCTCCCCCAATGGGGCCCCATTCTCCCTGCTGATACCCTAATAACATGTACCTCAATTACAAGGCTTTCACAGGCTAGTGAAGTCTCCCCTTCAGTTGGGGGGTCCTCAACAGTTTATTATAAGACCCCTGAAATGAACTCCTTTATTCATCATCTGACCCTGGTTCTTGGTACCACTCGCAGTATGGACGTCTGTGATTGAGAACAGAAGTGAGGTGTCTTTGCTGCAGAGAAGAGATGATCTCATGATCATGAGCTTCAGATATCTGAAAGGTTGAAGGTACAATTCAGACCAATGGAGTGAAGTTACAAAAAGGTATGTTTTAGCTCTAAGAGCTTTCGAATAAAGCTTACGAGCCATCCGCCATAGAAATGGTCTCCCATGTGAGGTTCAGTAGAGGATGCTTTATAGGGGAAGGTAAAGATCAGAAGCACTCAGACTAAAGGACTGTTCTAAAGATTTGTTTTACCAGTGTCTCCTTCCCAAATCACTCACTACCAAAAGAGAACAAGCATAGGCCTCCTGTAGGTAGTGGTATCTGTCAGCTGACAGTTGAAAAGTTGGTGATGTCACAGGAGTCTAACAAATCTTAAACAGGTGAAAAATAACTGCCAACGGCCTTTTTTGGAAATCTCATAAATTTCATGACACCAATTGCAGGAGAAGCTACAGAGGTACTTGGTTGAAAGAAATCTGAAAAGAGCAAGCTAACAACACTAACGTCTTCTCCAAGAACAGGTCTCTGCTCCTTCAGCCTCAAAACTGCTCTTACTGCTTCTGATCAGGGATTTCCCCAAAGCCCTAACTGCTGGGCTGCATGAATTTCTTAACAAATGAAAATATCATATACATATAATGTATTTTAAGTAAATAACTACATGTTGGACATTCTGATTGTAGTTATAATAGCCAAATAAAGCATTATGTTTCTTCATTTATATTTTTAGTTTTTACATCTCATTATTTTTTCCATTATCTGGTAAACTCAGAGTATTTTCAATCTATACCACATTAAAATACTTTTTCAATGGATTTAGAGTTTATTTAATGAAGTTAATATAAGTTGCATAATATAATATGCAAAGGACATAATATAAGTTGCAAACTCATTTCTTTTATTCCTTATTACATGTCCGTCCTTACATGGTAAGATGCCTTTTCTCAGTCCTTGCATGTGTTGGAGGTAAGGTTCTCAACTGCAGCAACAGTGTAACCGTTAACAGCAGTCAGGTCCCAGAAATTCTAGGGGGTCTCCTCTCTGTGTGGATGTTACATTAGAAACACCTGTATTCGGATGAATTCAGATCAGCTAAGACCCTTTCCAATCAGAAAGTCCAACTATAAAAATCGCTAACATGGGAGGGCTCCCTGGAAGAACAGAATCAGAGCTTAAGATCCAAAAGCCTGAAAAAGGAGAAGGAAATCTCTGTTTATTTTGTGTCGACTTTGGAAGAAGTTCTAGGATCCCAGGGTGTGGGGTGGAGTCCCAGCCCTCTACCTCAGAGGATTGTGTTAACACCTAAAGCATCTGAAACACTGCCTGACACTATTGTCATCATATTATAATTAATATAGTTGGCTTACAATAAATATAAGGTCATGACATGACCTAAATAATTAATTTAATTAATATAGTTGGCTTACAATAAATACAGGTCATGACATGACCTGTTACAATAAATATAACAAGGATCTAGTCCTTAATTACTTTAATACTTCGTATGCGTAAGCCCCTCCTTCCCCCCTGAAGTATACTCCTGACAACCAGTGTCGCCCCTGCTTATGACATCCCACCTACCCAGCCTACTTTTTTGGGACATGCATAAAAGGACTAATAGATTTCAAGGAAAAATTGTGAACAGTGTTTAAAGTGTTTGCATTTTCAGCATTTACTTTAAGAATAAACTTTTAAATGTCCACAGAATTCTGAAGATTTCATAAACATACGAAGAACAGAATTTAGTTTTAGAAATTCACTTTCAGGGGCGCCTGGGTGGCTCAGTCGTTAAGCGTCTGCCTTCGGCTCAGGTCATGATCCCAGAGTCCTGGGATCCAGCCCCGCATCAGGCTCCCTGCTCGGCAGGGAGCCTGCTTCTCCCTCTCCCACTACCCCTATTTGTGTTCCCTCTCTCAGTGTCTGCCTCCCTGTCAAATAAATGAATAAAATCTTGAAAGGAAGGAAGGAAGGAAGGAAGGAAGGAAGGAAGGAAGGAAGGAAGGAAGGAAGGAAGGAAGGAAGGAAGGAAGGAAGGAAGGAAGGAAGGAAGGAAGGAAGAAATTCACTTTCAAACTTCACAGGTGTCCATGAACTTAACTAGCTGTGGCCTGGCAGCTTTGGATGCATAAGAGATTAACCACTCTTTTTATGAATCAAGGGACAGTGGGTATGTATTCAACAAGGCATGTGTATTTATTTTGTATTTCTGAATGTGCAAACTACCACCCATTCATTGGCTTACAATGACATCTATTGAACATCCCACACTTCCAGAGGCCGGGAGTCTGGGTGCCATGTGGCTCACCTGGACCCTTTGCTTAGAGACTCACAAGGCCAGAACCAGGTACAAGGCACAGCTGTACTCCTTACTGGTGGCTCCGTGGGGAGAAGACGCTTCCAGGCTCATTCAGGCTGTTGGCAGAATCTAGTTCTTGCATCTGTAAAACTGAGGCACCTGCTTCTTTGCTGGACCCTGGCAGCCTGCCCTGAGCTCCTGAGACCTTTCTCTGGTCCTTTCTCTGATTGTAGTTATAATAACCAAATAAAGCATTATGTTACTTCATTTATATTTATATTTAAACACAGGACCCTACTTCTCACTTCCAGCCATGCAATGCTGAATCCTTTTTATGCTCAGAATTCTTTCTTACCTTTTCTTCTGCCATTTCTCTTTGCCTCCTCCCAGACCAACTTCTCTGTTTTTAAGGGCTCATGTGATTAGTCCGGGTCCGTGTATACAATCCAGGTCCGAAGCCTTAATTATAACTGCAAAATCTCTTTTGCTCTGTAATGTAATATTTGCAGGTGCCAAGTAATGAATTCATCTTTGGAGGACCATTTTCTCTACCAAAGAATACTAACACAGATCCTCAGAGCCCTCCAAAAAATTATCCCTGAACACTTTTTAGGGTCTTGTCATAACTTGCCAATAGAGCCTAGATCTGGAACATGATTTATGTGCTATAAAATCAGCACATGCTTCTGAGTTCACACAATGGAACCGGAAGACCTAAAGAGCCAGTCTGAATCAATGTCTTAATTGCTAAACTATGCAGCCATTTTTACCAGTATTTAATGATTCCTAACAAGTTAAAAATTAAAATAATATTTAATGGAACTTCATAGGTTTCATTTCAAAAAATTGTTTAAATAAGAAGAGAATTCTATAATCATATCCCATACCCAACTTGCTGAGAGACCTATTCAGTAACTATGAAGTATTTTAAGTGAAGGTAATGTGGAAAATTGCTTTTTGAACCCTAAACTGTTATTTTTAATTAATGTGGGCTCTTAATACTTCCTATTTTTTTTAAAGATTCATGTATTTATTTGAGAGTGAGAGAGTTGGGGGGAGGGGCAAAAGGAGAAGGAGAGAGAGAATCTCAAGCAGACTCCCCACTGAACGTGGAGCCCAACTCGGGGCTTGATCTCATGACCCTAAGATCATGACCTGAGCTGAAAATCAAGAGTCGGACACTCAACTGACTGAGCCACCCAGGTGCCCCAATATTTCCTGTCATCTCTCTAATATTAATGATAAGACATTTTGATCTGGGAGACTAAAATATGACAGTGCATGAAAAGCATTAGCAATGACTGCACAAGGTCAGAACTCGATAAATATTAGCCAGTCTTAGCCTCGCACCCATTTCTCACTTGGTCTTCTTAAATCAATAACACGCTAATAAATGACATCTGCAAGCAAGTTTCTTCAATAATTTCCCCACAGAGAAGTTCATCTCTGCATTGTTTATAACATCAAAAGATTGAAAATAACCACAATGCCTAGAATAGGAGATAATGGAAAATCCACGGAACATGATATTTTATAGAGCCACAAAAATGCCATAGGAGGAGCTTTTCAGCACTGAAAACATACTCAGTGAAAAGTACAGACCACAAAATAAAAGTCCTTTTTTTGGGGGGGTAAAAAGTATACATACAAGAAAAATAACCTAGGAACTAATAAACACTTAAGTTAATAATGAGTTACTAATGAATGGTTCCATTATGGAAATTTTTTCTATTCTGGAATTTTCTAAATTGCCAAGTCTTTATATTCAAACCAAACAATCCAAGTGTCAGATAAATAAAAAAGAACTGCAAACATAACCCACAGTAAGAACAACTCACTACCACTTTACCATCATTTTGGCATTTACAAATTTAGCAGCAGAATTCACATTATCTCTACCCAGTATTCACATAAAATTTCATTATATACTTAAGTTCTACAACAATATAAAATAATAGGAACTAAGTCAAAATCTACCTTATTCTATCATTACCAAAAGCCCAAGTAATTTTTACTCTTTTATATGATTCCTGGTCCTTCTGCACTTATGGACATATTATATAAAAGCTATAACATTACCTTAAGGATGCAAAATTACACTTCCTCTAAGCAGCTAGAAGAAGTTCTATTTTAAACAAATGCACAAAGCAGCAACCAATATGAAATGTTTGCGAATCATCCTTTTAAAACTCTTCCAACTTCCCTCAGATAAGATTTCATGATAACATTTTACAAACCCGTGACTGTCAATATATAAATTGATAGCTGAATGGTGTATTTCTATTCCTTGTTAATGAAAAATGTCTATGTTTTCTATGTGAATTGCATATCAAAATGATTTTCCTCACCTTGGGAAGACATAACCAAATACCATAATACACACGAATGCATACAGGTACGCACACACTTCTATTCACAAGGGATTTGTTGAGACCTGTTTGACTCTTGAATGGGTTCTACAACTCACACCTTTCTGAATAAATGCTTTTAAATAAATGTCCCCTCGCTGGCATCATTTCAGTAGGCAAAACAGTGCATATTCTGTTGCTCACCAAAACCCAATTCTCAAGGCGAGAGTTACATTAGATTACCACACAATCTGAGTATGTGCAGATGGTTTCTTTGGAGGTAGAGGTAACTTAGTAATTAATGTTAAAAAGGTGTGTGTGTGTGTGTGTGTGTGTGTGTGTGTGTGTGTACACATGTGGCATTTAGGTATCTATTTGAAGAAAATCATTTTGATGTCCAATAGATATAAAGCATATAAACATTTTTTTATTGAAAGAGGATAGCCATTTACTATTCATCTCTCTGTTCAGGTGTAAACAACCAAAGGCTGGTGAAGAGTCACTGTGAGATCCTCCCTGAGGGAAACTGCAGCTGTCCATGTGTTCCCAGAGACCTATGATCCACAGCTCAAGGCCTTGTGGACACTACAGTGGATGAGGGTAGCTCTGAAGAATAATGAGGAAAGGTACTGACAATTCCCATGGCTCCTTATAAATAACAAGAATAATGAATACTGTGCCCAAAATGTGCTATGATTCCTCTGTTGCATTTTTGATGATCTTTGAGACCAGGTCTGTCTTCCTGGGCTTCCCTTGACACTTTGTCTGAAAACTCAAGCTACTTGGCCTTTCTCCAATCACATAGTAGCTCTTCAGCCCCTGGGGAAAATGGAGCCAAGGTAGGGATTCCAAGTAGGAATTTTATGTTCCCCACAGATAAGAAATATAAGGTAACAAGATGTTCATGATCCTGTAGCAGTCAGACAAAAGGTTAGTCATTCCCCAGGGGATTAACTTACTTTTATGCTCTGAGCAAACATGCCCACTCAGGTCTGTAATACACTAAAGGGAGATTAACTGCACCCCATTTCTCTGTTCCTCTGAAAGGGAGAGGCAAATAGCCAGGAAAAAGGGTAAGTGGAAACTAGCATTCAATGTTTTAAAAAAATTTCTTTCGAAATATGGTAAAAATCATCACTGGATTATGCTCATCATATAGTAAATGTGACTGAATCTTCCTCGCTTTCACTAACCTAAGATTATTTCCAAACCTTGCTAACTTGGCGCACAATCTCTTAAGAGAATTCTAACTTTCTAAAGATTCATCAAAACCCAAATCCCATGGGGCACCTGGGTGGCTCAGTCGTTAAGCATCCGCCTTCGGCCCAGGTCAGATCCCAGAGTCTTGGGATCGAGCCCCACATCGGGCTCTCTGCCTGGCAGGGAGCCTGCTTCTCCCGCTACCATTCCCTCTGCTTGTGTTCCCTCTCTCGCTGTGTTTCTCTCTATCAAATAAATAAAATCTTTAAAAAAAAAAACAAAAAAAAAACCCAAATCCCATGCTATTTCTGCTTCCTGAACTGGTACCTTCTTGAAAGTTTCCAACTTAAAAAACTGTCACTAGTTATCTTCAGATTCTACTGTGCAAAAACGAATTCCTCCAATGTTCCAAACCCCACATGTAGATTCATCAAGAAGGATAAATGGAGGGAATCCTAGCCACATTACACGCTTCCCACACAAAGAAAGGGTATGGACAGAGGCCTGTGAAAGGCACATCGTTAGAGAAAATAAGTGAGCTTCAGGTAAGACGGGAAAGGAGAGGAGATCCAAATACGCAGAAGCAGAACACAAGAAGAGGCAACAGCAGAGGAAGGAGAGAGCCAGCAAGACAGAGCATCCTTGAGTTCGCATCCGTGAGTTCTATCGGGCATTGGATGATATGAGACAACTGCCTGTTTATTAAGACACAGCTCCTTGTCCTTCCATACCAAGTTATTTCCCAAGAGAACTCTAAGGAAAAGACATACTGGGAGAAGAATCAGACAAAGACCTAAGTTCACTGCACGTCTTAGTGAATGAAAGTAAACCGGATCTGCTCTACCCGAAAAGTAGAATCCCAAATGGAAAAAAAAAAGTGAGAACGAGACTTTAACCACAAAGAATGCTAGAAATCACAAGAGAACAAGTACATAGGTGATGTGAAAACTGATGGAGTCACATCACAGCCTCTGGACACTGAGCAGGGAAAATGTTTTTGTGACACGGAAAATGGGCAGCAATCAGTTATAACCGTGCTTTTTGTTCCTGGGGAGGTGTTAAAAGTAATTTCATAGCAGGTTTCTTTTTCTCTAACACTTTCAACAAACTTATATATCTTAGCATGCATTTTTGCTTTGGGGGGGGATTTGTTTGCTTCAAGGTCTTCTAGAACTTGTAGCCGACACTCCATTTATAATTTGGGTTATAATTTTTTTTTTCAGCTCAGTGCTATTTCTTAGAGGAGCGATACTATGCCCTATGAGGAGTGATACTGTACCCTATGGAATTTAGAAATTCCATTAAAAGCATCATATGCAGAGCTTCTATGGTAAAGTTGGATGAACTGAAGAAAATGAGCAAGGGGATAGAGCAGTACCATACAGAGAAATTGAAGCTGATGAGAATGATAAACCAAATCAGGTTTTAGAAGGAATACAAGGGAGTAAGTGTGCCTAGTTAATGATCCCAGAGTTTTAGATTTTGCCTCCCTCCTCACTGATCTTCCTTCCTAAATTCAGCGCCGTCAATTTGTCACTTGTTTTAAAGATTTTAAGTAATCTCTACACCTAACAAGGGCACTCGAACTCAAAACCCCAAGATCAAGAGTCACACACTGTACCAAATGAACCAGCCAGGTGCCCCTTGATTTGTAATTTTAATTCATCTCTCCAGATACGTCCACAAACTCTCCATCATTACCACTACCAGGTTAGTGTTTGTTTGCTTTAAAGATTTTATTTATTTATTTGACAGAGAGAGACACAGCGAAAGAGGGAACACAAGCAGGGGGAGTGGGAGAGGGAGAAGCAGGCTCCCTGCCAAGCAGAGAGCCCGATGTGGGGCTCGATCCCAAGACTCTGGGATCATGACCTGAGCTGAAAGCAGACGCCCAACGACTGAGCCACCAGGTGCCCCTCAGGTCAGTGTTTTAGCGCAGATACTCAGCACTGTTCTTTCCCACCGTCTGAGTGATGGCTGACTTCCCTGGACCAAGCAGCGCAGCATACACACCGCACCACATGCCCGCTTGTCCTTCTGTAAGTGCCACTAATGTGCCCATCCCACCAAACAGCCATCTAGTACACATAATTCACAACTTAGCCTAACTTACATTACCCTCCGTGGCTCAACCATCACACTGTGTGAACAAAAATCACAAATTTCAGTCAAGCCCAGGGAAGATATTTGTGTTTTCTTATCTACAATTTCCATCATGAAAATTTAGTCTAAAGAAAGAGAAATAGCCGAATTGGGTTTGTTTTGGACGTTGGTCTTAAGTAAGCAAAAGATGGAAGCACATAATTAACGTTATTTCCTACTCAAAGTTGCTCATGTTTCCATTTCCTGTCTTTGAACGTTTCCCAAGTATGTTCTTTAACTGACAACCTCTCTGTGACTGGTTCCTCTACCTTTAGCCCCGACGTCTCTAAGCTCCAGAATCATATCTTCAGGTGTTTCTTGAGTATTTATATATTTTATATTTCTTTTTTTTTGTTTGTTTGGTTTTTTTTTTTTTAGATTTTATTTATTTGACAGAGAGAAACACAGTGAGAGAGGGAACACAAGCAGAGGGAATGGTAGCAGGAGAAGCAGGCTTCCTACAGAGCAGGGAGCCCGATGCGGGGCTTGATCCCAGGCCCCTGGGATCTGACCTGGGCCCAAGGCAGATGCTTAACGACTGAGCCACCCAGGCGCCCCATATTTTATATTTCTTCATCCTCAAACTCGGCATATCCAAACTCCATGTTTCCTTCCAGATATATTATTCAATTTCCCAAGAATATCATTATTTTCCATTCTGACTCCTATCTTTATCTAGTCCTACTGATTTTTAAAACACTCTTTGTGCTTCTTTTTGAACTCATTTTTCTCTTGGTTCCCACAAAAAACCATGATAAAGTAGGTTTTTGGCAGCCTCTCAACCAGTATCCCCACCTCCAACTCATCTTCTTTTTTCTATTTTTTTTTTAAAGATTTTATTTATTTGAGAGAGAGAGAGAGAGAGAGAGAGAGAGAGAGATCACAAGTAGGCAGAGAGGCAGGCAGAGAGAGGGGGAAGCAGGCTTCCCACTGAGCAGAGAGCCTGATGCGGGGCTCCATCCCAGGACCCTGAGATCATGACCTGAGCCGAAGGCAGAGGCTTTAACCCACTGAGCCACACAGGCGCCCCATATCTTTTTTTTTTTTTTAAAGTAAGCTCTACGCCCAACGTGAAGGTTGGTCTCATAACCCCCAGATCAAGAGTTGCAAGCTCAAGTGACTGAGCCAGATGCCCCTCATCTTTCTTTTTTCTTACGTGTCTATTTCATTTTGTTAATCTTTTGTTCAAAAAGTCTTTCACTTTTCTTAAGTAGGAGCTTCTTCTCTAACCAGTTTGCTCTACTCCGCGTTTTCCCTTTCTACTTTCTCATTCCTCCATCTGCACACAATAAATCCCACTGCTAGAGTACACATCCTCCTAATTACCACATGTTCAAATCCTGATTGCCTTCATTGGTAGTTCAAGTCTCTTCAGTGAAGCTGTTACTATCCTTGAACCTACTGTCTGTACACCATTATATTTGGTGTTCAATTGCCAATCGCTTTGTACCTGAACTCTCTAAATGTACTTGTCTTCCTGGTATGATTATAGGGAACATGTCATATGTCTCTGCTGCTTCTGAAACTATTCCAATAATATATTACATTACCAAAAAAAAAATGAGGCATACTAGTTAAGGAAATATGATTAGGATGTAGAAAATTCTGAGTTCAGACTCTGGCTTTGTTCCTTTCTAGGTGAGTGACCTTGGGCAAGTTACTTAACCTCTACAAGCTTGCCTATCTATAAAACAGGGATAATGTCATCTATTTCATAGGGTTGTTGTGAAGTTTAACAGAATGTGTATATATGTGTATGTACAAATACAGAGAATGTTTAACACAGTAACTGGTCGATAGTGGGTGCTTTCTAAATAGATGGCTGTTATGATTTTCGACACAACAGGTACACCTCTTTGGTCAATATTTTAAACGGCATACTCTATAGATTCAGTGCAATCTCTATCAAAATTCCAAAGGCATTTTTCACAGAAGTAGGACAAACAATTCTAAAATTTGTATGAAACCACAAAAGATCCTTAAAAGTCAAAGCAATCTTGAGAAAGAAAAACGAAGCTGGAGGCATCATGCTCCTGATTTCAAATTGCATCACACAGCTACAGTGATCAAAACATTATGGTATTGGCATAAAATAGATAGATCAATGGAAGAGAATAAAGAAGTCAGAAATAAAGCCATGCATACACAGTCATTAATGTAAGACAAAGGAGCCAAGAACATACAATGAACAAAGTATGATCTCCTAATAAGTGGTATTGGAAAAACTGGACAGCTGCACACAAAAAAATTAAACAAGATCGCTTTCTTACATCATACACAAGAATAAATTCAAAATGGATTAAAGATTTGACTGTAAGACCCGAAACAACATAAAATTCCTAAAAGAAAATACAGGCAGTAACTTCCCTGACATTGGTCTTGGCAAAGGTTTTTTGGATCTAATACCAAAAGCAAAAACAACAAAAGTAAGTGGGACTATATCAAATTAAAAAGTTTCTGTATAGCAAAAGGAAACCACTAACAAAATGAAAAGGCAACCACTAAATGGGAGTATTTGCAAATCATATATCTGATAAATATTTACAAGTCATTTATCTATCAAAACATATAAAGAAACGGGACGCCTGGGTGGCTCAGTCGTTAGGCATCTGCCTTCGGCTCAGGTCATGATCCCAGGGTCCTGGGATCGAGCCCCGCATCGGGCTCCCTGCTCGGTGGGAAGCCTGCTTCTCCCACTACCATTCCCTCTGCTTGTGTTCCCTCTCTCGCTGTGTTTCTGTCAAGTAAATAAAATCTTTAAAAAAAAAAAAAATATAAAGAACTAACACAAGTCAATAGCAAAACCAAACAATCCAATAGAAAAATGGACAGAAGACCTGAATACACATTTTCCCAAAGAAGACAAAAGATGGCCAACAGATATTTGAAAAGATGCTCAACACCACTAATTGTCAGGGACATGCAAATCAAAGCCACAACAAGATATTACTTCCCACTTGTCCAAATGGCTGTAATAAAAAAGGCAAGAAATAACAAATGTTGGAAAGGATATTGAGAAAAGAGAACTGTTGTGCACTGTTTGTGGGAATGTAAATTCATGTAGCCACTCTAGAAAACAGTAGGGAGGTGCCTCAAAAAATTAAAAATAGAAGTACCATATGACCCAACAATCCCATCTCTGGGCATTTATCCAAAGACAACAAAAACATTATAAGACATATGCATCCCTATGTTCACTGCAGCATTATTTGCAATAGCCAAGATCTGGAAATAACCTGTGTCCATTGATGAATACATAGAATAGATGTGATATACACACACATCTCTACATGTGTGCGCACACACACCCACACACACACCCACACACACAAGAAAATACTACTTTGCCATAAAAAAGAGTGTGGTCTTGCCATTGGTGAAAACATGGATGGAAGCTGAAGCATTTCTGCTAAGTGGGATAAACCACAGAGAGAAAGAGAAATAGCACATGATCTCACATAGACGTGGAATCTAAAAACAACAACAACAGCAACAGTAAAAAACAAGCTCATAGATACATGGAACAGACTGGTGGTTGCCAGAGGTGAGAAGTTCGGGGGTCAGCACAATGAGTAAAGGGAGTCAAAAGGTCAACTTTCAGTTATAAAATAAGTCACGGGATGTACTGTACGGCATGGTGACTACTGTCTATTTAGAAGTTGCTAAGAGAGCAAATCTTAAAAGTCCATATCGTAAGAAAAAATAATCTGTAACTATGTGAGGTGATGGATGGTGAGTGGACTTACTGTGGTGATCATTTTCACAATACGTATACAAATACCAAATCATCAGGTTATACACCTGAAACTAATGTATGTTGTGTGTCAATTATGCCTCAATAAAAACAAAGTTAAGGGAACTTTTAACTTTCAAACTGTGTGCAGATGTTAAGACCTGGTGTATAAAATTCTGTGAAAGATCAGTTTCCTTCACGTACATAACCCAATCCAGCACGATTTTTCAGCAATTACCATTTCAAGAACGCAGTTAAAGCAGAACTGAAGAATATTTGGGGAAATTAGAAAAGTTTCCCCAAAGCCAAACCAATAGATAAAAGATTTTGTCAGATAGGACAAATCTAGGGCTCAATGATTAGCAACCATAGCTATTATGAAGGGCATGAGCTTTTCTTCAACTAAAAAGGCAATTACCAACTCTTGATTGGTGCCTTTAGAAAACAACTGAAAATGTTTGCAACCTAGCAAATTAGAAACCAATGACCTGGCCTTTTGTTGGTTGAGGTAATTCTCCCCCCCGCCTTATGAAACATAGTCTTTTCTCCTTTGTGTGGCAGGTCACAACATTGCCTAGGTTAAGTCATACTGTATTTTAAAAATCAGATATCACGCCTCCACTATGGTTCTGGAACTTTCCACCAGGAATATCTATGATCTTGCTGGAGAAACTGCACTGAGGATAACAAGTCAATGCCATGTCTCCTTTTGCATTGATGTGGGCCTCCCACGTTGATGTGCACCCACAGAGCAAGTGTCTCTTTCCACTGCTACCCAAACTGCCTCCCTTTGAAGACCCCAGACCTCCTTATTTTCTGGCCCCAGTAGGTAGGGAAAACTGCATGCCTTACCGCAGACGTCAGACGAGCAAGAATTTCATCACTGCTTTCTTCCGAGTCTTCGATTTTCTGATGAGACCTTTGAAAAACAAAGAATGACTTATTCTTAATTTTGATTGCTCAAATTTATCCACCACGTTATGGGGAACACATGGTGAATAATGGCATTATTGTTTAATACATGAGTGAAAGTTCCCATGGAAATAACATGGTGTCAGTAATGCTCCACAAATACTCAGAGGATTGAGTATTTGTCTCCAAACGATATCACAGAATAGTTCTGACACACAAGATTTATGAGTATGAGCGTGCACAAAACATAAACAGATATGAATGGAAGGTGGCTAAGTACCAAAATTCCCTCCTAGTCTAAATGAAGCCCAGATTTTGAAAATCTGACACATGAATTTCCCGCTACATTTGAATTTCACCCAAAACAGATTTGTTTTGAAATGATCTATTATAAGCCTAATACTATGACAGGAATTATGTGAAATACAACAGCAGCAGAAGTTCTTCACTCTTTTTTTATTTTTTATTTATTTTTTTAAAGATTTATCTATTTATTTGACAGAGAGAGAGAGATCACAAGTAGGCAGAAAAGCAGGCAGAGAGAGGGGGAAGCAGGCTCCCCGCTGAACAGAGAGCCCGATGTGGGGCTCGATCCCAGGACCCTGAGATCATGACCTGAGTCAAAGGCAGAGGCTTTAACCCACTGAGCCACTCAGGTGCCCCATTCACTCTTTTTTTAAAATACCAGGTAGCCTATACCTGAGAAGGCTCTAAGCTCTCATGAAAGAAAGAAAGAAAGAAAGAAAGAAAGAAAGAAAGAAAGAAAGAAAGAAAGAAAGAAAGAAAGAAAGA
>CM053614.1:44189185-44212686 GCA_028646535.1 Procyon lotor | reverse complement strand
CACACGGTATTACCTTAGTTTCAGGCGTACTATAATTATCTTTAAAGCAAATTTTACAAAATGACATTTTTTTCCCTGGCTTGGTCAAAGAAAAAAAAAAAATAATGCCAATTGAACATACGTAATTATCTCCCAGATCTATTCCACAGCAATCCCTTTCGCCACCTTCCATGGACTCCCAGGGACCAGGGGTTAGTTGCCCCGCAGGCACCAGCACAAGGATTGATTTCAATCTCGGTGACTGCCGGGGGCCGGCTCCCGGGCGCGCCTGGCAGGGCAGGAGGGCTAAGGAGAAGCTCTTTAAGAAGAGAAAAGCGAGTTGGATCAATTCTAGCACTGGCTTCCTGTTTCTGTTTTTAAAACCTTTTACAGAAAAAAAACCAAAACCCAAAAACCAAACCCAACCCTCTGAATCAGAGGAGTGGATGAAAACCCATTTGCCTTTACAAGAACGGCATGATCTGGGTACTAAGAGGGGCTGGTGTTGTCAATTCCTTTAACGACCTGTGCTGCAAAGTGCTTGAAACGTAGGCTAATAATCCGCCCCACAAAGGCAGTGGGAACTGAGCGTGATAAATTCCCATATTCCCTAAAAAGCAAGTTACCCCAATAATACGTATTTCGAACAATGAACTTTATGACATTATTAAAATGTTCTATTCACGAGGTTTCCATATATGTGACATTCTCCTGAGAAGAGATTTGCAACCCTTTATAACCTAACCCATCCAAGCAGGTGGATAGGGTTAAGCTGAGGTCACTGAACAGATGGGACAGGAAACCGAGAGCCAAACGCACTGGGCACCAGGGCACCAAGGGCTTGGGCACTGTCCCTGTCTGCAGGAAAGCAGGGGCTCAACTCGCCGGCTCCGGGTTCTCGGACCCTGGCACATAGCTCAGCGATGAGTTGACAGGATGAGGTATTTCGCACCAGCATAGATTCCATCATGAACGTGTTTTCAACAAACTGCTGAAAGGAACTCCAAATTCTAAGGGAAGTTCCTGCGTCTGTGACTGATGATGGCTACCTCGTGAGTAACCGCTGAGCCACTGATGGGTTATTGGCAAATAATTTAGTCCCTGCTCGAGAGCAAAACTACCTTGGGTCATTCTTCCAGCACAGAAAACATGCCTTGGGGAGAAAAAAAAAAGAAGTTTCTGAAGGAAGTATGTGTAAGAAAGACAGAGATGAACTCCTAAGAGCTGTCCTGCAGCCCTCATCCCATTTTTATCACCACAACCACTACGACTTGTGACCAGAGCTCTCAAGTCTTCCTCCAGCCCCTGAATCTCCCCTGAGCTCCACTTGTTTTACCATCTGCTTTCAGAGGGGTTCTGGGGGGCAATTCCAGGAACCTCACTTTCTACAGGCTCCTTGAAGTCAGCATAACTTACGTTGTATTCCTACTGCCTCGTGCCTCTGCGGGTTTTACGTGCGCCCCTCATGACTCAGCTCCTGTGGTCACCCTTGGCCATTCCCTCTGTTTCCTTCAGGCCCCCCCTGTTAAGACTCATTGACAACTGAAACCTTCTACTTCTCTTGCACAAATTATTTTTACTATCTTCTAACCAACTTCTTTGTCTCTGGCTTCCCCTCTCATGCCCCATCTCCTATAGATACCAGGGTTAGCTTTCTAAAACTGAGACCTAGTCCTGCTCCTCTCAGAGTCCAAACCTTCAGGGATTCTCCTACATCCTACTGAAAGATCTAGAATTCAGAAATACTCTTCGTTTCCCACTCGTGGGCCCCCATGACCCCTGCATCAGTAGGCACCCGCATCTGACCTGGCACAGAATAAGGTTTTAGGAGTAGATCTGGTCGTAAGAGGTAAAGAGTGGAAGAGCTTAGAGAGACAGAAGGCTAACACCTAATCACTCTCCTTCCTTCCTCACCACTGTGTCCCCTCCCCAGCTCTATGCCAAAATGCCCAGAAATACCAGACTCTCTTTCCCCAACAAATTTATTTTTTATGAGAGAAGGAAAGTTCTGATTTTATGTATGTAAACACACATCATTACAATCCAGTGAAGACAAAGTTCTCCCATGTCAGATCAAACAGGTAATGAAACAGGGCAAGGGGGGATAAAGAAAAGAATCAACTGTGATACTTGCCTACTTTCCCATTATTACTCAAGGGGATCAGTGAACAGGAGAGGAAGAGAGAAGCTCTGTGTGGTGTGTCCGTGGTTAGAGAAAGGAAGCAGAGAAAGCCTGGCTGGCATCAGCAGGTAATGGCCGTGACAAGTGACACGAGACAGAAAGAGACCAGCAGTGACCCCAGGAAGGAAGACCCATCCCAGAGTGCTTGTGCCAGCAGGAAGCTGTGGCCCAGCAGGCAGGACAGATTTACAAATTCCTATGGCTGCTTCTCAAGGTCCCTGCTTCCCAGCAGCCCAAGCCAGGTCCAGGAATTCTCTAACGGAAAGTCCCGAGTACGGGTACTGTGCGCAGATGTCTTCAGTCATTTGAGAGGTCTGCAGGATCTAAGGGTGCCAGTGTGAGGACACAGGAATGGCAAAAGCTGCCTCTGGCCCTTTAACCAGCATATAGAACACAGCATCATTCTACCCAGTCCCCACCAAAACCAAAACCAAGCCAACCGCTGCCCTCTCTACAATCTTCCTCATTCATCAGTGACAGCCCCATCCTTCCAGCTGGAAGTTACCCTCGATCCCTGCTCTCTCATACTCCGCACTGTATCCATCCTGATACTCCGCACTGTATCCATCCTGAAGTCTTATCGGCTCTACCAGAAGTAGAGTATCTCCCATTTGACCACTTCTCACCACCTGTACCACCACCACCACCACCACCACCAATACCACTGTTGTCCAAGCCCCCAAATCTCTGCCCTGGACCCAGGAGCCAGAGTGGTCTTGTTAATATGTAAGTCACGTCATGTCCCTCTGTTCAAAATCCTCAAATGGTTCCCCATCTCCCTCAGTATAAAACCCAAGTCTCTGCAGTGGCCGACAGATTTCCATCCCTTCACATTGGCTTTGCCTTTAATGCTTCTACTTTAGACCTCTGCTCCCGGCCATCCCCTTGGGCCAGCACTCTTCCCTCAGCTACGCACCTCACTTCTGCCTCATAGCCTTGGAGTCTCTGTCAACTTCTTTCCTGGCCCTTATCTACACATCCCTCATTTCCTATATCATGTATCTTTACCAACCTAAATCTGTTTATTTAGGAGATTGTCTGTCCTCCACTACTGGACTGTAGGCTCCATGGGACTAGGCATTTCAGTTTTGTTCATGGTTATATCCCCAATACTTAGAACACAACCTAGTCCATAAGAGGCATTCAATAAGTAATTGTTGAATAAATTAATGGAGTACCTGAAACTTTAAGGAATGCTCTATGAATCACTACCCCAAGACTACCGCAGCATAAGATGTTGGCTTGTTATCTGTAGTCAATTCAACTGAAGGACCCTGCTTTTACTCAAGAACACTTTCCCTAAGCTGTTCCATGGTTCTCCCAGCTCCCTGCAGCAGTTCTTTCAGTGACCTTCTTGTCATTCAAATCCAACCATGACTTTCTTATATCAAATACCAGAGATGTGCTAACTCTGAAAATATCTTAAAGTCATAGCAACACAAGGATCACCCCCACCTCCTCATCTTTTCCTAAGAAATAACTAGTATAGACGTAGTGACAGTTTACAACCCAGCCAATTATTTGACAATCATTTGCACAATTCATCCTGCAGCAGAAAAGAAGAGTCAGTTCCCACCCAAGAACATCTCTCAGCTCTGACAGCTCTACTGTCACATAGTGTTGAGTTCTAATAAAGAGGCTCAGGAGGCACCACCTGGGAATGATTATCTGGGCAATGGAATTTATTTTTATATTCTCACCCAGTATAATTTCTAACAATTTGGATTTAACTGGTATCCCTGTAGGGCTTCCCAGAATTCTCTTAGTGAGAATTCCTTCATGAGAATTAGTATAATGAGTTTGAAATTATTCCAATGAAGTTCTTAAAAATACATCTTCTAGGGGCGCCTGGGTGGCTCAGTGGGTTAAAGCTTCTGCCTTCGGCTCAGGTCATGATCTCGGGGTCCTGGGACTGAGCCCCACATCGGGCTCTCTGCTCAGCGGGGAGCCTGCTTGCCCTCCTCTCTCTCTGCCTGCCTCTCTGCCTACTCATGATCGCTCTCCTTGCCGACAAATAAATAAATAAATAAATAAATAATACATCTTCTACATGAGAGACAGAACCCACATTCCTCGACCAGATTTTGGCCAAAATATTTGTGCCTTAAGATTTAAGAACAACCAACACCATCTTGGAGTTGGAAAACCTGACTTCCTTTTTAATTGGAGGAAGTTTCATGGTATTTCAGAGTAGAAAACTGGAGGCACTTTTATTATGGAAATATTATCCAAATAATACCACTTTCCATTTGTATATTGATACTCAAAAAGGCATGAGTTGTCTGCCCGTCTATGTGTCAATATTGAATGGCATATGTGGGCTGCCGAGAGCTACCACTACACATAACATTGTTCCTTTAGGAAAATGTGTTAAATGTCTATTTTATGGTTGTTAGGATTGCAAAGATTTGGAGTCAAGCAGTTCAAGAGGTGGAGACTGGGCATAACTGGCACGTGCCAAACCAGCCGAGCAGTTACCCATGACCTTCCAGACATACCTGTGCCGACACCATACTGAGCTGCACGTTGCGAAGAAACCTAATGAGGAGTTGTGGCCTCAATCAGCTTTCATGTGAAATGCTATTATGGCTCTCCCAGGGGCTCCGTTTGTGTCTGGGTGCTTTTTTGCACACACATCCACATCAATCTTCACATTACACAGAGATATTATGGACTGGAACTCAAGGAGGATGGGGAACACGCCTGTCTCCAAATCAGAATTCTAACAGGGAAGAGTCTATTCTAGGGGGGTGTCAGGCAGGCCTGTTCACTACTTCCCACCATCACCCCCACCCCCAAAGCTGGGCTAGTGTTGAGCTGTCCTGTGCTATTTGTTTGGTTTGGAGGGACCGGAGGGAAATATAATGTTTAGAATGGACCTGAGACTACCTCTACTAGAGGCTGATGAAATTCTAGGGCGTGTAAAAAACCAAGACAAACTATACAGGAATCTTTCAAACACAATCCCACAACAAGCGGGAGATGCACGGCACACACATATGAAAACAAAACAAAACAGCAAAATCCATCTTTAAGATACTCTGTCAACCCAAGTGAGAGTCACTCGGCCTTATATGTGATTGTCAGAGGCCACTTCTTGGGAGTAGTGATATCCAGGGTTAGGCTTGGATGGATAAGGAGTGGCCCTGGACTTGCACAGGGTTACCAGGACAAGGAAATAGGAAACAGCAGGAGATAAAGCCAAGGCCAGACCAGTCAGGGCCCCATCTGATACTGCTAAAGAGTTTTTGTTTTGTGCTGAGGGCTAGAGATGGATGGAGAAGTAACCAGAAGAGGATATAAAATCAAAGGTTGGTTGGTTTCTGGTTATTATGATTAAAGGAATCATTTGTTTGCTGAAAGAGAAGAGCCAACAGAGAGATAATAAGAAAGCAGGAAAGGGAAAGCTCCAAGGAGAGGTGGGACCCACAGCCCAGAGAGAAGAATGTGTCTTAAGCACAAAGAGGGGCTCTCCCTCCACCAAACTGAGAACAAATTATGTGAAGTCAGCAGACAATGTCGGAGTTCACATTCTCCTGGGACAACTCAGAGTCTGTTCCATACCTGCTGACTATCAGGTAGGGAAACTTCAGGGCCTTTCTCTTGCAGAAACATTTCCTGGGCCAGATTTGAAATTTTTCTTTCTTAGGAATCACTGATATCAAGTCCTAGACATTATCAAAGAGAATGGTCTCCAGGTACATAGACTCAATCTCCACCACATCTAACACCCACCGATCCCAGGAGAATAAGAAAGTACACTCCCTTCTCTAACATCTATACTCTGGACACATCTATATTGCATAACAAAGCAAATTCTTATGACAAAAAAGAAAAAGTGGGATGGTAGAAAAATGAGAATTAGATTTTTCTTGCGATCTCTGATGTCATAAATACAACCTTCTGTTCAACCTTCTAAAGGAAAGTTAATTTTTCACAGGATCAGGCTACCAGTTGTGCTTACAGAGGCCATGTACCAGACACTAGTAAAATGTGAATATGACAGGTCTCACTGAGTCCAGGATATATAGTTAGACATTCATCCAAAATAAAATAAAATTAGTTACTATTGATATTTCTGCATTTTATATTGAAGATTTGAGGATTAGTAGTTAATATTTAAACAGCTACATTTCAAATACTAGCAAAATCAGGCCTAAAAGTTCAGTTTTTGTTAAAATTCCTGCACTACTCTTAAATAATTATGTACTCTGATAAAAATAAACAATCTGTTCCCACAGCTAGACTAAGCCTTTTCTGTAAACAATGGAAATTTTGGAGGCTTAGTATTTCCTTGGGAGAGAAGGTGATGAGTAATAACAAAGACTAAGACCAGCTGATTTCATAGCATTTTTTATACAATTTAAAATAGTAAATGGAAATTTTCTTCACCTATGATCCTAATACAAAACTTATGCCAAGTTCCATCATGAATATTTTCTTGAGAAATATTCAAAAAACGTTTACTTATCTGGCATTTATTTCCTCTTCCCCAAGAGCATAAAATGAGAATCTAATTAGGAAAAGTCAGGAATATAAAAGGTAGGTGTGGGACATAGTAATGGTGGACTTGAAGTTGATCTCCCACTTGGAAGATGTTAATCCAGCACCAGTTCAGAAATTAAGAATGCCAATGAATTTCTCACCTTGCTTAAACACGTCAGGCAGATAAGGCAAAGTTAGGCAGGATAAGGACAATAAAGGAGTGCAGGTGACAGGGTAGAAGGTGGTGGTGGCATTAGTGTATGTATGGTGCCAAGGGCAGACAGGGGTCTGAATTTTGGAAATCAGCACCTGGGGAGGATATTAAATAAAGAACTGGGTGAAGACACAGCCAGAGTTAAGAGCAGAGAAAGAAGTCTGAGCACTGAGTACCAGGACACTCCCTGTTCAGAGGTCAGTGTTTACAAAAGTAAGTTTTATTATTATGCAGGTACGGCGAGGCCAACAGACAAGGAGATGACTGCCATTGAAAAGATAGGTCAGTTGGGGGAGAATAAAGTTCTTAAAAATATTGAGTCTTCTATTCTATGAACCTGGAGAGATCCTCTTATTTAAGTCTTACTCGATTTTTTTTTCATCAGACTCATGAAGTGTTCGACATACAGCTCTTGCACACTTTTTAGATTTGTACCTAAGTATTTCAGAGTGTTTTTTGTGCTAGTACATAGAAACATGATGATTTTTGCATACTGACCTTGTATCTTGTGACCCTGCTAAACCTGCTTACTAGTTCTCGTAGGTTTTTTATAGATGCTTTGGTATTTTCTATTTATATAATTAGGTCCTCTGCATATAGCCATATAGGTGGCTATATTTTTTCTTCTGGTCTGTATATCTTTTATTTCTTTATCTTGCCTTATTGCACTGACTAGTGTTGGAAAGAAGTGATCAAAAGGTGATGTATTAGCCTTGTTCCCTTAGTGGGAAAGTATTCATTCTTTCACTATTATGTATGATGTAAGCCATAGGTTTTATGTAAGGTTTATCAGATTGAAGAAGTTTCCTCATATGCTAGTTTTCCAAGACTTTTTATCCTGAATGGATATTGAATTTTTTTTCAAATGCTTTCTCTGTATCTATGGAGTTTAACATAGTTTTTCCTGTTAGACTAAATCTGATGAATTATATTGATTCATTTTTAAACTCTGAACCTTTTATTCCTGGGATAAACTCCTGTTTTTGATGATGTATTATCACTTTTATATATTGCTGGATCCCATTTACTAATATTTATCGAGAAAGGTTCTGTTTTTTACATTCATTTTCTCTTTCTGAACTTTGTCCTAATAATGCTGGCCTCATAAAGGGCCTTCTATTACTTACACAGGGTTGTATCCTCACAGGGCCAAGCACAAACCTGTACTTCACACAAACCTGATGGTCAGTGAATGGCTGTTGAGGAAGAGTTTTGGTGACAAGTGGTTGCCTTTTCCCAGACCTTCTTCTCCCTGACTCTTCTCCCTACCCAAAAGCTAAGAGGAGCAAATTCAGTTATCTAAGGACTCCGGGCTCCCTTCCAAATATAAATTTTATAAAGCTAAATGTATGGAACTTCAGGAGTGTCAGTCAAGTGGCGTTAAGTACTACACTCGATAAAATCTTTGTCACAATGGTATTAATCTGACTTCTTTACATAGTAGTTAACAACTTTGCTTTAGGTAACATTCACGGTTCCCATCATTTAACCAAGCTCTTTCTGTCTGGCTGACTTTACAGCACTGTAGACTTCAACTTTGGCACACATTAGTCTCACCTTTAGAACCTGACATTATGTACGGATATGATTGTCTCAGCTCTCACTCCCAAGCCTGATTCAGTAGATCTCAGATTATGCCTCCTTCTTTTCGAAAGGCTCATGGTTGAGAACCACTGCCAGAGAGGTCACTTCCAAGTTCACCTTCTGCCTTCATTTCACGTCCCTGCCACCAAGGGCAGATGCCTGTTCCTTTGGCAAGTTATGTAGCCCGCCTTGCCTCAGCTTCTTCATTTGTGACTTCAAACCTCTGTTGTAGGAAGTGTTAATCATTACTGCTACTATTGATTTTATTATTGTTGTCACTTCCAGGCCAGCTTATGCCAAGTGACTAAGCCAATTCTTCCCCATTTTTCAAGTACGAAGACCCCTTTTATGCAGAAATGGATCACAGACTCATGAACTCTGTACACGTGGATTAAGCAAATGCATGACAAAAATGTTACTGTGAATTCAAGTAACGAACTGTATTTCAATTATTTCAGAACCCACGACACACAGTTAAGTCATTTTCCTTCTTCGGTGGAAAGATAATGCTTGTGTTCCCTACGGGAGCTCCATGTGAGACGTGCTCCCCACATGTGCGTTCCTCTCGTTGGGACTCCCTGCCGCAGCCGCAGGGAGCTGCCTCCCGCTGCCCTGACGAGTCGCAACTCTGCCGAGCTCCAGGCCCTGCACGCAGTGCCATCTACCTCAAGTACCCTTTTGCTTCTTTGCCTAGAGCATGGAAAAATAAATGCTAAGAAAATCATCTTTTTTCTTTTTTTTTTAGAGAGGGAAGGGGTGGGGGAACGGAGGGGAGGGGCAGGGAGAGAATCTTGAGCGGGCTCCATGCCCAGGGCAGAGGCCAAAGCAGGGCTCAGTCTCACAACCCTGAGATCGTGACATGAGCTGAAATCAAGAATCAGACACAACCGACTGAGCCATTCAGGTGACCTGCTATAAACTCACCTTAACCCGCTGGACTGAGATTAAGATACAATTTAATTAAGTGCCCTGCTATATAAGAGTACCAACAACGACAAGAGTGCCGACAATGTTTTTGTTTTTCCAATAGTTAGAATCAACACAAGTCAGGCTGGGATGCCATGAGAGGGAGCTGTTTCAACAGAAGTCAAATGGCTGAGTGGACTATCTGTGGAAGCCACAGCCAGACCCCTCAGGAGCATCGGCAACGCCAGGAGGTACACAGGAAGGCCCACGCACCAGGCAGGACCAACAGACACTGGTCCAGCAGGACGGGCAAACCCAACTCGTACCAGCCCCCGGCTCCCCAGCAGATGCCAATAGAACACCCCAGTTATATCTCAGGGACCTTAGGGAAGTGGCTGCCCATCCACTAGGCAGAATTATTAGAATAATTTAACTGGATTCAACTAAAATTATGGGCTTTCCCTTCTTTCTGGCTACCTAGCAAGATGGAGTCTCACGTGGAAAATAAATAACAGATTGCTGAGAGGAAAAATGAAGACATTACGTTTTTCTTTACATGTCTGGGTGCAGCATGAGTTACATTTTAGCAAACCTCTAGAACTCCTTAAATAACAGCTTAAATGTTAACGGCCCTGTAATTGGAGAATATAGTTTCGTGCATCTGAGGTTCATAGACTCAGGCCATTCCGAACCCTGCGGCTCCCACCCCTGGTAAGCCGACAGCCGCCGTAAGGGCAGTTAAACTAAAACAGGAAAGCTTCCTCACAGAGGAAATCCTCCAATTTCTCACTAGTCCTGAAGGAGCTATTAGGCTGTCTTTCCCTATGCTGTTACTTCAGCATTTCTAACCAACCCCCCCCCAACCCCACCCACCTGCCACAAAAAGAGAGAGAGAGAGAGAGAGAAGTCCATTCTGGATGACTGATTTGGCTTTCAGTTTGAATAAAATACCATGACTGCTATTTTTTTCTCCCAGAGACAGTACCCTCAACACTCCTTTCAAATTATCTACTCAGTTTGGGTGTAAAAGTTATTTTGTATAGAACAGAATTTTTTTTCCCCCTCAAATTAGCCCAGAAACCTGTAATAGCTCCATTTCCCATCCTGCTTTAAATCTTCTTTTCTAAATGGAAAAAAAAATCCACTTTAAAAAAAAATACATTTGTATAGAATTGTGTTTATAGAGATGTTAAGTGGTTTCCTCACTTAACATCATACAATTTTACAGAGATTTAGAAGGTAGCAAATTAGAGGGACCTAATGCAGAACCATATATACAGACCTTAATAGCCTTCAAATATCAAAAGGACGACAAGATAGGATTTTCAGCTTGTGAATGGTCGATGCGAGTTAATGAATCAAGAGGACTTGAGAGGCCATTTCAGTAGAATGGAAAAAATGGATTAAGAGAGCAGAATGGGTAACACAGGACTAAGAAGGACACAAAAGAATGGAGAAATTTTTAGATGCTGGGGTGCCTGGATGGCTCAGTCGTTAAGCCTCTGCCTTCGGCTCAGGTCATGATCCCAGCGTCCTGGGATCGAGCCCCACATCGGGCCCCCTGCTCAGCAGGGAGCCTGCTTCTCTGGCTACCATTCCCTCTGCTTGTGTTCCCTCTCTCCCTGTGTTTCTCTCTGTCAAATAAATAAAAAATCTTTTAAAATAAATAAAAATAAATAAATAATTTTTAGATGCAAACAGCCAAGAGCCACTAGTTCCTAAAAGTCAGAGAGACAGGAACTGGAGACATTGTGGAAGTTTTGTAGTTAAGGTAGGACTTGGGCTCCCCCTTGAGGGGTGGGTAGAATTTGACTAGAAGGAAAGAGGCCAAGGAAGGAGCAGAGAACCACAGGGGCAAGAGGGAATAAGCGGGTATGAGATGGGGTTAGAATAAATGGTGATCACCAGATGAGAGCAGAAGTTACAAAGGGAATCACATGCATCGAACCACAGGAAGGCTGAGCCATCTCAGCTGGAGGAGGACAGTGTCCCAAGGCACCTTTTCTCTGACCATAATTTCTTCCAAGTCTGGATAACTTCAACCTTGGCTTTCCAAAATTTAGCCAAAAATTTTACCCTAGTTTAGAGGTTTGCTTGTAACGCTAGCATAGAAAAAAATTGTATATTTGTATATTATATACATGTATATTATATATGTGTATACCCCTATCTCCTGCCATTAGAGAGTCGCTGTGGTTCATTAACTTCATCTTTTTATAGTTAATAGTTATAATATGGGACAGATGGATCCATAGCTCCCCAGTGACAATTGCCCCAGAGGAATGAACACTCCCAATGTACATGTTCACACCACCACCACCGATAAAAAAACCTGCTGATAAACAAGGCATGAGTGATTCTCAACTCCAGAGGCATGACATTTGTGTTCAGTGATAAGTGTGACAAATGACTGTGGGTAATCTGGAACTAGTATTAGGAATTGAATTTTGAAAGTAATTTTTAGAACCTAGAGGGGACGCAGGGTTTCCCCATAACAAGGCCATCTCCCCCAGTGGCATTACAATCTGCTGTAGTGGAGCGAAATGACGAGGACTGCCTGCAAGTTGATTTCGGCCGCCCTCATGCCCCTGGTAACCCACGTGCACCTGGGTGAGCGGCCACTCGGCCGTCTTGCGTGAAGGACTGGAACTGGCGAAGGAAAGCTGCTAGTGAATGCCAGGCCCACGGCATCAAAGCAAGTCACAGTCATCTCTAGCTTCCAAAGCACACACTCCTTCTTGGAAAGCTTGTTCGAGTTTACTCAAATGCTCCTTGACTTCTCTCAGGAAATTCTGACCTCTGTTAAAAGCATCTCATACTGAAGAATATCGTCTGTACTTAGACAATTGAGTGAAGAGTTATGTTTGAATTTTGCTTTCCCATTCCAAGGTCCTCTGTGTGCAGTGGTGTTGGTAAAGTCATAGCCATTTCAGAGTCTAACATTTTTATAGTTTCTGTTTATAGTGTCTTGGAAGGGGAAGTTGGAACGACCCCTATAACTCCTGGAACACACACACTCTGGCAAGTGTTAAAAGAGTGAGTGTTAGATCACATGGACATGGATGCAAATCCTAACATTCCACTCACCACTCGTGTGTCCTTGGACGGGCCACCTGACCTCTGTGCCTCACTTTCCTCACTTAAAAATAGCAACAATATGGGGCTCCTGGGTGGCTCAGTGGGTTATAGCCTCTGCCTTCGGCTCAGGTCATGATCTCAGGGTCCTGGGATCGAGCCCCACATTGGCAAGGAGCCTGCTTCCCCCCTTCTCTCTGCCTGCCTCTCTGCCTACTTGTGATCTCTCTCTCTCTCCCTCTCTGTCAAATAAATAAATAAATAAATAATCTTAAAAAAAAAAAAAAGCAACAATAGTCGTTACTTCTAGAATTCATCTGAAGATGAAATAATATAAAGTAGTTAGTGTAGTTCCTGACATAAGATGTGTTTCTACAATCACCCTATTAGAACGGTGTCTCATTAATATCCGAACACTTATTTCTTTTCTAAAAGCCTGATCAACTGTCCAGTTTGTTTTTATTTTTTTTTTAAGAGTAACTCATCTTTGTGATGATTGTAGGTGTTTCTCCTGGAACCTACTTTCCTACCCATGAGATAAAAATGACACCGCTTGCCCTGCTAATTTCAGACCTGAGAGTCAACAGTATGGGAATGTATTCTGAAAACAGAATATGGAAAAGTTATTGATGGAAAGTTTTAATCAGAAATTCATTATTCCAAAATAAGCTTATCATGAATTCCATGGAGAGACAAAGATGTGTCGACAGTACCATATCATGACTCCAGCCCTGTTCCCAAGCCTTCTCTAATGAATTTTAATTCATTTTAATCATATGGTGACTCACTATCTTCATGTGATTGTGATTCACGTGTTTTAATTTGCCAAATGTTGCTTCTCGTTTATTTTCAGAAAGGTCTGTTCAGAAAGGTCTCCTTCTTAGGAAAGTCACGATTTGGAGAGCGGATAAGATGTCAGTTATTATTTTATTTCGACCTAAGCCAAATCATCTTTACCTCTAATTTAGGTCACTACTCATACAGTGATGATTAAATAAGACACGGCATGGTGCAGCTGGTGAGGCATGAACTTCTGGGATTCAAATACCACTTCGGCCATTTTTTAGCTGGATTTAATCTCCAGCCATTTCTTTTACCTTTCTGAAGTTGCCTCTGAGAAATGGGAACGGGACAGCTATCCCTTAAAGGAGATGGTGACCCTCAACAGCAGAGTACAGCCCCTAGAAACAGGGAGCACTCTCTAAGTGAGAACAATTTTATATCAGAACAAAAGAGCATCTACTTACAGTTCACAGATGCCAGCTCTAGCCGGAATGAGAGGCACAAGTTGCAGTAAAAGTTTGACACCATTCTGCCATTCTTCTTCTCTTTCAAATTCACAGTACAAGTAGCTACATTCATCGGAAGAAAACTGGTAGAAAACATAGGTATCTTGAAAGTATAAATTCTGGTCCACTGTTGGAAACAAAAAAAAGGGGAGGATCTGTTTTTTAAAGTCTATTATTTAGAGAGCCATAAACCAAACAATAAATTGAAAGCCCTACTAATTATTAGGGAGAATCCAGGGGTAGGACTATAATTACATAGTCTAAGTCCATTCATGCTCACAATCCCATTGAATTAAAAGGAACTTACTGACAAACCTATTTTTATTACTTGAGGCTTTAGCCAGCATATTCATATGTGCTTTATGGTTCTTCTGCTTCACAGATAGGTGAAATCAGTAACAATTCAAAAAGTGGGGAGAATTTGTTGTGTGTTTCAAAGCAAACAAATAGATTTAACTACTTGAGTGATACACAACTACAACACTATCCCAAGTTTTAAACTCTTGGTTCTCAACCAGGTGAAACTGTGATACCCAAGGGACATTCGGCGATGTCTGGAGACATTTTTGGTTTTCACTACTAGAGGGTGCTACAGGCATCCGGTGGGCACAGAAAGTGATACTGCTGAACATCCTATAACGTACAGGACAGGCCCCCTACAACAGAATTATCTAGCACAAAATGTCAATGCTACCAAGACTGTTTTAAAGGGAATCAAGAATTGGAGACTTACCTAAAAAAACACTGATGCAAATTTTTTTGCTCACCAAAAACAGGAGATGCACAAGCAAGCCAGTAACATTCCTCAAAGGTAGTTACCACTTCTCTAAATAAGAGTATTGGGTGCTAGGTATTAACAACTCACTGAAATCATACCCACATCCCCACCTGTACTACACTGGGATTTGGATAAACCTTTCTGAACCTTACTATGCTCTCTGACTCTCAATATTTATTACCTGTGGGGACAAAGGGGCTTCTCAGTGACCAACTAGCACCCACAGGATAAAGCTAAATTAAGAATCTGAATTGCTTAACTTCTAATTCTTTAATTCCCTGGGCTCAGCTAAGAAAAGTACTATCTGCCATCTATTTCAGTTGCCAGTTAACATCAATTTTGTGTTCTTTTTAAACAGCTAATTTTCATAGGTCATATCTCGAATTGTTCATGATTAGTCAATTAAAATGGTATAATACTCCACTCATAAAATCGGTTTCTGATAATTATTTTAAGTACAGCTAGATAAATCACACATTCAGAGCAACTAAATATGTCACTGATAAAAAAAATTGTGAGCAGGCTTTTGAGCAGAGAGGGTAAGGGAAAGACTCTTAGATGTAGTAGTCTATGAGTCAGCAAGTACCCACTTAGTTTTACAAAAGGTGTAAGAATTAACAATCAAAAGATGACTGGTGGTTTTGTTTATAAAATGTGAGAGAATGCTAATATTTACCTGTGGAAACAATTTCCATCCAGACTGTAACAGCCTCTAGAAAATCAGGTAAATTTTGTTCCGATAGCTTAATAAAATAACACTTCTGTGCTTTCAAAACGTAATACCGACCTGATAACATAATTCCCATGTCCAGCAGGAGCTGCCAGACTCCTACGGCCATAGATCTGCACTGGACCAAAGGACAGTGTTCTAGAAGCCAGTCTACCAGCTCCGACCCAACACAGCTCCTCCTGAACAAAAGGAAAACGATTCATAGTAAGACACTGTTGCCACTTAGTTGCCCGAGAACTGATATTTAATATCATCCTTTCCACTTGCTTTTTTAAACAAGGGACTCGATAATAAATGAACAAGCATCTCTTACTCATCTTTCTGATTTCAGCTCAAATATCACTTCTGTAAGAAAACTTAGAATCACAACCTCTTACACTTTTGCTTCAAATCACCTACCATTTAGTAATTGTACATCTCTCTGAATGAATAATATCTTCTTGCCTCACTTCACAACCATTTTCAGGATATCAGGAACTATGTACATAACTCACTGTTAAACCTCAACAATTAGAACATTTCAGGCACAAAGCAAATTCTCAAAACATGTGTTTGAACGAATGAAGGAATAAATTAAGCAATCCTTTCATTTAAAGATAATACTTCAGTCTTGGTAAGACAAGTACCTCAAGGTGATGGTAATAAACTTTTGTTCAACTCTTTATAGATTTTTATCTAGTCTTTTTGAGAACAAAGTAACTCCAAGAAGATTACACAAAGTTAGGACCACAGTGAGTGGTAAAGAGTTTTGTTTGCTACTCTCCAAACATATTAAATCTTAAAATTTGTCTCAGAGAACAATAAATATGACCATTATTCTTTTTAATATCATCTAAGCAATCTAGCTAAGCAGCATAGATCATAAACTCATAAACCCACACACCCAGATGTGCATGATGAATTCCGCTAACCACATACACAAAAATATCCCCTGTAATCTGTCTTAAAATACACAGCTCTATTAGAAGCATGGCCCAATCTGGGCATTGCAAGCAGTATTTTCAAGCCTACTTTTTCATCTCTATCAGGCTCAGATGAAAACCCAAAAGAAGACAACTTGCTGAAATACAGTTTTCATTTGCAGAAGTTTCACTGAAAATCATTCCCTTACAAAAATGTCACCAAAATGTTTTTTTTTTTAAGATGTATCGTGTAAATGGTTGTCTTTATTCTGTATTTTGGTATTTAAGGACCAAAACATATCAACATTTTATTCCTAAAACAGAAAAATACTGCTTATTTTTTGTGACTGGCCATAGCCATCAATACCTAGAAATCACACAGTAGCCAACAATATGAAGAAATGCCATGAGGCCCTACATTTTCGTGTGTAAAAGGAAAAATAAGCTTTGTGCTGAGATATTTGTTTTGTGGTTTGGGGTTTGTTTGGTTTTGGTTTTGGTTTTATGCCCAGTGAGGGGCTTGAACTCACACCCCCAAGAGCAAGAGTCTCATGCTTTACCGACTGAGCCACCAGGCACCCCTCTGCTGAGATATTTGAACAGATATTCCAGCTTTTGATAAAGCATCTTTTTGGGGCGGGAGGGTGTCACTATCTGAAAGATACTGCAAGGCAATTAGGGCAATACCAGATACGTTTAGTTGCAGGTTAGCATTAAGACATTACAAAGATTAACTGTCAAATAAATGGATGTTTTTTGAAAAATGAGAAAACAGATCACAATAAACTCGGTAATTAGACAACACAGTCAATATTAACTTCTAATTCTATAAGACACCTTTCATGTTAAAGGCTCAAAGTGCTAATTAATTCCTCAACACCTCTGTCAATTAGCCAGCATCTTTGAGCTTGTAAAACACTTTTATCTCATGGATTAAAACACTGTATCATCGTAATCCTTATTCTAAGAACAATCCAGTCCTCAACCTGCTCTCAGCGTCTGACCACCCGCAATAGGACACAACCAAACATTTACTCAGCAAACCAAACTGCCAAACTGCAAAAGGTGGCTAGATGGGTGAGTATGTTTGCCTTGCTCACAAGTGATGGAGAAGAAGTTTCCTTGACTGGGGCTTCTCAAAATTGTGTTTGGGAGCACCTGGGGGGTTCGGTTAAGGAGAGATTCTGACGCAGTGTGGCTGAAGAGGGCCCCGGAGACACTGGTGACTACAAAGCCCCAGTCCGCCAGCTCTAGCTTCTCGCTGGGAAGGGCTCGCTCTGTCTTGGGGAGCAGGGCTGAGTCCACACACTGAAACACGTCCCCGGAACACTGCCGTGACAAACAGTTTGTCGGGGCCCCCCACTTCGGCCAGCAAGCTGTTTCGGGTGCTTGTGATCTCCTTCTCCACCTCAACTTTCCCGAGTTGTGTTTCAAATCTCCTTCAACAATCCATCTGCATGGGGGAAAACCCCACTAGGAACGGGGATAAACACTACCATTAATATCACCAGAGCAGACAGCATGAGGTGAGGGGCCCCTGCACCGAACTCTTCCCCTGACTCGCCGGCCAGGGCTGCAAGAACCCAGCTACTATACCTAAAGCTCCAGGACTGGGGGAGAGCAAGGAGGAAGAGAAGGGATAGATGGAAGGGAGCGATCTCAACACCCAGCTCTTACTCCCAGGGTATTTTCAGTCTTGTACTGGATCCAGAAGCTGTTTGAGCACATGCAGATCTAACTGGAGTTGCAATATGAGGCAGGAACATTGTGATACGGAGGTGATTAGCTACAAGGCTAATGTGACTGCTATGACAAAACATTAAACAGGATTTCAGCTCCAATTTCTGGAGCTGGAAATCTGATTTCTCCTGGTTTCCTTCTGTCTCTAGTTACATTTTTAGCAATTCATTCATGGTACCGCAGACAGAGCCCTAATCTCAAATGTAAATGGGGTGATGGTACTTAGAGACTTACTTAAAGTCTCAGAAACCAGTATGATTTTTTCTGTAGTGCAAAAGGAATAGAAAACATCTAAGTTTTGAAAATAATTCTCATGTAGTACATGGGGAACACTTCACCTCAACTTACTACCAAAGGAAAATGACTCGTCCTAGGCAATCATATCAGCACTTTATCTTTAGGCCCCGGGCACTAATCAATCCTTAGATTGGAAAGATAGGAGGTTCTGGCCCAACCACTGGGAATCTGAAATAGCACAGCACATGCTCTCTCCCCATTCTACTCCCAATGAACCCTAAATCTGTTCTAACTTGGATAGATGGTTCTTTTCCATGAACCTCATTAACGTACGTCTCCCAATGCTTTTTTTAATCTATATCCATGGAGACTGCATACAGCAACTGAGAGCAATGACAGATCTTACACATAGCCTCGTGTGGTAGCTAAAAAGAACTGTAGGAGCCTGCTTACGACTCAAAGCCTTATCCAACCAGTTTTTATTTTTTTAAAATGAAAAAAAAAATTAGATAAGTTTAAAGTTGATATCATCATCTATTTAAGAAAATTAAAAAGGCTCAATGGGGGCGGGGGGCGCCTGGGTGGCTCAGTGGGTTAAGCCTCTGCCTTTGGCTCAGGTCATGATCTCAGGGTCCTGGGATCGAGCCCCACATCAGGCTCTCTGCTCAGCGGGCAGGCTGCTTCCCCCTCTCTCTCTGCTCGTCTCTCTGCCTACTCGTGATCTTTCTCCTCTCTAATAAATAAATAAAATCTTAAAAAAAAGAAAAAAAAAAAAGGCTCTATGTGAAGTGGATCAGCCATAACTGCAACCACTCTTCTCACCTGTCGTGTCTACTTGGCCCGGGCTCCAAACTGAATGTTCTCAGACTTTGGGCTATGAGTTGCTCATGGGGGCTGGAAGGGCAGGAGGGGAGTAAGCTTTTTTCAAGAGGCTCATGAGTCCATATATACAAAACCATGCTTTCTCAACAGAATAGAGCATGTCTAAAGTAGGCCATATTTTTCAAAATCTATATATGTACCAATGTGGTTAATTTACTATGGGATTTTTGGTCACATGGGTGACACAGTTGGTTGAGCATCTCCCTTCGGTTCAGATGGTGATCCCAGGGTCCTGGGACTGAGTCCTGCATCAGGCTCCCTTCTCAGTGAGGAGTCTGCTTCTCCCTCTGCCTCACTCCCTTTGTTTTCATGCTCTGTATCTCTCTCTAATAAAAAAATAAAATCTTTAAAAAAATTTAGTATGAGATTTTAAGGTATTAATTCATTGTAGTTCTCCTAGCCTCCCCCCCAACCCTTGCTCAATGGCACCTCAGAAAACAGATTCTGCCAAGAGTCTGCTTAGAAAGTAGTTGGTAGCATGGGATAGTGACGAGAAAGGTGTGGATAACAGTTACACAGGTGGATATAAAAATCAAAAATTCATCAAGCTATAGCCTCAAGAATTGTGCATTTTAAGTCATGTCTCAATAAAAAGGAGGTCTCTTTCTCAAAAAGGTTGGGAATCACTATCCCCCAAATCCAGGCCATGATGAAATTTTTCCCAACTGTGACAAAGGGAAAAAACAGGAATATTACAATGAGTTTGTGATAAAGCTAAATTTAGTTAACTTAATGAAATGTCCTTATTCTGAGAATCTTTCCTACCATTTTTAAGATTTATTTATTTATTTTAGCGGGGAGGGGCAGAGGGAAAGATTGTCTCAAGCCGACTCCACTCTGAGCCTGAAGCCTGAGGCAGGGCTCGATCTCATGACCGTGAGCTCATGACCTTAGCTGAAACCAAGAGTCGGGTGCTTAACTGACTGTGCAACCCAACTGCCCCTTTCCTACTTTTTTTTGGTGCCACTTATTCTGAGTACTCTTCCTATTCTTTATGGTATATCGCAATCTCATTCCTGTAAGAAAAAATGATAATACATTTTTTTTCTTTTTATTTTTGTAATTTAGTTTTGGTATCGTTTGGTATGGTTTAATATCTTTAGTTGACAAAAGAAAAAGCTCATCATTCACTTTTTTTTTTCCCTTTAAATGGCTCTATGAAAACATGTGTCCTCAACTTTCTAAGTGACCATTCTCTTGGTCCAGCTGTACTTTAAAACTGGCCATTAGCCCATCCATCTACTTTCACTCCTCTGCCCTTACTCACAAGCCAAGGTGGTGAAATGCCAATCCTTTGCCACCTGCCCTTCCCCCTCCTTGCAGTGACCAAGGAGGGGCTCATCCTCACCTGCAAGTTAGAGCAGAATTCCCTCTCCCATCCATCTCCCGAGAGTCCTCAAAGAGCCGTGATAAGGTCCCTGAAGAAGGAACCTAGGCTTACTGAAGTCCCAATGCAGCACGTGCCTAGTACAAGTATTACAAAACACCACATTTCGGAGGAAGCAGAGCAGAGACTGTCTCAGGAACCCATCCACTCATACCTGCAGAGCCCACACTCGAACTTTAGAACCTGGAGTCTACTGTCTTCAGAGAAAAATCACCATCAGTACCCCAAGGAGACGCTTCAACAAACAAACCCTCCCAGTACTGATAGAGCCCAGCTCGCTGTGATCAAGGTTATGATTTTGGCACATTTTTCTTTTATTATTCAAGGAGGATTTTTGACAAGGTGTTAGAAAACCGTGTTACCTGTAAAATCCCTTGAGGTTCACTCTGTCCTTTATCAGGTCAGCTGCCTGAACAATAATAATATTCCTCAATGCTCTTCCTGCACAAGAAGAATTCTCTCCATAAATCTAAATGGAAAAAGACATTCTCCATGAATTTAGAATAATCTGACAATCTGTGAGCTGCCAATAGCACACTATAAAAAAAAAATCATGCCTACATCCCTCGGTTTAACAACACTAGCCTACATAGTTACAGACCAACTACTACCCATTTTATTTTTGTTATCGGTCCGCTTGTGCTATTAAAGCGACAGTAACTATTTTCCAAATAAACTCCTTTAACTATAAGTAATTTTTATACCAAGTTTCCAGAATAAAATGTTTTTTTAAAAATAGTGTTTCTATCAAGACAGCAAACTGAAGCACATTTATACTACATATTACTCTGCCGTATTGATAATGTATTCATGTAAAAGTCTTGGAAGATGGGAAAACATGTTTTCCTAACAGGTGAACATCTCACACTGACATGACGTGATAGGCTGCTGTCTGCTTTGCTTCTAAGCTTCCCTCAGCTGCAGAGCTCATCGTTAATTCCAAGCATCCTGGTTTCATCCACTTCATGATTCCACCCAGCAGATAAAAATTTTACTTAACTTCCTTTTTCATCCTAATCCACCCATGTGCATCTCAGATTCTTAGAGGATGAAGGAGGGTATTCCTTAGATCTAGCAAGGTCCATGTCCTACCTTATATACTACCTCCTTTCTCTATATATGGCACCTTCCTCCATAGTGCAATGCTTTTTCACAAAGCAAACTAAATAAAAATGAACTGTTTTGATGCTCATGAAAATTAATATATATAGGGAATGCATGCTACATCTGTTTACTTATTTCTTGGTGAACTCTTTCTGCACCTATACTACTTTGCACCTATAAAATATTTTATATCTTCTCTTGAAGCAAACCAATTAATAGTATATTGACTATGACTTGACAAGGAACATTCCAATCCCATCCTTATACTTCCCTAATATTCCTAGTGTTGCTTCCTAAACACAACCTGATGAGAAAGTGTGAAGGGCAGGAAATTATTTTTTAACACGTTGTAACTGTATACAAAACAAAACCAAACAAAAAAATGCAACAAGTCAGCTGACAGAAAGTACTACCCCAGGGTGATGGAGGGGCTGAATGGGTGATGGGCATTAAGAAGCCACTTGTTTCGGTCATGATGAGCACTGGGTGTTCTGTGTAAATGATAAATCACTAAATTCTACTCCTGAAACCAGTATTATGCTGTATGTTAAGTAACTAGAATTTAAATAAAAATTTGGAAGGAAAGAAAAAGTATTGCCCTAAAAGAGGTCCAAGTCAGCCCATCCTTGACAGGTCCTGACGAGGTATCAATGCTCATTCACCCAGTCTTTCAAAAACCATCTAATGAGCTACTCTCAGACCCCACTCTAGATGCTGGGGATACAGTAGCAAACATTCAGGCCAAAAAGTTTCAGACCTCACAGTGCCCACAGACTCCTGCTACTCTTACAAAAAAAAAAGGAACTCTTTGTCAAATGATTTTTAAACACGTGAAGCATCCCTATCTTTTTTCAACATAGATACTCTACTAATAGATAACTATAAATAAGCTCCTCTTACACCAAGTTTTTAGTATAAAATATCCACTCTTAAAAATACAGCATTTTAAAAAAAATACAGCATTTTTATTAACACAGCAAATTGAAAAAATACATATTTAACTCTGCCATATTGATAATGCATTCATATAAAGGCTTGAAAGATGGGAAAATATTTTTTTTTCCCTATCTGGAGAACATCTCGTACCATGACACAATTATCAGAGCATTTCAAAAACTCCAGCTGCGTCATCCCCGGGTGAAGGAGACAGCGTGGGAGACAGTGTGCCCAGGAGCAAATGCAAGAGCTGTAAGTAGAGAATTCTATATCGGGATTCACAAATCACTGTTTCAGAAAATGCATTAAGAGAAAAGAATCGTACCTGGGAAGGAGTGTGTTCAAGGTATGGATTGGAAATTCTTCTCGATAGAGTCTATTTTGAAAGAAAGGAGAGGGGAAAAATTAGAACCTGAACAAATCTCTGCACCAGCAGGGTCAATGTCTGCAAGGTGGCAGTCCGACAGTCGTCCAAACCAAAAAATGTGCTTCAGTCTCAAGTCATGGGCCATAAAGGATTCATGTCTTTATTCTCATTCAGTGCAAGCATCTGGTCAACATTCACTTCAATGGGACAGGTTATTCCATTTGAGCAGCTCCCAACTGAAAGGGTACAACTTTACAGAGTGCCATGAAAACACGGAGGTTTTCATACTTGCAATATTATTCTCCATGTGATTTGATTCTGTTTCTCCTTTCCTTTTCATTTCCTTTCACCCCAACTAACTCAGACCCCCATCACTGTACATCTACACTGCTGCTTCAGCCTCTCCATGGATTTCCCTGACTTCTGGTCATGCCCCACAGGCCATCCTGCAAACCTCAGCTGAACAAATGTCCCCTGGCCTTACAGCGGGTCTCTTACTGCTTAGGTGAGTACATCCGAACCACCAGGGTCTGCCTCCAGCGGGTTTCCAGTATTCTCCCTCCAACTCCCTACAGGACAAAAGACCTCCTCATCAGAAGAGCTCTCCACTCCTACCTGCCTCTGCTCACACCATTCTCTCCACACTGGAGAGCCCTCCGTCTTCCCTGGCGCTTCCCTGAATCCCACCAATCGGCTCCTGGGTGAAGCTCCTCCCACCTGCCCC
>CM053614.1:44176770-44189085 GCA_028646535.1 Procyon lotor | reverse complement strand
CTTTGCTATTCGCTTATTTATAGATATTTACATCTCTATCAATTTACTAAGTATTTACTGAATGATTTGAATTGTTGCAGCTCATTTTTCGTATGTAACGATCCAGGAGGCAGCACCACCATCCGCATATGCTTAAGCACTATAGAAGACTACTATCGTTTCCCATTGTGGTATGGGAAACAGAAAAGAGGAAACTAACATTTGATGAGCTCCCAACCTATGTTTATAAGCTCTTTACAACTCTATTCCAAGGCTTGCTGTCTTTTGAGATCCTATTGTTTTTAGTCTGCCGCCTCCCCTTCTCAAAATCATTGGCTGAATTACAAAACATACCCTGCCAGTCATCACCTTTCAGCATCTGAACCTTCTACCAAACCTTATCTAAGTCACAATTCCCATTCTGCATCTTCCCCACTCCACATGGCTCCCCTGTTACTTATCTTAATTAAACTGAAAGAAATACACAAACTCTTTCCAGAGATGCCAATTGGTTTACTCTGCTAAAGATCTGCAAACACTTCAAAAAAAAATGAAATTTACAAAGGTAGACGGGCCATTTTTAATTCCCATGTATTAAAATAAAACATTCACCCACCCCTTCTGGTGTGGTATTATACACATTCCCAATCAGCCCTTGTCAGGCCTTCTGTCATCTGAGCCTATGTAATATATCCACTTATTGAAATACCAAACAATTAAAAATTTGCATATGCACTAGCTTTATCATTCAAGGATGAATCATCATAAGTGATTTTTCTCCCCCTAAATAGACTTTTAAAAGTCAATATGGCAGGCCAGAACTGACAGTCTTTATTACTCATCTAATTGCCTGAATCAGCTCAGAAAAGCAACAACTTCACATGATTTAGCTAAAAAAAAAAAAAAAAAGAAAGAAAGAAAGAAAAAAGAAAGGAAGGAAGAAAAGAAAGCTTTTAGGTAGAAACAAGTTCTCAAGAACTAGGTAGAGGAACTTTCACAAAAGAAAGCAAACCATTTCCTTTCTCTCGGCGGCCGACCTGAATCTGGCCATCTCCACACTAGTGTTACACTCACACAATTCTAATTCACAGCAACTTCCCCACGGATGGCTGGTTTCAAAAGATGGGTAAGGTGAGTAAATAAAGCCATGAGATTCTGCCATGCTGACTAGATAACAGTGACAGATAAGCTATTAGCCCACAGGGAATCGACCAGAGCAACATAACAAGAATGGCCTTTTCCAGAACACAATACCTACATTTGTTGTCAGAAACTCCTGTGAAGCGCTCTCGGAACTGGTCCCAGGAGGGCTCAGTTTCATTGATGCTCTAGGACAGCGGCTCTCTAGCTCGGCTGGGCTCCAGGAAGCCACAGAGCTCCCTGCAGAACTCTGTTAAGTTCTGATGTGTTAAACCTAAAACAACCCTCCTAGCTATGTGCTTTAGAGACCACTTTTTGTTAGTTGTTGATATTGACCCAAAATAGCAAGTGTCAAGACTTGGAGGAAAAAGAACATGGACTAGTCTATCCGTGACCCATTTTTAAGAGGTATTGGGAAATTATGTAATTTTGTCAGAGGAACACAGTGGGCCAACTTGGAAGAATCTGAGAATCGCTGCTCTCAATCACCTCCCAGATTCCTCTCCAGCATTTACCTGAAGGAGCATCTATCACAAGAACACCCTTAAAAATGTACCCCTCTCTGTCTTGGTATTGTTTCCTAATATGTCATTAGCTGTTTTCATCCCTTCTTTGAATCCCTCGGTTTTATTTCTCCTCTGAGCATTCCAAGGCTTCATCTAATCCTTTCAGTAGCAGTGAACTTCCATTCATTTCTCATTTACAAAAGCACCTGCCGAGCTCCTTGCCAGGCACCGTGGGAGCTTTCAGAAACATACACAAGGACATGATGCCATTCCTCATCTAAGTCCATTTACCAGAACACACAGGATCTAAAGAACACTTTAAACCCATGAATTCTTTTACTTGATCCTCATTTCCTATCAATTTCCTCTATAATAGTGGATGGCTGTTCCCAGTGACAGAGTGTCCTCTTTTAAGTGGCTCTCACCATAATATCTCATAATACAATGCCCAGGTGAAATGATGTTTTTTTTTTTCCCCTTTTATTTCCAATTTCTTAGAATTACTTCGGCTACATGCAATGATACTTTCATGAAAGACTTATCTCTACCACAGAGAGAAGACTAGTGACAATACAAATTAGATTTAATTCAAATTTATTTCTTCTCCTTTCCACTTTAGTGAACCATGGAAAAGGATTCCCTAAATGATTCTAGGCAAATATCTTTTATATTTTAAACATGTATTAGAAAACTGCAACCCCTTAATATTCACAAACGAACTTCCAGAAACAAATAATGGCATTACTCAAAAGGGTAATTGGTTAGCAATCATGTGTTACCTTCATTTTTTTTAAAGTTAGGTGTCTATTGAAGTTAAATTGTAATGGTCCAAGATGCTGGGTCTGAACCAAGCACAGAACTCATTCCAGAGTCAGTGAGAATATCTTACTACACTGTATGACAGACTTATGGCACATTTCTTACTAGCTCTTAAAGGGGATGCCTTAATACTCTCCTTAGATTGAATTAAATACCTAAGCAGCTAAGAGGAGAGAAGGAGGAGAAAGACTGAATCATTTCAATCCCCGCAAAAGCATGATCTGCTCCATTTCAAAGAGGAACCAACAAGAACTAGCAAATGTATTGGTGCCTTGAGAATTCAGTTCCTGACATGACTGTCTGTCACCTGCAGCCATTGCCCTTTCCGTATTCTGGGCCATCAAGTAGAAAATGAAGACATTACAGTGGGATGAGTGCACTTGCTTCTCTTACAAACCTAGGAAACCAGGAAGCTTCTGAAGTTACCAGAAGGCCCCTATGTAAAGAGATGACTACCGACTCTAACAATAAGGGCTGTGACCGAGCAGGCTGTCCAATAGAGTTCTAAGACTGTGCGTCCTTTTTAAGCCGCAGGATACAGTTCTAGCTCAATCAGAGCTTGATCAAGGTAAAAGGGACCCAACCCCAGACAGTATGTGGGCTTGAGAATTACACAGCATCACAAGTCGAGGATGATGCAAGCTGGAGCCAACCGCTGAAGGGAAAGCATGTGGCAGAGCACCCCGCCCACAGGCTCTCAGGCCTGCCACCCCGGCCTCGGGGCCCCAAGGGATGTGCTCCCACCAGTCGGTCACCGCCACAAAGGCCATTTGTGATAGCACCTTCTCAGCACAGCCTTGCCACACCAACGTCAATCATGTTCTCAAAATTGTCCTTTTCTACTGCCCAGTGAGGTGTTAAGAAAAATGGAATGACATGGAAAGCGGCAGACACGTTTACTAATCACCTCCTTGGTCTTCAGCACTTTCCCATAGTGGTAACTGCACCCATCTATTCACATTTTTACAGACAAGAGGCCTGAGAAAAAGAGAAATTAAGAAATTTCCTTCAGTGGGGGCCTTGGGTCCTGCAGTTAAGCATCTGATTCCTAATTTTGGCTCATGGCATGATCTCAGGGTTGTGAGATCGAGCCCTGGATTATGGAATCTGCTGAAGATTCATTCACTCCCTCTGCCCCACTTCTCCCCCTCTCCCTCTAAAAAAGGAAGAAGGAAGGGGGAAGGGGGAAAAAATGACTTCAAGTCCCTGAGCTGGAAAGTTAGAGCCAGGACTGAAACAAAAGTGACTGCTTCCAAGGCCACCGCTCCGCTGTAATAGATGGCATGCTCTCAGTTACTAACGGGGCTTCCACTCTGTGCTAAGGATTGTGCGAAGTATTTCACACGCAACATACCACTTAATCTGTGAAGAACTTCGTGGTAGGTACTACTATTAATTCTATTTCACAGCTGACAGGACTAGACTTCAGGAGGTTAAGAAACTCACCCCAGTCTGCAGCCCAAGCCCATCTATAGTTACTGCTCCACAGGTGTCATTTACAGATTGTGACAGCCGAAGAGCGACACGACAAACGAGTGCGTCTCATTGCATTCAGAAATCACAAACAGCACTAGCTCCAGTGAGTCTCAACCCCTACATGTAGATTCAAGCCATCCGAGAAACTGGAGAGACAAACTCAACAGGAGCTCACGTCCCACGCCCAGAGCACAGAATTACAACCTCTGGGAGCGGGACCCTGCCCGGCTCCCCAGGTGGTTCTAATGCGTGACCACTGTACAGATCAGTGGTTGGAATTGGCTATCAGAACCTCCCATCATCCACTTCAACTATGAGACCCAGATTATCCTTCAAACTGCCTCCTCCGCAGGCCCGGCTGAGTTCAGAAACTCACAAGGGTACGAGTCCTTTGAGAAAGCATCGGAATCTGTGGCTGAGCTTCTAAGTCTGGCTTGTGTACAACAAAGGGCCAGTGTTTCTGGAAATCCCACCTTGTCCCTGTTTGTGTTATGCCTCTTATTTTTACCCCATCCCAGACACAGTACCTAAGCCAAGGTACTTTCGTGTCTGCAGAAATGAAAGAAGCTACATACCTTCTGAAAAGGCATACCCTTTTAATGGCATCCGCAGCATTAAACTTAATTTTTACTTCCCATTAGTAAAGGGCTCTCTTCTAGTATCAACATGTTTGCCTCACTTAACAGCTAAAGTAGAAAAGTGAAGTGGGTTCTAGGAATACTTATAAGTATTTCGAAATCTTGCCTGCCTAGGAAAATAAATCAGCAAGAAGCAGCAGCTTCTGGGAAAATATACACAATAGGTACAAAAGAAACAAACCCCAACCTGTGATCAACCTGGTTTTTATTCAGTTCTTGGGAAAATCTTTCTTCTTGGTGCATTTACAAGCAAGAGAATAGTTCTGCCCAACACGGTGGGGTTTTCTGGTTAATGCAATCACAGAAAAGCCTTTAAAATTTAGGAATCAAGGCACTAATGATTTTAGCACAGTTAAATTAGCAAGCTTCCTTACCTCCATTTGCCCCTGGATTCCCTACTTGTATTATCGTCAACCCACCCAGATATACCTGGACTCCAAGATGAACCCTTTCCACAGCAACCAACATGAAGATGTTATTGCCGAGACCCTCTGAGCAGCAAAATAACCAAAGAACTGCATTATAACCCACAGAGTAAATATTCATGAGTCCATACTGATATAATGACTGAATAAATAAATATTGTGCCAAGCAGGCAGGACAGAGTGGGGAGAGCTCTTCCTACAGAATTCCAATTACTAAGTTCAAGAAGAGGAGGAAAACAACCACCATTAGGCAAATACCACAGTATAAAATACTGCAGACAAAAAAAAGAAAGCAGCAGATGCCAAAATTAGTGAACACAAGAGTGATAGGCTATCTGCTCAGTGTCGAAGTGGCTTCTCACAAGTCAGTATGTATGGAGGAGAAAAGAGTCACTTTTCAGTGGGGCACAGCAGACCTCACCGTAAGTGATAAAAGTTATCACCAATCCCGAGACATGTTGACATCATTTGCCCACTGAAACGATACAATGAGGAAGGCACTTCTATGGCATTTTATACAATTGTGTACCTGAATTCAATGAGAAAACAGACAACTCCAAATCGAGGGGTGTACTTCAATATAAGTAAGCCTTTAACTCTGCAAAGATTGTCAAGGCTCTGAAAGACCAAGAAATACTGAGGGGCTCTCCCAGGTTGGAGGGGACAAAAGGAAACACGGTGAAAGGCCATGTGTGATTCTGGACTTGGATGAGGACATTGGTGGGACAATGGGCAAACTCTGAACAAGGTCGGTGTTTGAGTTAACTATGAAAGCTGTTCTTGTCAAGTGCACTGTGGTTACATAAAATGTTAACATTTGGGGAAGCTGGATGAAGGTTTTAAGAGGACTCTTTGTACTATTTGTGAAACATGTAAGTCTGAAATTTATTTCAAAAGGAAAAGTTGAAAAAAGAAAAAGTAATGGCCTCTTTCCGCCCCACAAATAAAGTTTCATAAAAACGTTCAAATATTATTTCAAAATAAACCATCTATTTATTTGCTAAAAGCTGCATGGTCCTTACCATAACATTTTCTCAGGCTGCAAAAGAGAATGACCCTGCTTGCCACTCTGTGCACTCTGACCTCTAGCACAAATCACATTTATCTCCCTAAAACATCTTCTTACATAGTACCTTGTCTTTTCTTAAAAAAAAAAATAGCTATTTAAAAAATACAGTCTCCTCTCGCCGAGTGCTCACAATGTGCCCAGCAGACAATACCCTCAAGGATACCCTGCCACACTTCTGTCCTACAAAGGCTCTGCTCTAGCCGGGCAGACAGCCTGATTTTTACTATGCAAACTGTACACATTCACCTCTGTGCCCAAGCCCTGGCTATGAGCTCTGCTCCCTGCATTTCTCTACATTTCCACACTCTGCTCTTCCTGAGATCCACGAAAATGCTGCATGAAGCCCCCTCCAGCCCTGAGCCTCCCATGACTAACCACTGCCCCAAACACTCTAACACTTGTCTTACCTGCCACTGGGATATAATGCCTCCTGCTTCCATCTGCACGTCTGTGCCGGCTCTCCTCAGCCAGCCTGGCAACCCCCCAATCCCTTCTGTAAATCAAGGCCCTTCTATGGTGTGTAGCAGGGGATGACCACCCATGGGTGACCTTCCCCCTTGTCACAGAACCTGATGTTCCAGACTCTCAGGCCAAGTGGCAAAGGTGATATGACCACCTCAAAATCTATGAAACCCAGTGCCATTTCTGCCATACAACCACCACCCTTCCTTTTTTTTCTTTTTAAGATTTATTAAAAAAAAAAAGATTTTATTTATTTATTGGCCAGGGAGAGAGAGAGAGAGAGAGAGAGAGAGAGAGAACAAGCAGGGGGAACAGCAGAGGGAGAAGCAGGCTTTCCACTGAGCAGGAAATCGATCCCAGGACCCTGGCATCATGACCTGAGCTGAAGGCAGACACTTAACCAACTGAGCCCCCCAGGTGCACCCAACCTCTACTTTTTTTTTTTTTAAGATTTTATTTATTTATTTGACAGAGAGAGACCACCACCCTTCCTTTCTCTTCTTTCTCAATTCTGTTTTAAGTGGTCCAGTATGCAGCAAGACTATATACATAGTATATTTCTATACACTGAATTATTTACCTGCTCGTCTTAAAACTTAAAGATACATTTGAATACCAATTGTTTCTTTGTAGTGAAAAACACTTCCATAAGGTCACTTTGTGTGGAGTCTTCAAGAGTAAAAAAAAGTTCGCTTTTCTTCTATGTTACTGGCCAGTCAGAAACACGCCTTGGAGCAGTCACCTTTCTTTCCTTCCTTGGCTCTGGGAATAAATTAGTCTCTTAAATGTTTTCTTCTTAGTTTGTACATAAATTTTTGCAGGAGAGGGAAGATTTAGAAAACTAGATCTAGATTTTCTTTCTCAATTACTCATGTAAGACATACAAACAACCTCAGAAATACAGCCCCAGAAAAGCTATGGTGAGGTCACCCGGCCTGCTTCACAGCCTTCACCTGCACTCTGAATCAGGTGGGAATCTGGATCAGGAGTCCGGAAACTACAGCCCACAGATCAAACCCAGCTGCCACCTGTTTTTAATAAAGTTTTATTGGAACACAGCTGCGTCCATTTGTTTACATATGGTCTTTGGCTATTTTCTTGCTAAAAATATTTACTATATAGCACTTCACAGAAGAAGTTTACCAACCCTGGTCTAGATGATCAAATTTTACATTACAGGAGGTGCTCCATAAACTCCCTGGCAGTACATTCCCGTGCTCAGTTAGTTACTGATAAGAATTTCTTTCCCTCTTGAACCCCATTATCTCCCACTGCCGCTGGAAGATTACTTGCTCCAAAATGTTTAAGGCACATTTCCATCTTCACTTACATGTCACATAAAAGCAAGAAATAGTTCAAAACAATTTCTGACTCCCAAGATTAAAACAAACAAAAAAGGAGCAATTAGTTTCACAAACTCCTCCTTCTAAATTAGGAACTTCAAACCTTTGCCACAATGTAGACAAGTCTAGACTTCACAAAACTTATGCCAAGGGTCAAATATACAAAAGTACTACTAAATGCAAGAATATTCTGTTTGAAATACCTGAATCTTGCGCACAGTAGTCTCTCTGCTTGGAATGACTTCCTCCTCATACATTTAAATTTTCATTGAGTTTATTTTAAAATATATTCATATGCTCGATACTCCCGTTAGAACTTCTTACGTACTTTCAAAAAGTACTTTAGATTCCAGCTACTTATTAACATTTGGATTCTCCCTAGTTTATTTTAAGAATCTTAAAGGTAAGGTCTGTATTTTACTCATATATATAAATAGCCACAATATCTAACATGATATACTGCACACAGTTAATTCTCACTGAATGCTTGTCAAGGAAAAACAAATGCAGCTCTGATAATACCTTCCTCAAGCCCTCGCCCCTTTGGGAATTTACAGCTCCTTCCTCCATGCCCTGAACCTTCTTCTCCTGGGAGGCAAGCCTTGTGTGGTGGTTACAAGCAGAGCTCTGAATTTTTATGGCTTAGATTCAAAGCCCATCTGTATTGCATGTCCTTGAACGAGTTATTTAAACTTTTTGCCTCTTTCAATGTCTTTAAATGGGAGAAATAAAATCTACCCATAAGGTTGTTGTAAGGATTAAATGACTTAAAACAAGTGTTCTCAAACTTCATGCATCTGGAGGGCTTATGAAACCAGATTGCTAGGCCCCATCCCCGGAAGTTTTGGGTTTAGCAGGTCTGGTCTGAAGGGTGCCTATGATTGTGCATTTCTAATGTATAGAGTTTAAAAAAAAATAAATTATTTATGTATTTGACAGAGAGAAAGAGAGTGCACACAAGCAGGGGGAGCAGCAGAGGGAGAGAGAGAAACAGACTCTCTGCCAAGCAGGGAGACCGATGTGGGGCTCCGTCCAAGGACCCTGAGATCATGACCTGAGCCAAAGACAGATGCTCAACCAATGAGCCACCCAGGCACCCCAAATATGTGAAGAGTTTAGAACAGTGCCTGCAGCGGAGTGAATGTTAACTCGTGTTGCTGAGCGTTCACCAAACTTTCCTATTACCATGTCCGTGAGTGTGGGTGTCACCTACTACACTGTAAGCTTCTCAAGGGACAGGACTGCATGTTTTTCATCCACATCCCTAGGTCAGGTCAGAGGGCCTATGACAAAGCAACACAAGTGGAGGAGCCCTGACAGAAATCTCTGTTCCTCGCCCAAGGATCACCCTGGTTGGAAAAGAAAACAGGATTTGTGGGGGAAAACTCTCCCACATTCCCAGGGGTTTCACGTCACGCATGACCCATTGGAGTTAGGTCCCATATCCCACACTTGGGAGTCTGCAAGAGCAAACTCATAATCAGAGCTTGTACAAGGCTCTTGGGACCAGCTCTGTTCTCAAATGGCTGCAGAGTTTCTATGGGCTTTTGTCAATGATAATCACCTGCCACTACTACTGTCTGAGACTCTAGGTACAGTCAGGGCACCAGGGGGGCTCAGTGGGTTCTGTACCCTACTCTTGATTTCAGCTCAGGTCATGATCTCAGGGTCATGAGATGGAGCCGAGTCCCACGTCCGAGCCAGGTGTGGAATCTACTTAAGATTTCTCTCTCCCTCTCCAGCTCCCCCTCTCCCCACCCCCACATGTGCGTTCTCTCTCTCTCTCTCTTTCTCCACACACACACACACACACACACCCTCTAGGTAAAGTCAATTCTTTTACAAACAAGATTCATTTGGACGCTGCCAAGTGGAAATTCATTCCACTTGGAATGAATTGAACGAATTCACTTCAAATGAATTGAAATTCATTCAATTTCGAAATTCATTTGAAATTTATACCTTTCCAGTTATTAACTAAGTACCTTCTTCAGCATTCCCAAATCAATGAGTTAATAACTGATTTTACAATTGAAGAGAATCAGTATTTCCCTAGCAGTCTACAATTTCACATATGCAGCTTACGAAATTCAAGTCACTTGCCAAGCTAGGGTTAGGACACAGATCCTCCACAATTTTGCAAATAATCCTAACAGCAGGGCTGTGACCCCGTGTGCAGACTTTTGGTATAGGTAAGATCATTTTTCTAGTTCCCCGAAGTCATTTAAAGCAGCTGGGAACTATTACTGCCTATAGTGTGTAGTTCCAGTCTGAAGAACCATCCTCTTGATGGTCGTAGAGTAGCGTCATCTCATTGGTCAGCAGCTTACCATTTGCCACAAGGAGTAGGCATGCGCCCTCCTTCTCTTCAGGCTCTGACTGCATAGAAAATGTGAGCTTAGTTGGCCTTCGCTTCACAAGCACTCAGAGGGCACTTGGGTCTTACAGGCTTGTGGCCCTTTTTTTTTTATCTTGGGTCACATGTCCTCCTTCTGCTCATACTCTTGACTTTTTTAAAATCCGCAGTCCATTGAAGGCTCGCTGTATAGCCTCTTCGGCTTCTTTCTGTTCCTTCGCCTTTGCTGACACCTCCTACCAGGAATACTACAGAATCGGAATTCCGTTCAGATCTTGAGCATCTCTCCTTTTGGTGTGTCCAACCATGACACCCTAACTCTCGCTTCTCTTAATCCGCTAAGATCTGACGCCACCAAGCACGAGGTTCATGGCGGGGCCCCTCCCCCTCAGGCCCCTCTCCAAGGCAGACAGAGTCTGGCCAGGACTGTGCCCCTCTCTGCGGCCGCTGGGTTCCCCGTCCTAACTGTATGCACACACCTGTTCGCCCCCAGACCCGACTGACATGCTCTTCCACCCCCACTGAATCACCTCCTTTCTGGTCCCCTACCGAATTATTTCTTCTAACTTGTCTGCGCATCTTTTCCTTCCTCTAGTAAGTCTTCAGAGAGAGCCCTCCTTCAGACTGCTTCCCTGCTCCCCCCACTGTCTACTCTGGTACAACGGCCCACTACGGTTCCGGCAAACATTACCAGTGACCCTTCAACTGGAACAAGACAGCCCGCCCCTGCCCCACAGGTCACCAGGGCAGTGTTCAGATGTTCTGGAATTCAAGGAGATCTCGAGGTCTCTGTTCTCCCCCTACAAATTCCCCTTCCACCATCACAGACATCAGTGACTGCCCATCAATTCTCCCTGCTCATTATAGGCCTCCCAATAGAAGCTTCTGGAATGCTGTGACAACTGCCTGGCAAGTATTATCTTCCTCAGGTCTCATCTAGCTGATCTCAGATGCTACTAATCAACAAATAGCTACATTCTTCCACCAAGTGTGGTCTGTGGCGCAGACCCGAGCACTGCTGGGAACTAGAGATCCTTGGGCTCCACCCACACACCGACACAGTCAGAGGAGGCATAACAAGATCCGCGGCTGAATCACATCAAAGTAAAGCTCCCAGAGCGTTCACCTATACTGCCTGGATAGAAAAATCCTGCTTCTGCCACACGTGTCTCTAACTCATAAAAAGCCCCTGAAGGTATCAACAGAGGTCCTCCTAAAAAAGGTCATATGGGCAAAATGAGTTTTGAAGATGTTGCTTATTCTAGTCTTAAAGATGAAAAAAAAAATGCACCTAAGGATATTGGAGATGCTAAAGATCTCCTGCAGGAATCCCAAGTTTCTCAAACACATCTGACCAAGGAATTTTAAAAAAATTATTTCTATAAACAGCTGTTACCATCTCAAAGCGTGTTATTGGTGTAAATGGACAGCGGTAAATTAAAAGCCTGCCCCAGAGATGAAGCACTTCCATTTGACAACTACAAAGCATGGCATTTACTCTTCTGGCTCATGTAACAATGACTTTTAAGTACATATGTTAATCAAATTCAGTAGATGTTGCCTCCTACCTTCATGGTTGGGGAGGTCAAGCAGAGACCAGCCTTGGCAGGACACTACACATCCTAGATGAACAAGAAGGAAAGAGGCCAAACACCAGAGCTGCCAAATCCCTCACTTAAACCAGCCTGTGATTCTCCCAAACTTCCTGGACATACTCCGCCTCTTCTCTTTACTGTTTTTCACCATCTCGGAGGAAAAAATCATATCAGATTCCAATTTACTTGTAATCAGCTATAGAGGATCCAAAAGGGGGGCGCCTGGGTGGCTCAGTCGGTTAGATGTCTGCCTTCAGCTCAGATCTTGATCTCAGAGTCCGGGGATGGAGCCCAGCATGGGGCGGGGCGGGGGGGGGAGAGGCGGGTCCCTGCTCAACCGGGGAGTCTGCTTCTCCTTCTGCCTCTGTCTTTCCCCCAGCTTGGGCTCTCCCTCTCCTGCTCTCTCTGATGAATAAATAAATGAAATATTTTTTAAAAACTAAAAAAACAAAAATAAAAGATCCAAAAGCAACTTCAAGGTTTTTGTGTTCACCCCTCCTCTTTCAG
>CM053614.1:44150172-44176270 GCA_028646535.1 Procyon lotor | reverse complement strand
GCCTGGGTGGCTTCATTGGTTGAGTGTCCAGTTTTGGTTCAGGTCACGCATGATCTCATGGGTCATGGGACGGAGCCCCACGTTGGGGTCTGTTCAGAATCCATCTCAGACTTTCTCTCCCTCTGCCTTCCCCCATGCTCTTTCTAGAATAAATACATCTTAGAACAAAAAAAAAACCCCACCTCATTGATGGAATATAAAACTGAATTAGACCAAAATCTTTTCAAAAGAACACAAGATTGAAATCTCTTTATTTTTTTCTAAGAGCTATGCCCCTCTTCAGGGTATGAATCTTGCAGAAGCTTTGTATTTGTACACCATTTTGAGATTGATATTATTTGTGTCCCTTGGAATAAGAGACCAAGACTTCTTTAAAAATAGTTACAAGAGCTACTGAATTGACCAAGAACTTTTAAGAAAGGAGTACATTCAGGAGTGAGCAAAGAACCAGGTTTTCTTCTCTCACAAATCTCAAAAGTCATGAATTAAAAAACACTTGTTTAGAATACTGAAATAGTGTTAAAAGCATACTTACAATGAAGCTTTTCCACCCTCTGGCATTAAATGCATATGATTCTGGAGACTGGTTGCACAACAATGTGAATGTTCTTAGCACTATCGAATACTCAAAAAAAGTTAAGCTGGTAAATTTTATGTGTGTTTTGCCACAATTAAATATTTTAAATTTTTAAGCCGTATTTGATAGACTCTGAAATTCCAAATTTACTTAAAATGAATAATCGGCAACACGAAGTACATAAGCACACAACAAAAGCCATACCATCCAGGTTGAAGGTTCTCTTCCAGGACACACTCACTTTCCTCCGTCTCCACACCATGTGGGGATCCGGCCTTGTCAAACCCACGTCTTAACTTCACTGATGTTTCACATGGCAACGGTTGGAAATGTAATCGCAAGCAAATGAAGCTCCAGGACTTAATTAACAGAATTGTGTGCCCATATTTTCTTCTTATGAATATATTTAAATACAGCACAAAGGTCATCATTTAAATAAAGCCTTAAACATGAAGGTAAAAATGAGGGCTGTTCCACCTGCGGGGCACAGAACTTGGCTTGTTCCTAGCAAAGCCCTTTCTCCCTCTATGTTCAACCCACGTTTCAATGCTAACAAAAGGCTTTCAAGAGGCGATCCCCGTTTCTTATTTCTGACTATATCTGACACACATGGGGAAACTCATTTGGAAAGCTTTTCAGTCACAAATGAATGCTATGTATGACTCACAGCAGGCAATTCCTTTCACAGACTTCTAACTGAATGTAACCCAAGCTGGACAACAACACTTCCACACAACCACAGTCCTATCAACCATCAGGTGATGCATTAAATCTTGAACCCCCTTCTCTCTGGCTTTTTCACACCCTTCTAGGCCTGCGGGAGCAACCAACCCACCGCAGGGTGAGTAGGGACCCAACTGAAAGAAGCTGTGACTGGTTTTTGAAACCCGGGCCTCTGGAACTTTTTTGACTGCCGCCCACAGTAAGGAGTACATTCTCTGTGGTGACCCAGGTCACACAAACCTATGTTTTTCTGTATATAACTGAAACAAAACACTTTTATTCACCCCTTCTACTGCCCGCCAAGTGAGATAAACTCTGAGCCTGTTATTTTATATACATTCGTATGAAATGTTAACATTTCATTATGATTCTACAATTCTCATGTTCAACTGCCAATGAAAAACTTCCACTTTGTTTTAGCTACTTGAATCTTCAAACTATTCAGACAAATACTTAAGTACTTACATTTTTACATATTTGAAATCAGGCTGACCCGAAGGGTCAGGTAACTATACACCTAGATATTATATGCGTGTTTATGTAAAGAGAGAAAAAGAGACTAACCTACTAACCTTGGGACCCAAAACAGCATATTCAACACATGAGATATATTAAGTCATTGATTTTTTTTTTTTTTTTAGTAAAGCTTCTGTAAATACTCTGGTTTGCCAGAATAGCCAACCCTCAATTTCTTACTTAAAGGAAAGGCTATTTCAATGAAACAATGCATAATATAATTTTCTTTGAACCAAACTGAAAAGGGATACCAATACGTATTGCAGAAATCTTCTGTTCTTGTAAAAATCATTAATATTAATAATAAATATTAATAACAGTGCTAATTAGTAAATATTAATATGTTTAAATATTAATGCTACATTTTTATGGGGCGGGCTATAAAACCCTTCCTCAAGGTAGGATGGTTTCTCTTCTACAAGAGTTTCCATTTTGGCTGTTTTTCATTTAACAAAATAACAAGAGGAAAAACTAAAGCAGGTATTAATAATGATCATGAAAATATAGTATCAAAAAAAAAAAAAAGTGGCAGCAAAAATTTACTAGACCAACCCTAAGGGTAGTATAGTAAAACTGAAGTCCGAAATGTACAGACTGTGATCTTTATGTCTCCTGTTGTGAATAATGTTCCATAACCCATGTTTCTGAGGGAACTGCAAAGAACTGAAACAAAGCCCTTGAACCAAAGTTGGCAATTTGTGATCAAGGGAAAAGCTAGTTTGAGCAAAGAACAGGTTGTAGGCATGGAAGGAAAGCTGTGGCCTAGAGAGCAACGTAGCATTTGTTTAGCAGTTAAATGCCCATATATATACATGTATATGCACAAATTCAATTAGAAATAAATACTTATCAGACATTAATATATACTTAGGATTTATCAGTCACTGTTTCAAGCACTTTGGGCAAACATTAACACATTTATTCCTCATAACTGTCCTTGGGGGCACAGAATGATTAGATGACTAGCCCGAGGTCATTCAGCTGGTGAGTGGCAGAGCAACACAGGCCAGCTAGTTTCACTGCTTTTCATCCCTACGTTCAGTGGCTTCTTCTCTGCCAATGTCCTGCCCCTTTCGAAACCTACCTCTCCAGGCTTCCGATAATTCTGCAGGCTGACTTGCACTCCAGCATCCTTCTAGTAATTTCAGAGTTGGTTTCTCTCATTTGCAATCAAGACCCTTGACTGACTCAGTCCCAAATCCAATTATAAAGACAAGCTTATGTGAACACAAAAGCCTCCTCTGTACTCCCGCCCAATAACAAGACAATTACCTGAGGAACATGGAAAGGGGGGAGAGGCATATTTGTCATGTAAATGAGCCAAATCCTCATCTTACAGGGTGAAATGTATGGAAGGAAGAAATATTCAAGCAGGTGGAGGTGGATTTCATGTGAATAGCTACAGAACTTCACAATTTTCTACCTGAGCCTACTGTGTAAAGCAGCTCTGAGTATCTTCGGGCCACAATTCCCCGGACTTCACACACAGAAACTTCAGAACTGGAAAAAGTCAGGAGTGATTAAAGGAAATAAACACTCCCTTGTATATGGGTCAGCTGCCTCTCTTCCCACATAGGCTATCGTCTCCTACCTTATGTTCCCCTACCTAACCCAAGGTTGGGTGTGAGGGCAGCTGGCACAAAGCTTATCTGGCTTTGAAGGTCGGGCCCTGGCACTGAGCAGATGCAGCCTAAGGACAAGGTGTTGGGAGGGAGGGAGGGGGGAGGCATCCTTTCTACCTGCTTAGAGCCCATAAAGCAGCACGGACTCTGACACGACCATCAGAATGGGAGCAGACGGCCCTAATTTAGTACTCCTTCTCAGAACCAAAAAACCAAAACCTCAAAAAAATATTCTAAAGATAAATACCATTAGTCATTTAAAAAGCATCCCCTTTCTTTATTCTTCACATAAGGTGACTTCTATGCACAGAGACAATTTTTCATTCAACCACACCAGAGTGCACATGCTCGAATGCTCTCTCTTTCTCTCTCTCTGTCATTGATAATTTCTTAAATAACAGTCTTGGGAGTCTAAGAGACCTTATGTATAGAATACAAATAAACTTTGGTCATATTTTGGACAGAGTTATATTCCTCCCAAAATTGGAAACTTATTTTGAATTCTTGCTGGTTTTTAGCTGCCCATGAAAACAGAACGAACGTCAATAAATCCCGGCATCCTGTCCTCCCAAACTCTGACTTCTCAACCCCAAGACCTCTATGGGAGACCCTGGCCTCCGCTGCCTGGACTACAGCCCCCTAAGTGATTCCCCTGCCTTCAACCTCTCCTTTCTCCATTCTGGACACCACCCTCCCACACTGATCTTTCTAAGGAAATGCTTTTGTCCACTGATGGTGACAGCTGCCTGTCAGGTCATGTCTACATATGGTCTCAACTTTATTCTGTCCCCCGAACCCACACATGCATCTCATAAACTAGTTCCAAAAGGTCAACGTGAAGCACAAAAAGAATAAGGACAATGTGGCAGGTCTTCTATAAAGCTGTATTTATTTACTTACGAAGAGCAGTCCTTTAGTAGGGGGTTGTGTGATCTTTGGTTTTGTGTTGAAATGTCTTTCTCTTACGAAATGTAAGACCTATTGAATTTTTTTGTGCCCGCATTTGGCAAAATGAAAGCTTGAAGTCACAAGTTAGTTCTCACTTTTTATTTTTTATTTTATTTTTTAGAGGCAAATCTTTGTGGCTCTTCACCTATTTATTTTTAATTTTTAAATTTGAATATAGTTGACACATCATGTCACATTAGTTTCAAGTGTGCAACATAGTGATTCAATTTCTCTATATCTATGCTGTGCTCACAGTTCTCATTTTTAAAAAAAAATTTTATAAAAAAAAAAAACTTCATTAAACATGAAGTTTGGTAACCTCTATAGTATACAGGTTTTCCATGGATATTTTCCATGGCTGATTACAAGGTTAATACAAAGACAAACTCAAGGTTACCTATCACGTTCCCTCAATTTACAAGTCCAACCCTTTAACACTGAACTCCAGCCAGGCCCGTCCCTCAATGTCCCTATCACACACCATGCTCCTTTCTGCCCAGACCTGTTCTACTGTCTTCCTCATCTATTATTCTTACCAACTAGTTAGTCCTTGAATCCTACCTCTACCCAGTAGTTTCCTTAAATTGTACTAATCAAGCTCATCTCCTTTCTCCTCATAGTATATATCCTCTAAAGCAATTATTCTTAAATAAGGTGTCATGACACCCTTTGCTTAGTTGCTATACGCCACAAGAACTTTGTACTCAGAACTTATTACTAAGTACTGAGGTTTAGGAATAATTTTTTTTAAGATTTTTTTTTTTTTTGTCAGAGAGAGAGAGAATGAGGACAAGCAGGGCAGCAGCAAGCAGAGGAAAAGCAGGCTCCCCACTGAGCAAGGAGCCCAATGCGGGACTTGGTTCCAGGACCCTGGGATCACGACCCGAGCCAAAGGCAGACACTTAACCAACTGAGCCACCCAGGTGTCCCATGAATAATTTTTTTATTTAATCAAAGCAGATTGGTTTTCTAAAACAACAGCTTTTCCCAGTATACTTTCCTGAGTGGGCGAACCAGAGGTGAAGAACAACTTTGTGTATAGCTTGGTGGAATTCTTATGAGAAAAATAATCCACCTATTGTTGACCAAGAACTCAACATACCGCTGGCACGCCCAAGCATGTGAGCACTACTAACACACTTCACATGTCTCATGACAGAGGAAAAATCTGAGAGCCACTGGACTGAACCAAGAAACATTGTGGGAGAGGTATCTTATCAAAGCTCGTGACGCGAGAGCATATCTTCAGTCCTGGCCTGTCACACAAACAAGTTTCCAGAATTCAGGAATCCCATTTAATATCTACATGCATTAGGCACTCCTATACTTGCTACACTTAATTAAATATTACAGGCAGAATCAAACAAGTTTCTCCACCAGACTAGGAGCTCCTTAAATGACCCTCACTCTTGCTTCCCTGGGGAAAGGCAGCTGGCACATTATAATATTGAATTAGAAGGCAGTCGTGGCTGATAGGAGGAAATACATGTAAATACACAACTTTGTGTACGGTTTAGAGGAACTCTAATGGAACTCCCACCCACATGTTCGGCAAGTATTACTGAGAACCTATTATGTTCTAAGCAGTGGTCTAACTGATTGAAAATACAACCATGTATGAAACAGACAATAATTCTTGTCTCTGGGTGGCTTACACGCTAGTGGTCAAAGACTGATTATAGATAAAACACATAAGCAAATCATCAACTATTTATGTTAGAAGGTGGAACAGGACATGCGAAGGAGACAGATGTTACAATCCTAAACAGGGTGGCCAAGGGGCTTCATCAAGAGAATGTCTTTGAGCAAAGACTTGAAGTAAGCGAATGATTATCTGAAGAAAAATGGGTTCAGACCTGCGAAGGCCTTGAGGTAGGAGCAGGCCCAGTGTGATGAAGGACCCACAAGAAGGCCAGTGGGACCCAAAGCAGTGAAGGAGAGTAAGAACATGGCTTTATTAGATCTCAGGATGAGACTCTTCTTTTGTCTATAAAACAAATTCTTTGCACCATTGCCACACCACTCACATTTATATCTAATGTAAAATATGTCAGAATCTCTGGGCAAATCAAAGTCCTGTGTATGCCACCTTTGTTGCCTAATAACTAACCTTGATTGTTATTTTATACTTGCCTTTCTTCCTTTCATACTGTAACAGCAAGTTTAATTTTTGAGATCAAAGAACTGTCAGTGGCATAATTGCTCAGTAAAAGTTGTTTTTGGAAGTCTCCGTTAAAAGGATACCTTTATGTTCATATTTCATATGAACTAGCAGATCTGTTGTATTGCTGATGGCTTTCATTTCTTTTCTGAGGACTCAGAGAACAGAAAGCCTATTTCCTAGACCTGTAGGCCAAATTGTTAGTTCAGACATTATACAGCACATAAAATAAACTCAGATAACCATCACCCTTCTCTAGCAAATGTAGATCTGGCAAATGACAAAGCCCAGCCCTATGTCACCTCTACTCTGAAGTCTTCCTCCCATTTCCAGGCTCGGGGAGGCGGATCCTCTCCCTTTGTGCCCCCAGCATTCTTCCTGTTCTATCACGGTAGTAATCATGCTATGTATTTTGTAGTTCGTATGAGTCTATAAAACTAGATTAACGTGTTTATCTCCCTTGCCGGACTTAAGACTGGGATCGTGGCTTTATTCAGTTCTGTATTCCGAGCTTCTGTGCTTAAAGTAGATGTTCCTAATTCTTCTCTTCTTCGTCAAAGCTCCTAGAAAGAGGATACTTCCCCAGTCCTTTGAAACGAGTGAGGTAATAGGACTTGCTCTAGCTAATGAGCTATGAGCAAAAGTCACCTCAGGCAGAGACACTGAGAGACCTGTGTGAAATTCCCCATTCTTTCTTCACATGCTGTAGTCACTGTGGAAGGTCATGACACGGAAAGGTTGTAAGATGGAAGCGGAGCCACGACACGGAGGACAGCTACCCCGGAGAGCACCCAGACTCACAGAAGCGTCTTCTGGTAAGCAAGAAATAACCTTTGCTGTTAAGCTACATGGATTTTGGTATATTTTTGTTACTGCAGCAAAACCTAGACTATCCTGACAAATCAGAGAGCTCCGTATAACACCGATTTTTAGAAGAAAGGAGCCATACCAGGAAATGCCGAAGTGGGGATGACCACGCTGGGCAGCAGCCGGGATGGGCAGGACCGATGCTGTTACGAGAGGCTGCCTGCACCGAGGGAACAAGGAACGAAATCATTCATCAACTGTACTTGGTCTTCTGTTTAGCCTTTTACTCCCAAAGCTAACTGCTTACATAGAAGCTTCTACATTTATGACAGTTATTAGGAAGATGGATTTTGAATTTCACAATCCTACTTCTTACGAGAGCAATACCTTCTTGTACACATCCTTTGACCAAACAGAAGTCCCTATTTAAAGGATGTAGTTTTGAAAATGTAATGCCGGGGCGCCTGGGTGGCTCAGTGGGTTAAAGCCTCTGCCTTCGGCTCATGTCATGATCTCAGGGTCCTGGGATCGAGCCCCGCATCTGGCTCTCTGCTCAGCGGGGAGCCTGCTTCCCCCTCTCTCTCTGCCTGCCTCTCTACCTACTTGTGATCTCTCTGTATGTCGAATAAATAAGTAAATCTTAAAAAAAAAAAAAAAGAAAATGTAATGCTAATCAGCAATTGATACAATTATAAATTCTTCATCTCATAATGCAGACCAGTTAGGTTACCCTTGCAAAAGTTCCTCTTCTTTTGGGGTGGGAGGTTGGGGGGAAGTGAGAGGGAGTAAAGGCAAGAGGTGGAGAGAATGATATAAATGCTGTCAATCATCTAAAAAAAATTGAAGGGAGGTTGGATGGGGACTTCTCCAAGAGTCTTAACATAATTCTCTTTAATGTGCAAAAATGGGCTGAATCACCCCAACTACTAAGAAGAGCATCTGGCATCCTCTTCCGTATGAAACAGCCCTCAGCGGGGGCCAGGTAACCAACAAAGGATGAAGAAATAAGGAGGCTGTTCGGGGAAGCAAGGAAAGCAAACACAGGACGAGGTGGTTCACAGAAGACGTTCTGGGCAGACAGCCCACCCACAAAGCCTTAAAGGAAGAAAGGTTGGGAGGGAAGGAGGAGAAGAAACCAGGGATGATACAGCAAAAGGAAACCAGACCTGAAGGAAGATGGATGGCTCATTCTAAGGGAAGTGAGTAAGGAGATGAGTCTTCAGAAAACCAGGAGAAAGGCTCACCAGAAATTTCTTGGGGCCAACCCAGAGAAGGAGATACTAAAAAAAGTTAGAGCTCCTTCTCCAACGAGGGGGATTGGAAGGACTTGTGCTCTAGGCTAGGGGTGAAAACAAGAAAGTGTTGGAGACTAGACTGCATGGGGCACAGTCAGCCCACTCCTCCACACTGAGCTCCTCTCTGCAGGCTGATCAGGATCTGGACTCCCTCACCGGGGTCATTTGGGCTGGAATCCCTCTTGCTCCCTCTGGTCTGTTTCCACTAGCAGGTGCACAGGTGATGCTCATGCACGACTACTTCTGGGCAGCCCTCATCTAGGGCTCTTATCCCCTTCCTGGCAGAGCAGGGCTCTTCTCCTCTGTGCCCAGCCACTAAGCCTCATCGGATGACCAGGAGGGAGAGGAAATGGAGGAAACACAAAGGGCTCATATGCCTTCGATATGGATCTGAGTCACACTGTGTAACATGAGGTTACGTGATTTGCCTCAATTATATGAGGTCATAGCCCTGACTCCATCACATACACACGCTTTCCAACACATAAATATATGAAAACCCAGAAAGAAGGAAAAAAAATTCGAGAGTTAATTTTCCCTCATAGAGAAATTTTTTTCTTCCTAAAAAATTTTAATAATAGAAAATTTGAAACCGAGAGCCTGTTTTGTCTTTAAGTGTTCATTGATTAACACAAAGTATTTAGCTGTTGGTAGCATTCAATCTGTACTACCCCAAAACGATAAAGGGTGTGAAATAGTTTTACCCTGAGCATAACATTTCAATATAAAAGAAATTATAAACACCCAGAATTGAATATGAGTTCGTGTTGTTGCCTTGCTTCCTGGTGAGGCTACTGTAGAAGATGACTTGGCTGAGCACCAAAACCATGAAAAATGGTTTTTATCTTATTGACACGCCCACCACCGGAACTCATGGGCAAAGGAACTGAAGGTGTAATTATTCTATTCAACTGTTTGTTACTTTGTGAATGTAGTGTTCCCAGGCATTTCAGAACATGTTCAATATACTGCAACAAAATTAACCAAGATCAAAGTACCACATAAAGGTCTTACAGCTCCTATGTATAGGCTAGCAATGCTAAGGGTGTCTGGGAAAAAGGCAGGAGCAGGAAAAAGAAAGAAAGAAAGAAAAAAACCCACCAAAACCCAAAACTAAGGCAATCATAGAGAAGGGATGCAAAGTCCTCATGTAAAAGCTTCTGTGATTGTGAACCCCAGCCATCCAAGTGCCTGCACGTAAATGAGGCAGGAATGGCACGCAGTCACATTCTAGCACAAGTTCTAGCTTTTTACTAGGGACCTATCAGGACTTTCTGTTAAGCCCAGTGTTACCTTAGAGGCCAGGCCCCTTCCCTGCACTCCCCACTCTCATCTTCTATCTAAACTTCGGGGGCTTGAGGCTTAACTCCTTGCCTCAATCACTGCCGATGTCCACTCTATTCATAGAATTCTTCTCCTCAAAGCTATTCCTTCTACTGTCACTCTTCCTAACACTGCTCTTCCTTAGTCTCCTACATCAGGCAAGGCTCCTCTCAGGAAAGAGCCTATCAAAGATGTGCAGGCAAGGTTCGGAGACCCCACAGGGGATGCTGCAGCACAAAGGAGCTAGTAACAACAAGCCCTTAAAAGTCACAAGTGGGAGGGACTAGGAAAAGACACGGTTTCACTGGAGGCTGGAGAGTGCCCGAGTGACTGAGGAGTGACGGCCCAGTGGTAGCTGGTTCTAGACAGTCACCGCCATCACCACTGAAAAGGAGAGGGAGCACACAGGACAGATACTGCTGACTTCTCTCTCCTGGCCTTCCACTGACTGAGCCCAAACCAAAGTCCTCAATGATGGGCACCCAGAGGCAACCTCCAAGATACAGAGCAAAACAAAAAGGAGTAGAGAGTATATGGTATGGACAAACAGAAGAATCAGCACAGGTGCCATAAATTCTTTATGTTTTAAATGTTTGCCACTTCTTTTTTATTACCAGCCACTCTGTAGGAACCAATAAGGGGTAGTTTACAATATTATTAATTGAATAAAAGTCTCATTGTCATGGTCCTCCATCTTGACTTGGCTTTCCATCATGGAGGCGGCAAACAGAAAACCAGGTCGACTCCTGGCCTCAGTAATTTTCTGATTATGAAGGTCACCAAACTCTTGGCAGTCCTTGAGACCTGTGCTACTGAGTATGGCCCAGGGACCACCAATGTCACCTGGAACTTGACGGAAATGCAGATTCTTGGGCCCTACCCATACTAGAGACTTTGATCCAAAGTTTCTAAGTATGGGGCTCCCAGAATCTGTGTTTTCACAAACCCTCCAGGGATCTTCAAGTATGCTAAAATTTGAGAGGTCTTCTTTTAGCTTTAGAGACTAAAGATAGGGACTTTAGGGAGTCCACAGATAACCTTACACAGACCCTTGGACTAGCCAGGAGTCCAGGCTACAGAGCCCCTCACTCTTAACTTCCTCGCTATGATCTTCAGTAAGACAGCAATGTTTGGGCCTCAGTTTTTTTCAGTCAATTGCTATTGACATAACCAGAACTCTTTCAGCTTTTCAAAGAGACTGACCTTGGACTCCTCCCCTTCTGTCATTTCAGACGATGGTGATGATGATGATGACGGCAATGACACCAGTGGCAGCTCACACTGGGTTTTCTCTGCATAACAACCTCTGCCTTAACAGCCTTCATATATTAATTTACTTAGTCTCACCATCCTATCTTTGCTTCACAGATGCTGAAGTTGTGGCATATAAAAAAACTCAGTAACTTACCTTTGAACCCATATAAGAAAGGAATACTTTATTCCAGAGTTATGAAAACAGTAAAATAAGAATGCATGTGAAAGCACTTTGTAAATGTAAATCATTATATGAAAGACAGCAGAGTGAACAGTCAATTACTAATGAACTGAATTTGCTGGGTTTTTTTTTTAAACTCAAAATTCATGAGATATTCAAGGTAGATTAGAATATGATTAGATTTTTTTTTTTTTTTTAAGGACTTATGTGCCAAGAAGAATAGGAAATTTGAATGCTTCAGTTGGGGCTACTTGGGAGACTTGTGATAGATAAATTTAAAACAGTAGAGGAAAACAAATATTGATGCTAATATGAGGTGAAGAGACAGCTCTCAGTGATGACAAGAAATAGCAACAAACCTCTTATCTGAAAGAAGATAAAACTTCCTGGTAAGAGCTCCTGGGACACAAAGGGTTGGCTGTCACAAGTTCTCTTTTGATACCTCTCAGAGAATTCTCTTTATGGCCAAACAATTTAATCTTCTAGAAGTAGATTTATAGATATGTTCTTTTTACTCTTTTCACGACAGATTCTTGATTTAATGAGACTCTTCCTGCATCTTCAAATGCTCTTTCTGCTAATGCATTATCTTCCCCTTCCGCAACTCAAGAGATACGGTGAATATTAATGATCCATCTTTCCATCTGTCTAAGATATGTCCCAAAGTGTTCTGGGGTTCAACTGGCATCTCCATGGAGAAAGACCACTTCTCTGACCTTGGGCAGACAAGGAGCAAGAAATGAAAACCGGTCCCCCATCCATATACTATGGATTCTCACGATAGAGCAACGGTATTCCACTTGAGGGACAGAAACTCGGCAAGGTTACTTAACCTACTCCAGGTCATATAGCTGTTAAGTGACAAACATAGAGAAAACTGTTTACTATGTCACAATCAAATTCTACTTTAATAGACTGAAAGAGGCATAGTACTTGCCCCAGTTTCTAAAAGGTATCATCACACATCTTCCCCCCTTTTTTTTTTTTCCTACCAGAGAAGATTTCATACCTATATATAAATTCACAGCACAAAATGATGGAGCGAACCATTTGTCGTGTTTGTTCATCGTAGTCAACATTTAGAGTGTTAGACCAAACAGAAGTGATAAGCTGTTCACTTCCCGCAACAGTAACAGGAGAGAGTAAAACAAATTTACAGTCAGCACCAAAGGTGGTGTAAGCATTAGGCAATCACAAGTATCTGCATGTATGCCTCAGAACAGCTGCAGGTAAATGATCTGACAAGGTCAAATTCAACTGAACAACAAAACCACCAATGAGGCTGGAGTTTAAGTTGCTAGACCAGTTAGGAAAAAATATGGGAAGACAACCAACTAGACTACAGAAGCCCTGGTTTTCAGAACTCTTTAACTTTAGTAATGATTTTTTTAGTAATGATTTTTTCTAGGATAATGCAAATAGTGCAAAATGAAAAGCATTTCGTAAGGGAGAAGCCAATGCCTCATGAACAAAGCAGACAAAATTTTAAGTTTAACTGAGTCACAGAAGGTAAGCTCTGCCAACTCACCACACAAAGTGGTGACTCAAAGACAAGTCTAAATCTATTATCATTTCAGTATATTCACAGTTCTTAGTTTAAAAAAATAAATTTATATAAGAAGTTTAACTAAAATTTTACTTTAAAAAAACTTGTGAAACCAATAAATTATATAACAAATTGTATAATTATGTAGTTATATAATATACATTATATATAATAAATTATAAATTAAAGTATAAATATTTAAATTATAAATTAAATTTAAATAAAATTTTAAAAATAAATTATAAATGATATATAATCATACATACTATAAATTTATGTTTATATTATGTATAAGAAGTTATATATAAAACATAGAAATATAAAAATATATATATAAAATTTCACTTAAAGAATTTCAGTTTCTTTAATCTTCAACATTACTCTGAGGCTATTCATGCTTTTCATAGGAAAATATTAAGTTTATTCTCCTCTGACATTTATATTATTACCCAAGCAATATCAGTGTTCATATAAATTGTTAATATAATCTTAACCCACATTTTTCACACTTCATAAATAGACACGGTTGTTGTTTATATGGATGGTTTTAGAGTTGTGATTTACTTTGAGACTTCTACAAATAAACTATGCAGCTAAATTAAAAACTAGAACATGACTTACTATAGTTCCTTTACTCTAACAGACCAAATTTTAAGACATACCATCAATTTAATAACAGCTTTGCGGCGGGGGGTAGGGGGGGTATATCCCATTAAATGTTCTCATGTACTTTAATACACATCCCTATTCCAAAAGGGTTGAAATGAAAAAAGAGAGACTGTAATTAAAGAAATACATTATTTTATTTAGAGAGAGGATACAGCAGAAGAGGTACACCTCATGATATGGAGCCTGTTTTTCTGGGTTTGATTGTTGGCTCCTCCACTTCCTGGGTGACCTGAGGTGTCTTCCTTAGCCCCTCTGTTACCTCATTTTGGGAGATACTAAAATCTGTACCTCTGTTCCTCACTGATCTCCTCTTTGGGGAAAAAAGAAGACAATGAGGGTAACTGCTACCCAAGGTTGAGGAATACTCCAAACAACCCCAATACCACAAGTGTGATACAAAGATTTGTTAAACAGTTATCACCACCACCACCAGCATTCACAGAAGCATTTGCTACAGTCGGAGGCAGATAACTTCTAATTCAACACACTGATAAAATACATTAACTTAAGGAAATATTTACTGACAACTGAATGAGTGCTTAACACTATGCTAAATGTTTAAAAGTAAAGATCAAAAGTAAAATAATTATAGAACCATGGTGGTACTCTCTAGAAGACAGAGTAGGGAAAGGCTTTTAAATTAGAGGGTCTGTGGTGACCAGGTGTCAGAATACCCACAGCCCTCTCAAATGAGATGCAAAAAACATATCAATACATGCATTTTTCTGGGGTTCTATCTTTTGATTCTTCAAAAGGCCTGGGATTAAAAAATAAATAAAAGTTAAGAGCCATTTGCCTCAGGTAGTAATACCACATTAAAAGGTAAAAATAGCAAAGTTTAATTTTATTAATATATTTGTATATTCTCGATGCTTTTATTCAATTGTAAATTGATTCAGTTACTTTGACAGGTATGCATACTTCTTACTTCCTTAAGTTTCTTAAACAGCAAACAAGTTGCCATCAGGAACCCAAATCCTGGGTTACAAGAAACTCTTCCTTTTTTTCTTCACCTTCTAGACACGCCAGAAAAGAAACCTGCTTGCTTTATAAATTTCCAAGTACATTTGTACCAGGGAGCCAGTCAGCTTCCAAACCTCCTGGGAAAACAATGGCTTCCGGGATGAGTCATGCCAAGCCTTCTTTCTTGTACAATGGCTGGTATTGCTGGAAGATGAGGGACAGCTGCTGCCCAAGCCATTGTCAACCTTGTGAGTAATTAAAGACTGATCCTGGAAGCCATTACTAAAGACTCCGGAAAGAAAATGAACTATGTTTTGCACTTGCTTGAAGTGTCTTGTGCATTCATTCTTTCAATATACCACAGGCTAAGATTATGTCAAAGTCTTAAGACAACACAGTATTGAGGAACGGCTATAGATTTTGGAGTCTGACAGTCCTGGGTTCCATTCTGCCTCTACTACTTTCTAACTGGGTGACCATGGGAAAGTTACTTAACCTCTCTAGACTGTGGTTTCCTCAGAGGTGAAAAAAGGTCCAGTCGTTAGGGGACTATCGATGTGCTAATCTGACAAAAACATGCCAGTATCCACAATGGTGTCTGTAGACCATCCCTTTTCCACATCCATTTATGAATTATTTATCACAATAATCGACCACAAAAAATTAAGTCACTGATTTTAACTATTTTGCCTTCACAAGAAATTTTCTAGCATCTCACGAACTACTTCTAGATCACATAGCATAACTGGGATTATCAGTATTTCTAACAAACGGTGTTATGCAACATTGAGGCAAACAAAATTCACAAGTACCCAAAGTCATCACCAGTGACTTCTCTCCCACTGTTCCAACTATTTTCAGCTATGCAAGTTGCCAATTACTGCAAAGTCAATTTAAGAAACACTGCAAATGTGAAACCGAGAATATTTTGTTATGGTACCAATATTTAAATAACACCTAAGATATTCACTGTATGTTAGGATATTATGTTTTTTAAAAACATGGAATCCGACACTGCATACGAAAGCAAAATTTTTTTGTTATTAGATTCCTATAGATATGTCTATAAATCTAAATTTGCCCAGAATAAGCATCTAGATGGGGAAGGAAAAATTTAAGCTCCAATGTACCCAAAGTTTCCATACACTGTCTCTCTTCTCAGAAAAACTTGACCCATGATGTATGTCATTCTAGAGGAAGAATGGAGGCTTGGAGAACTCCAAGAATAACTTACAAAAAAGAAAATAAAAGAATAACCCACGCAAGGATCGAAACCCGGTTTCTGAAGCCACAGTGCATGCTCTTTTCCATGGATCTAATTATGCAAACAAAGCCTATGCCAGGGGTCAGAGGAGAGAGAAAGAAAGTAAATACGGCATTAACTTGCCACTGAGGTCGTTTACTAGAATTTAAGTGAAATTAAAGTAGAATAAGTGAATCTGTAATTTCTTTTCTTTCTTGTCAAATAAATATTTTTCGAGGTAGCATTCGTGGAGTTTTACTTTATTAGTAGCCATGGTCAACAAAGGTTTATCATATCAAGGTTTAAGCTGGTACAAAGTCAATGTTTCTCAAGTAAGATGATCATATGTCCCTCACACTCGATCTGACTCACCTTCCCTGGAAGATTCGTGCCTCCCCTCATGGCTCTGATCTCATACAGGCTACCGTAAACAGGTAAGAAAAAGTAAGCAGGCGAATTCACAAACGTTTTGCATTGGCCTTGACTGAAGTGGGCCTGGGTGATTCTTGCTTATGACACACTGAATGCTACTTTTAATTTTAGTCAGTATTGGTTATCATACAGCTATAACCATAATATTTCCTCCCTCTCCCTGCCCCACACCCAGGAGATCTATCACAAGCCTCAGAGTGCTCAAATGAAAGAAAGATTAGCGTCTGGCATAATCAACAGCATTTACTGACCACTCTCAAAGTAGTAAGGTAAGAGAGCACTCTCAGGTACTATAAGGCTAATTAGTTTAGACTAAAATAGACCCTTTGTCCTCAGTGCATTTGAGGAAAACCAGAGAGTCAATTCAGAGCAGGGACTATGGAACCAGACTGGCTAGATTCAAACCTCCCAATGCCTCTGGGTCTTGGGCAAGTTCCATCTCTGTTCCAGTTTCCTCATCTATCGGAGGCAAACAACTCCCAGGCTTGTTGTGAGGGCTAAATGAAGTCTGCAGCAGAACACACGAGGCACATAATTAAGTGCTATGAGGTGTTAGCCATTGGTTTGAATTTAAATACAAAGAATGAATTAAAATTACATGCTTTGCCTGTAAAATGTGTTTACAAAATGACTATAAATCGGGCTTACTGGTACAGTTCAAACTGGTGTGATCAATAAGGTCTTAGTTCCAGCGGGGGAGGGTGTTAACTCACGCCTAAAACCCTCCAGCTTAAACAAAGGAAACGGGCTACCTTGTTCTTTTTGGAGAGGGAATCATGCAGGTAGAGACTACAAATGAAAAAGAGAGAACATTGTGTAGAGAGTCACTAGCTGTTCTTCCAATTTCTCAAGTTGGAAGGGCACCTGCCATGCCTCAGGGACCCTGCCTGAGCAAGAAGAAATCAGGGGAGAGAAGACTACTCCAAAAACGCACTGTCCCCATTTGGTGAACAGTCAATTTGGCACAATTGGTGAATCATTCTGTCTGCTGTAAATAAAACAGATTTTGAAGAGATGAAGAAAGTGGTAGAACACTGCAAAAAGATCACAGCCGCCAAAGCCCAAAATAAGTCAGTCCCAGCAATTTGACAGTATATATAGAAAGAGGGAATGGTAGTTACCAGCTATTTTATTAGAGGGAGAAAATGACAGTCTTCGAAGCAGCCTAATGAGAAGAATTTAAGAAGAAACAAAAAAAACTTAAGATGGAAGGCCGAAGACTGAGGTAAAAAATAACCCAACCACTAACCGCAAAGGTTGGACAGAAATGAATAGTTTTCAGTAAAAAGAATTAGTGCTCTTTGGGAAATGGCTGATTTCATGGCTGGAGCAGGAAATGGACAAGGTAAGCTTAGAGTATCTTGTGCCAGAAAGCAAGAAAGGTATCAGAGACTACTTGGGCCTTGTAAAAAGTATACAGCAGATCAGGGCAACTTGCAGGTCCAAAAGAATACTGACTGCAATGGATTGGAACAAATAAATTGAGATCCACAAGTTCTTATAATACTTAAAGAAGGAAAACTCATTGATTATCATGGGATATTGTTAGGGAACCAAATCATTACTCCGAAAATCGATAAAAGGGAAAAAAATCAAACCTTGTCTTTCCTACACAATCTGAATTTCAAAAGACACAAACAGCTCGAGAGGGTAAGTTCTTTACAGACAGAATACCAAATAATAAATGCAAGAGAAATGACAGATTTTGATCATCACCATTCTGCAATCCCTAACAAAATGGATCTAGGCTACAACCATCTATGGATGTTACAATCATTAGGTGAAAGGTAGAAAGGTAAGAACCCACTAATCAATCTTAACATCTCAAAAGGAGACACATGCAGACATCACATGTCTTATGGTTGTGATAGAACAGATTTTAACAGCACCACCTACAAAGTATGCTTGCCTTTGAACCTAAAGCTAATCAGGCCTCTACATCTAACTGCCATATTATAGGAGACATGGGAATAGAGAAACAAGCTAAATGACACAAGTGAGAAATTAGCCCAGAAAATGGATCATTCTACCAGACAAATGACCTGTACTCTCTTTCTCCATCAAATCAATAGGATGAAAAAAGAAAGGAAGGAGGATTACTATAGAATAAAATAGATTTTAAAAACTAACAACCAAATACAATGTGTGGACCTTGTTTAGTTCCTGATTCCAACAAATCGTAAGTAAAAAGAGATCTCTGAGAATATGTGAATATGGGAACCATATTAAGAAATCATTGCTAAGGGACATGTGGGTGGCTCAGTCGATTAAGCATCTGCCTTTGGCTTGGGTCATGATCCAGGGGTGCTGGGATTGGGCCTCACGTCTGGGGTTCCCTGCTCAGTGGGGAGTCTGTTTCTCCCTCTCCCTCTGCCCGTCCCCCCACCCGGCTCATTTTGTCTCCCTCTCTCAAATAAATAAATAAAATATTTTGTAAAAATCACTGTTAATATTTTTAGGCATGAAAAATACATAGAAGCCGTTGGTTTTGGTTTTGGTTTTGGTTTTTAAAGAAAAGTCCTTATCAGAGGTGTAAACTAACACATTTATGAGTGAGATGATAGGATATTTAGGATTTTGCCTTAAAATATACCCCACAAAAAAAGTGGGGAAGAAAAATAAATGAAACAAGACTGGTAAAATGTTAGTAAGGCTGAGTGTTCATACTATTCTCATATATAAGTAGTTCATACTATTTCTCATAATCTCCTAACATAGCTTTTATTAAAAAATGACTAAAGGGTTTTGGTGGGAATTCAAGCTGTGCCTTATCTTACCACTATTTTAGTGATAGCTAGGGTCCTCCCACAAAGTGAAATGTCATCATTCCCCACTTAGCCCAAAGAGTGCAGAGTCTTAATCAGTTTGCTTTGAATTCAATATGATTAGAAGTGACTACATCAAGACACGCAGGAGTTCTGCAGTATTAACCAAATGTCAGCTTAATTTTTCCCAGTAAGAGACAGCCTACGAGGCACCTGGGTTAGGCAACACAACCTACAAAGAGCTTACTTGATGACAGTTGATGTCAGATTGTCCAGATTTGTGAGAGCCCAAGGCAGCATGGACAAGTGCCACAAGTATTCCTAAATCAAATCTTGGTCAATACAGAAACTGCAAACCTTCTTACCAACTTGTGTAATATCTAGAGTTGCCTTTTTTTTTTTTTAACCAGTGGTAATAAATTTGTGTTTATTTGTCCCTACAATCATTCAGGTATAATCCGGAGGTGCAGGCTATAAAATAAAAAATTAAAAGTCCACAGAGGGATCTAAGCCATGATTGTTTGCACGAGCATCACTGATCTCATTAAAGGGCTAACCAGGTGACCCCGGACGCTCATAGGTCACCAGGTGGTTTGGTACACATTTCACCTGTTTTTCTCTTTCCTATGTAACTCTTCTGTTATAGACTGAATGTCTGTGTTCCTTTGAAATTCGTATGTTGAAGCCCTACCCTCTACTGTGGTGGTATTTGGAGATGGAGCCTTTGGGAGGTATGCAGAGGTAGACTCGGTCATGAGGGTGGGGCTTCCGTGGTGGGAATTAGTGGACTTATAAGAAAAGGAAGAGAGGGAGATCCTTTTCCATCCATGTGTACTGAGGAATGGCCATGTGAGGGTATAGTGAGAAGGCAAGCCAAGAAGAGAGCTCTCATCAGAAACCAAGTCTGTTGGCACATTGATCTTGGACTGTCAAGCCTCCAGAAGTGTGAGAAAATAAATTTCTATTGTTTAAGCCACCCAGTGTATGGTATTTTGTTCCAGCAGCCTAAGCAGACTAATACAGGTACCTGTTTCACCAATTGTTGTTGTTTTAAATTTCCTTCAAACTCCTTCCTATCTCTGTTAAGGGAGCTTCCAAAATCACAAAGGTGGTTCCAAAGCCAAAGGAAGTAGAAATAGTTGAAAAGTATGGGCTTCCAACGTTGGAAAATTTGACAATCTTTCCCCAGTAAAAAACTGGCCATGCACTTACGAAATGTGTTTGGAATGTCCCAAAGGAATACAGTATTAGGATCAAAGAAGGGTTAATGAAGTATGTATTATTTGAAGTAACCACATTCAGAATAATTAAGAAGAGCAAATATGTATATTGGCAAGGCACACAACATCATCCCAGGCAGCAAGAAACACAAGCCTTTATGCAGATGAACACACAGATCTATTTATACAGAAACCTTCAGCAATTCTCATCACAGATTGCCTGGCTGCCCTCATGTCTTCAGTATTCTGTGCCATGAAAAAGTAACTGTCAAGGATAATAGGAACACGATTTGACCTACTTTTCCCTAGATTCTTGCAAAGTCTATAACTCTGGTTCTTGTGTTTATTTAGCTATCACATCTTTGGGACACATTTCCTTGCCTCCTTTGCAGACAATCTGGCATGCCCCACGTTAAGGTCACTTGTGGACAATTCCTTAACTCCACTGGTCATGGACTTTAAGAAGTCCATCCAGCTAATCCTCAGAATAGCCTTCCAAGGTAGATCATGCACAGTCATCCCTGCGTTGGAAGGAAATGGGTAAGAGAGGAGAAACACAACCTGGAGAAGCTGGAGACCTACACCAATTCCTTCTTGCCCAAAGGAAGCCACACCAAAACAAATGTTTCTCCCCAACTCTCATGTTTCCACAAGCATATCTTCCTAAGAGCTACAGGTCCTCCAGTAAGGTCTTCTTTTAAAGCAGACAACTAAGACGTCATTTTGTTACAGCCCCCACAAAAAGTCTACAATGTTGCAGCTTCTCAGCAAAGCCTGCTTCACGGTGACAAATTCTAAAGAACTGAGTAGAATCTACCAAAGTTGCCCCAAAGCCGTGGTGGGCAGGGAAACCCGAGTAAGTCAGCCCCTCGACCTGAGGCCCCAGCACGGCCTCCTGAGCGGCTTGTGAAAGGTCCCAGGAGAAAATCAGCAGGTCATCTCTCTTTTCTTCACAAACAAAACATGTCCGACCTGCTCTGGCCATTAAATGCACTTAGAGGTACAACCAGGGACACTCCCTCACCAGGAAATCATATCTGAACACACCATCAGGAAGTCAATATTTAAGATTTGGCGGGGTGGAGGGCGTGTACCCTCCCACTCACGGGGGCGTCACCAAGTACTAAGTTCTGGAGACACCAGAACCCAGGAGCTAGAAGCTCGGCCGGGGAACTTCCAACTCCTGTGCTCCCACCTCGGCGGTGGCGGTGGTGGCAGCGTCGGTCAGAACCAGACCCGATGCCCAAAGCTTGCCACGGGGCGTCCCAAACAAGCTCACGCGTCTCACGCCTACTGCAAACTGGGATCCCATTTGTGGGGCCTGAGGTTTCTGTCGGGGCCGGGCTGGCTGACAGTTAGGTCCGGGACACCTGCAGCTTCCCCTCTGGGGAGAGGCAAACGGCCCTTCTTCCGGGGATGCCCATGGCCCGCCGCTCTAAATCCAGGCGCCCCTGGGTTAAGTCAGGTGCATCTGGGGGAAGGGGAAGCCTCACCTCACCGGTAGCTCACCGGTGGGGGAGGGGGGCACCCCCACGACCCCGCCGTCCCGGGACCCCGCACGAAGGCGCCCCTTCCGCCACCTCCCCAACTTCCAGGTGCCCCCTCTGCGGCCCGGGAGGGTGGGCGCAGGCTCCACGTGCGCGCCGCCCGTGCCCACTCGGGCCGGGCGGGTCCGGGCCACTCACCCGGGCCCCGGCGGCGCTCCGCTTCCTCCGCAGCGTGAGCCCGCTCCGCAGCAGCGCCGGCAGGTCCCTCAGCCGCGGCCGTGGCGGCGCCGGCGGCTGTTCGCGCTCCTGCTCGCGGGCGCTGGGGCTGCGGCGCAGGGCGCCGTCCGCCGCCGCCACGGCCGCCGCCGCGGCCAGGGCCGGGCTCTCGCACGGCGGCTGCATCTTGACGGAGCCCACGGCCATCCTCATGCCCTGACGGCGGCTGCGGCGCCGGCAGCTCGTCTCCCCCGCGCTCGCCTCCGCGCGCCGTCCGCGCCTTCGCCAGGCAGCGAGAGGGCGCGACTGCGGCTCGGGCGCGGGGCGCGCTGCCAGCCGCTGCCCATTGGCGCGCGCCGCGGCCCCCGGCAGGCTCGGCCCCGCGCACCTCCCCCTCCCCGCCCAGGTGCGCCGGGCCCCGCCCCGCCCCGCCCCCTCCGGCGGCTCACCTCCGCCCGCGGCCGGGGCCCCCCCAGCCACTCCCGGAACCCAAGAGAAAGAGGGTGGGACTCGTTGGGCACCGCTCATCCACAGGTGCGGGATTCCCAGAACCCTCCACCAAACCCACTCTACTGCCCATCCCACCCCACTCCCAATTCCCTCGAGGCTTAAGAGTCTCCCTTCACCGCCTTTTACCTAACAGCCCGGGTTGATTTGGACTTCGACCCTGTGAACTGGGAAGTCTGGAACACTCCTCCCTTTTCCAGCCCCTCCTTGCTTTTTGCACAATCCGGACCCAAACCATAATCGCTATTCCTCAAAAACGGTTTTTGCACGAGAACTTCAAAATAGGCTCTATAGTCTGGTACAAATCAAACACCATTGAGACAGAATTGCCTCTACTCTTTGGCACATTCATCGCCAAAGAATAAGGGGAGAAAACTTTCGTTGGCTATGATAGGTCTTTGGCAAAAAGAGATGCAAGTCTGGTGACCCGAAGGTGAATCTCAGTTAACGTGTTGGAACCTGACCTTCCCTGAAAGCCTGATGCATGTGATTAATGTGCTTGGTAAACTGCATAGGCCTACCGTGGTGTGAATCATTGTTTACACCGTTCTAGGAGCAAGGAATAGTGGAGCATCTGGAGCAAAACTCTTCCAGCAGGGCCTTACAATCCACATGGTCCCGAATCTTCACATCCTCCCACAGTCTGTCTTTAACAAGGGCCAGCTAGGACTTTTACTCTTCACCAGTAGGACACTGGGGTCCCATCTTTGCCCAAGACTTGTTAAAATTGAGTAAGTTTATTCCTGTTTAAAAAAAAAAATTGACAAGGATTACAGGTAAGAGCTCTCAGTTGGTTTAACTACTGTACCCTCAGCCCCTCTCATTATAGATGTTTGGCCATAATATGGAGAAATAGGCCACGTTAGGAAAAAAGAAGAACGACATGTGATCTCTGCCCTCAAGGAACTTAAGACTTTTTGCCCAGGAGTAGAAAAACACATAGAAAAACAAAGATATTGCCTTGTACTCTTAGTAATTGCCAAGTGAGTATGGATAATGAACATTCCAGGCCACAGAAGTGAGAAATGTTTCTGGCCTGGGCTGGGCAAAAAAAAAAAAAAGTCAACAAAGGGAGTTTGAGTTGTGCCTAAGTCAAGAGTAGAAGACTGAACCATGCAGAAAGGGAGGTGAGAATCCTTTAGGTAAGGAGGAAAAACAGGAGAAAAACACCAGCTTGGTAAGACACCGAACCTGTTGAGCACTGAATAAGTCATACTGCTGAGAGAAAGGGATAGCATAATGGAGAAATGGGGGAAAAAATAGCAGAATGGATGCTGGTCAGACACTGCAGAAGGCCTTAAATCCTGTCACCTTCAGTTGTGTGTTTACTGCAAAGAGCTCTGCAGTGAACTCCATAGTCCATTCCCAAATACCCATCACACATATTTATATGAAATCCCCCTTGTGTTATAATGTAAGACTATACCGGTTTATAAAATGCTTAAGAACTTCCACTGCAGTTGGTCATCAGTCATTGTCTTGAGCCCCAGAATGCCACCCCATACTCCAAACTTCCCCCTGAAACACCAACTAGAGGTCCAGTAGATGTTTAGTCCTGGTCCAGTAGAGGTCCTCCAGGACACTCTTGGTCAACGTAATTCTGTTATGGCTGGTGCCACATCAGCCCTGGTAATTTTCAATCACACCATGAGCCTACTCTGCTCCAAAATAGAACACTGGTGTTCTATATCCCAGTTTCTCGAGCGTCACATTCTTTCACAGAGATTCTCAGTATAAGACCAAGGAGTTGAGACTTTATCCCATAGATTCTATGGCACTGATCAAGAGTCTAAAACTCAATATCTCGAAGGGCCTTTGGAAAGTTGGCTTGGACTAAGGTGATAAAGGTTAATTGCCACGCAGCCATAATATAAGGCAGACAATAGGGAATGTAGAAATGTGTAAACAGAAGAGTTATGCCACTGTTTAGCTCAAATCAAGCCATGTCCCAGCCTGGGACCTTTGTACTTGCTGTACCCTCTGTCTGGAATGTTCTTCCTTTGCAATGCTAAGCAACAGAACTTCCTGCAATGGTGGAAATGTTCTCTGTTTTGTAGCCAGTGGCCATATGTGGCCTCTGAGCATTTGAAATGTAACTAGTGCGCTTGAAAAACCAAATTTTTAATTTTAATTTAATTTTAATTAATATAAATTTAGTTACCCATAAATGGCTCTGGGCTATCCTATTGGAAAGCAAGGAAAAGTTGGAAAAATTGTTTTCCAAGGAAACATTGGAAAAACCCATGTTTCCCTTCCTGTATTCCTTTATTTATTTATTTAACTAAAATGTCCATTTCAGTGAGGCCTTCCACAACCATGTGATTTAAAATTGTAGCCTTCCCATCAGCTCCTTTTTGTATCTCCTTCTAACCTCCCACAGAGCTTAATGCCATCCAAGATTCCAAACATTTTACTTATTCATTTCATCTATTATCTGCTTTCCCATAACAAGAATGTAAATGTTACAAGGACCTGATTTTTGTTCCTTTTGTTCAGTATCGAGAACATATTAGCTGAAGAATTTTTCCACATATGAGAACTTGGTTTTTTAAAAGGAGCTTAATCTGGATTTTTACAGAAAACCTCCCAATTTTGCAATATTGGAAGTTAAAAAAAACCCAAACATATAAATCCTGTATGTGTCAATGTCACCCATGTCAAACAGAGCCATTCAGTACCAGAGCCAATTTTGACTTAGGAGAATGACAATTGTCAAGGCTAAAGTTTACGGAAATACCTACGGTAAGAAAACACAAGTCTTATTGGCTATTTGCAGTGAGGGGAAATTGGAGACTGGGAAGATAATGCTGACATTTAGCTCGCTACAAAGAGATGAGGGTCTGAATTAGTGGGGTCAGTGGACACTGAGGGAGGTGAGATGTCAGACATTGCAAAGAAAGATCCTCAGGCCTAACATGTGTTAGGAGAAAAAAGTATTTCAGGCGGTGTTACCCATTGTGTTTTACAAAGATGACCAACTCTGGACCTTGTATCCCCCAAGACCTTTTCTGCAATATGATCTTTCTACTCCCCCATGACTAGACAGGGTTTCTTCCTCCATTCCCTTTATCCTGGGCTAGCCCTGTGACTACCGTGGCCAAAGGAATTCAGTAGAAATAACAGCGTCAGTTCCGGAAGTAGCCCTTAATCAACCTGGAGTGCTCACTCCTGGGATGCTCCCACTCAGAGTCTGGCTTCCTTGCTGAGAGGAGCCCACGCCACGTGGAGAGAACATGTGGAGGTGCTCTGGCAGCTGAGGTCTCATCCGAGAACCAACATCAAGGGCTGGCCATGTGTAAGCCATTGTGGACATGCAGTCCCGCTGAGTCTTTACCTCACGTTTGCACGAGCCAACATCTGACTACAACCACATGTGGGTAAGAAACCAAAGCAAGAACTACCCAGCTGAGCCTAATAAACTACCAAACTGTGAGAGAGAATGATAAATTGCTTTAAGCCGCTAAGTTTAAGGGTATTTGTTATACAACAATAGGTGATCAGACACATAGTTCAGGAAAATATGAAGAACGTACTCATTTGTGAGTAAAAAGGACAGAAATTTATAGTCATATTTGTATGTGTGAAGAAACTTGAACTTCTTGCAAGTAGTCAGAACTGGCTATATGGGAAAAGGAAAGAAGAC
>CM053614.1:44132687-44149672 GCA_028646535.1 Procyon lotor | reverse complement strand
GGGGGGGGGGGCCCTCTTTGCGTGTGCCTCGTCACGGAGCTGCTTTGTCCCGGGGCGCCAGCAAGCGCCCCCCCCACTGTAGGCACCCAAACCCCGGGTGCCCTGGGCCTCTGGGAGGGAGACAAAGGCAGGAAAGCCTGTGGCAGCATGCCGAACCCAATTGCCTGTGTGTGTGGAGGCAGGTGAGAGTCTGGCTTCTTAATAAAGGAAAGAGAAAGGAAAAAAGGCTTTGAAGGGGAAAAGCATTATTGACAAGAGGTAACTGATGGTCCCTTCCCCCTGTTCCTCTTGCTGACTTCTGTAAGGTCCAGCCTGAGACTGGGGTTACCTTCCCAGCAAGATCAGGCCCAGACTCAGGCCGCGGTTCCACAGGGATCTGGGCTCCAAACTGAGGCCCCAGGAGCTTAAAAAGGCATTACCCAAGCCCTCCCCCTGAGCCACTAAAACCATCCATGCCTGCAGGAATATTTTACATCAAACGTCCTTGGATGTTTCTAATCACCAGGCAGGTCTTAGAATCCATGCCGTCCCTGGAGTGGAACATTTGGAGCAGAATCCAGATGTTCCCAAGCACAGGGATAGGCCAGAGCCAGCCTGGGCTGGAGGAGAGAGGCTTAAGACAAATCACCTGCTATGTACCAGGGAAGCGTACTCAAGAACAAGCAGCAAGGCTAGATCAGAAGCAAAGAAGAGGTCATGGGTCAGCGTAGGAAATGTGTAGCTGGTCTGCCCCAGTCATCCCTTAGTGACAGGACCGGGGTCCTCTGAGCAAGTTTCATTGTTTCTTTTTCTTTTTCCACTCTGTGTGCCATTGTAAAAATGTACATTAGTAAAAAGTAGAAAATTAGGGTGCCTGGGTGGCTCAGTTGGTTAAACATCTGCCTTCAGCTCAGGTCATGATCTCGGGATCCTGGAATTGAGTCCCACATCGGGCTCTCTGCTCAGCGGGGAGCCTGCTTCTCCCTCTCACTCTACCTCTCCACCCTGCTTGTGCTCACGCTCTCTCTCTCTATCTCGAATAAATAAATAAAATCTTTTTTTAAAAAAGGAAGGAGAAGGGCACCTGGGTGGCTTAGTGCTCATGCTTGTTCTCTCTCTCTCAAAAATAAATACAAATACATTAAGAATAATAAAAAGAAGAAGAAAATTAAAAGCACCAGCATTCCTATCACCTAGAGTTACACTGCTAAACTTAGGTGTATAAACCACTTCCTGCCAGATAGACAGGTTTCCTGTCTCTGGTTTGCACGGGCTGGTGGCACCACCATCGTGCCGTCTGCCCATGTTACTGAGGGGTGCGCCGGCAGGTGCCTCATTCCTTCAGTAATGTGGGCTTGAGGCTCCAGGCCCCGCTGAAGAGCTGAGCTGGGGTCAACAGGCTGATGGGATTAAGGAAAGTCTGCAGCAGGAATTTGCTCTGGTGGAGGTGTCCCAGCAGCCGCCAGAACACAAGCCATGTTAGCGCCACAGCCGCTGGCTGGCTCTGGCTTATAATCACAGTGTCCAGTCTGGCAGAGGCCACCTGTGGCCATTTCATAAACCAGGACACCAGGTTCGGGAAGGCAACGGTCAAGCCCAGCTGTCTGCCTTCCCTGGCTATGAAATGTCCCCTCCCTGAAATGTAACTGTGGTTCTGGCAAGGGAATCAGGTGATTCCAAGGAACAGGACTTATGACTGGGCGACCAAAAACAGTTGGGCAAAGCTCACTAGAGCTTAACTTTGTCTACATCCTGGATGACCTCTGGCACATTTGCATTTTTGTATTTGCATAGCCTCACCGTGGCTTAGTGGGGCAAAATCCACCCAACAGACCCAACAAGGGTCACATGCCTACATTTTTTGTGTGTGACACTCCTTCCTCCCTTTCTTACTATCTCCCCCTGCATTGTGATTGGTTAGGTTTGGTCAAGCCAGCATTAGTAATTTTTGAGTATCTTAATAATGGCCATTTAAATAGATTTACTTGTAAAAAATTTGTAGAGGTTGGAAAACTTTTTCTTAAGGTCACATACTAAGCATTTTAGGTTTTATGAACTAGAGGGTCTCTATTACAACTTCTCAGCTTTGTTGCTCTCACACAAAAGCAGCCATAGACAATATGTTAATGAATGCGCACAACTGTGTTCCAATAAAACTTTATTTACAAAAAAGGGGGCCAGCCTGCCAAACTCCCGTTCTTGTGAATAATTACAGCCTATCTAAAAAGTCTTAATTATTTGATGAGATGCCAGAAGAGAAATCACTGACTCTTTAGAGTGTGTGGCCAGATCTATTCATCAAGAAAAGTTTGCTTTGTTCTGAAAACTCTGCTTTCCCTGTTTTGTAACAACTGCCAGAGTAATGATTTTGCCAAATGTGTGTCAGTGATTCCATGAGAATATTTCATAGTGTAGAATTATTTAAGCTCAGACTAGACATAGTTGATGGGTCTGCCCGTGACATTAAAGCAGATGAAGCCTGGGATATCGACCCCCAGTGCTAAAATTTCAGTTGTTATTTAAGCAGGAAATGCTTTCCAAGTAGCTGATTTTTTGTTCCGATTGCTTTCTGTGTCAGTTAGTTTTGAAAACAAACCACCCTAGAACTTAATGCCTTAAAACAATAATTATTTGGCTTACGAGTCTAATCACCTGGGTGGTCTTGACTTGTGGTCAAGGCCCGGTTCACATGATACAGACGGGGCTTGCTCGTGGTGCTGGTGGGTTGGTTTGGAGCTGGCTGGTGCGGGATGGCCTCACTCACAGCCAAGTGGCTGCCAGCTAGGGCCGCAGAGGGTGCGGCAGGGGCTCTCCTGCTCCCGCAGGCTGGCCTGGCATTGTTGACATGCAGTCCCAGGGGTCAAGGTTGTGAATGGAAGCACGAAAGGTCTCCCGAGACCCAGGCATTCTGCAGGCTCGAGCAGTCACAAGAGCAGTTCATACTCAAGACATGGGAAAACAGACTTTGCCTCTGAAGGGAAAACATGCAGAGCATGGGGAGGGGCACCTGGGTGGCTCAGTTGGTTGGGCATCTGACTCTTGGTTTTGGCTCAGGTCATGATCTCAGGGTCGTGAGTTCCAGCCCCAGTGTTGGGCTCATGCTGGGCATGGAACCTTCTTCAGATTCTCTCTCCCTCTGCCCCTCCACAGTCCCCTCTCTTAAAAAAAAATAGGACAGGAAACCCTACTGATAATATCATTCACGTGGTTGAGATGGAGACAGAGCCAGCAGGACTGACATGTATTTTCCCAGTGTTTGAAGGTTTCTTCTTGTTGAATGGATCCAAACTATGTCTCAGGTTTGACTCCTGTCCACCTCACAAGGCTGTCCAAATTCCAACATTTTCCTTGTGTGGATAATTGTGCTCTCCCTTGAGAAAGCCCTGGGTATGAACATTCAAGCTGTCAAAAGAGAAATTAGAATGTTATTCTTGGATTGACAAGAATTCTTTTAATTTTTAACCAAAGGTTTTATTATAGAGTTCCTTGAAATACTGAGTGCTCTATCTGCCTTATAATTTACTTCCCACAAATTTGGCATGGAGATTTTTCTGGGCACCCTTATCCCGTGAGATGTGATCTATCCGTGTTTTTCTTGGGACTCCTTGTATGTCGAGAGGATCCTTTTAGTTTTGCTTTCACCATGCTTGAATATACGAAAAGGCAAATCTGCAACAGTAGTACGTCCATTTGTTTATTTCCTTCTTAGGGGTCAATCCACACTGGGGCTGGACAAAAGCATCGGACAGAGGTTGAGCAGATGGGAGGTATAGCCTCCATTCAGTGAGATGACTCAGGTGGCAGGCTTGGAACCAGGAGATCTGGGATTGGGTCTCATCTACGAAGGTTTTCTTTTTTATAATACACAGTTGAAGTCCTCTTGCCTTCATTTCATTAGTGTGGGAACCGCCAGGATCTATCCCCGCACGATTCTATTTGTTAACTGTGTGACTTCCCTGGGCCTCAGTTTCCTTATCTGTAACACGAGGCTAATGGTACTTACCTTAGCGGTTTCCCTGGAGGGTAAGGATCAATGAAGAAATGAGAAGTGAGTTTACCATCAGGCTCCTGAGGATTGAACTTTAGAGCACCTCACTTGTATGGCTTTCTTCTAGATAAATATGCTTTTATTCCTAATTTTGTATTTATAGCTTTGACTCCATCAGAGTTTCTTAAGAACAAAGAATAAGGAGTGTCGTAAAGATTAAAGAAGATAATATATGATAACTAAACTTAGGTTTATGTTAATTTATATATATAAATAATAAAGAAAAGAATAAGGCTGGCTTTTCAGGACATCAAAATCTGAACCTGCCTCTGGAGAAAACATTAAAGAAGCATTTTATCAGGCTCTATAGCTTAGATGGGGGGCGTAGTTCTTTCATTTCAAGCTTTCACCTCTAATGAAATGCAAATACTGTTGAAATGGGTTGTATACAGAGTCTTATCTGCCATATATACTTCAGAGGGTGTGAGTTAGAGCTTTCCCTGATAGCAGATTTAATAGGGAAAGAAGAGAGCAGACAGTGTGAGGACCTAAAATGAGTGGGGGAGAACCCAGAAAGAGAAAGTAGGGTAACATCTAAGGTAAGACATAGGCAGCGACCAAGAGATGCCAGCCACAGTCTGCGCACCTTAGTTCCTGGACCCTAAGTGAGGAAAGGTTGAAAGTCCTACACCAAAATGGTGATAAAGCCTTTATCTTTGGGTGGCAGGAATGTTCTTTCTGTGTGTGCACGCCTACCTTTATTTCCCCTCAGTTACAAAATAGACACGAATCTGCCGTATCAGAATTTTTTTAACATTTGAGAAAGAGTCTACATTTCGAAGCCAAGAATACAGAGAAGATATCTGATGCTATTGGACCAAAAATGGACTGAACTGCTTAGGGCTTAGACAGTGTATCAGATGAAGGCCCTTTCTACTGGATGGTTTTATATTTCCAGACAAGCATACCTCTTTGAAAGAAGCATTTTCTTCCTTGAAGCTGATTTAGGCTAAATAAGATTTTTAAAAGCTATATAAATGCGAGTCTAATTTTCTTATGGAAACGCCATTAGGAAAGAAATCTTTCCCAGGGCTCATTTAATTTAATTCAATTCAGTTTTATGGCCATTACTTACTGAGTGCCAATAGGTAGAAGGTTCTAGATGAGTAAGGCTTGATCTCTGCCTTCAAGATGCTCAGAGCCAAGTGAATGAGTCAGGTGCAAAGGCTAGAGCCACCATGGTGTCTGTGATAAGTACTTTAGCCCTCTTAACTCCCGACACCTCAGATCTTTTGGTTCTGATCCCAGAGACACAGAGGATTTTGGATACCATTTCCAAAGGAAGGCAGCTTCTCTCTACACCTGTTCAGCAAGCATCCCTACCAACACAGATGCAGATTCCAGCTCTTGTTCCATACATTGGATTTTAAAACCTTGGCCACATTTGCTGGCTCTCCCATAGAGACCTCATCCCCAGATCTGCTGGAATATTCTAGAACAATTAATTCCCTTCAAACCCACCAGCCTTGCCTCATTCCTATTAGGTCTCATTTACAAACCATGGCCACCATCCCCCCCCCCCCCAACAGGGAAGTAAAATTTAAAATGCCTGTATGTGATTTGCCCTAGTTTCTCCTAATTACCCCAAACATCTGCAGTCCTACCCTCCTATACCCATACTTCTAGTAAGGTCTGTGAAATAGAGACACAGAGTGTGGAGGAGAAAATGAACTCCAATTCAGAAGGGATATCTGAAAAGGATTCCTGGAGGAGATGCCATTTAATTTAAGCCTGGAAAGGAGGGTAGGATTTCCGTAAGGAAAGGGCCAGATTTGGGCAAATGGAAGGTGGGTTTGGAGAAGCAGATATGGAACCTGCTCTGGGATAGCTTTATTGCTTATGGACAAGTGTGGCTCAGGGGAGGGAATTAAAGGTGGAGAAGTGACTGGCAGTGATTTTGCAAAGAACTCTGGATGCCAGTCTAAGGAGTTTTACGTTTCTGCTTTGTGTGAAGGAGATAACCCTAAAATGTGGTGGAGTGGGGAGTGTCCATGGAGTCATGTGGGCTGGACGTGAGTACAGAATCCCTCTCCGAAGACCTCTCTACACACCTTTATCCTTAGCTTCTCTCCACAAGCCAGTTCGCCTGGCATGAAGTGACACTCCTGTACCAGAGCTTCACAATCAGCACCCAGAGGCCTGCAAAAGTAGATGCTCTCCGTGCAGAGACTCATTTCCTCCTCTTCTGCTCAAGGAAATATTTACTGAGTCTAGGCCAGAACCACAGGAGTTCCTTAGGAAGCCTCAAGGCGTTGAAACTTCACGAAAAATCATGCCTATCCAATTCAAACACCTGAATCCGGGAACCTGACCCAAGGAAAGGGAACGTGTTGTGAGAAGTAGGTTTCCTATTATTTTTTGTGAAAAAGACCAGGCGTTCCCTCTTGCCAACCTCTATCGTGGAAGGAAGTAACATTCAGCTCAAAAGGAGGCAAGCAGATCTCTGGGAAGAAACACGTTAGAGAAATAATCCCTCTGGAGTTGTTCTGAAAATTGCCTCTCCTGAGCCACGATGGGAAAAACATAAAGTGCATTTGATGAATTCAGCTGAATAAAATCCTGGAAAATTATCTGAGTTAAAAAAAAAAAATTCAAAGCAGAGCTTAAAAGCATTGGCTGGCTTCTGCGAGTGGGGAAAGAACACGCGTGCACACACTCGCACACACAATGGCAATTCATGCCTTAGGTGTAGCTTTTTGTCACCAAGCACCTATAACTTCAAGTAGTGCCGTTTATTTTTCATTTCGTGCAGGCAGAGGGAGGTGGAGGGCCAGCAAGAGGGGTGCATTTTAAAACAGACCCCAGGAGTAAATAAAATCATCCGATCTTTTTCACTGGGAGGAACCTGAGGTTAGTCATTGTTGAAAGAGTTGAAGCGTTGGGTCTCGTGAATAGGACTTCATCTTGACCTCTTATGGCTACATCTAATACCTAGAACAAAGACATCAGAAATACATCTGGGGGCCCACCTCCAGGGAAGCATTCTTACCATTTTAGCCTCCGTCTGCTACGTGTTCTTTATTCTTGGAACCAGCTGTGAGGAATCTGTGATTACCCGCTCCCTCCCTCCTGTCCCCTGAACTTCCCTTTGTGACACCTGGCTGGGTTGTCGTCCAGATTTTGGGTCCCATGGCACAGGGCTTCGTGGAACCTGGCAATGGTGGAGACCCTGGGCCCTGTCCCATGGGTGCCTGCTGTCCGCACTGCCACAGCAGGGAAGCGGCCGGAGCTCTGGACACAGGTAAGGCGGAGAGCGTCAGAGGAGACGTGGAAGCTGTGTCTGATGGGGGAGAGCCGCAGTCATCCACTGTTACCCTGGATCATCATAAAGACCTAGACCTCCTGCCAGATTCTATAACATTCACAAGGGAAGCATTTTAGCAAACTACAGTATGGCTCTTAGTTGACTGGGTTTGAGGAACATCATCCTGCTTGTGCACTCAGGCAGCAATAGTGATCCAAGGGTAGGAGGCTAGGGAGTTCTTTCTGAGACCTCGTTCAATGTCGTCTCTTGGTAAAGCTGTGCGTTATTGATTTATCTGTGTTCAGGGTCCTACCAGGGGCTTGTTGAGCTCGGGAAAGTGGCCCCAACCGGAGTGAGCCTGAGAGGCTGTTCCCGAATATGCCTCATCACTAGATGGTAACTGAATAGTTACTGAGTACCAGGCCCTCTAAGAGCAGGACATGCAAGGAGAAGAGCACACAGAGCCCACTTTCTAGGTCCTCGATTAGTGGAGGGGAACATTGTGCAGCCGCTCTTGCTGGCCTCATTGGCTCCTGTGGAGCGGGGTCCAGGGTTTGCGCTCAGGAGCTTCAACATGTACTTGAGTGGCTCTTACTCCCTTCAAGTCCTTGCTCGGATGTCACCTCCTCAGAGACCTACCCTGAGCACCCATTTTCAGATTGCCATACCTCCCATCCCCTTGCACGATTCGGCTTTATTCATGCCATACATTCTTCTTCTTCTTCTTTTTTTTTTTTTAGGTTTTACTTATTACTTGTCAGAGAGAGTACAAGCAGGGGGAACAGCAGACTCTGCACTGAGTAGGGAGTCTGATAATGGAGCTCAATCCCAGGACCCTGGGATCATGACCAGAGCTGGAGGCAGACATTTAACTGACTGAGCCACCCAGGGGTCCCTACATACATCTTCTAACACATATAATTTAATTCATGTTATGACTATTATTTATGAACAGTTTCTTCTTACCCAAGAAGATAACCACCACCCCACCCCACCCCCAGCCTGAGGCAAAGGTTTTTGCCTGTTTGCTTCCCTCTTTTGTTCCCTGGCGTATCTGAGATGCCTACTTGTAGCTGATCCCTAGTGTAACCAACAGCACAGCCCCCAATGCCCGGGGTCCCCTGGCCGTGCTTGATCGGGGTTGGGCTGTGCTCCCGCCTGAGCAGGCTTCTGGACCATGGCTGGGCCAGCCTCTCTGTTCTGCAGCTCAGACCACTGCTTGCTTCTCCTGTGTGACAGAAGAGTGACAACTGCAGGGATCTGGAGTGACGTCTTACACAGCTTTGTGCCAGCTGCTGGGAACAGAGATGGTTTCTCTCTCATTTCGGCCTTATGTCTGATCCCAGTGCCTGGGATTTCATAGGAGCTCAGTGAAGGTGTATGGAAATGAAACCCAGTTGGCAATGATGTTAGTCTCTCCTTTCCCAAACACAGAAAGAGACCGACTGCGCTCTGCCATACTGCCTGTCTCCAGACACAGCCATGTGGAGTGAAAGGCCGGCTGGGTGTGGGGGCGGGGAGACATTTCTTGTGGCCCAGCACCAGTGCTCACCACAGCTTTTCCCTCTTCTGTTCCTCCAGTTCCTCCCTAGTGAGTTGCTGCAGTCCTTGCTAGCCTGCCTGCCATCCCTGAGTCAGCCTGGACTTCATCAAACCCCTCCCTGCCGGCTGGGCCCCAGGTCCCCACTATCAGACGTACTGTTTACATCTCCAGCTCCTTTCTGGGTTACCCAAGATAAGCAAGGGGAGGAACTAAAATATAGGGCATGAGGGCATGCCCGAAAGAACTCTAATGGGTCATCTTTCTGGGCCAAGAGTCACGTCTTTGACTCGTGCTCTATGGTGAGTTCCATTTTTAAGAGCCAGCTGTCTACACCCGGGCCAGGTAAGGGATTGCAGCAGAATTCCTTCATGGTCGCTTCTGTTCCAGAAGGCTGACTGCAGCAGGTGTTTCCAGCCACTTTTCCCCTCTTGCTACAGGCTTCTAGGAAGTAGGCAGCAAGTTGGAGGTACTGCACAGAGTCCCCCGTGGCCATCAGGAGAGAGCTTGTGTGAGGGGAAGAAGCCCTTCTCGCCAAGCTAGATCCATTCTCTGTAGCCCAGGCAGGGCTTTAGATCCAAGAGCTGGTGTTAGACAGTCCTCAGTCCATTGGTAGAACCAAGAGAAGGAGGCCAAAAGTCTTGAAAAGGGACACATTCCCTCACGCTGCTACTTCTCTGGGGAGGTATTTTTACGGTTAAAGCCAGATCAAATGGGGTTGAGCCAGAGTGTGAGGGCAGGGAAGGGACTCTAGGTACTTTCAATGGGAGCACAATCCTCTAGTAACAGGATTCCCTTGCTTCAAGACTTTGCCTGCTGTGGTCATCAGTGCTCATTGGCCATTTGGAGAGGGGACAGCTGTGGGGACTCATATCCATATATTAGCTACTAGCAAGTAATTGATGTCCTTTAAGAGAATGAGGAGAAGAAAGCTTTGGGGCTAAGGAAACAGGGTACCTGATCCAAATGGTGGGTCCTCTGTCTTTTTCTTAAGGTTTCTACCTTGCAGGGACATTTCCCATATTTCTGCCATACGGCACGTTCCCCACTCCACCCCTACCCAGTCCTCCCATACCTGCTTTCTCTAACCTCAACAAAATGGGATAGGAAGTGGTTAGAAACTCCAGTTGGAGTCGCAGCAGGAACATGTGTGGTTGTCATCACCTTCAAGTTTTGAGTCACTAAAAGGTGACAGAAGTCCTCTCCTCACTATTCCATCAGAGCTGCCCTCACGTCTGCTTCTCATTATCTCCAAGTATAGGTGTGGCAGGGCTGACCCACTGTAGGGATTCCTTGGAGAATCCCACCACCATAAGGAGGCTCTACCTAGTCACCCTTTTCCTCAGCTAAGGCCCAACCACCGAGATGGGGAGAAGACAATAGATAGGAGGGTGCGGCCAGTTTAGTACCTTCCAGGGCCTCAGTTCAATTTGGCATGCCCATTGTGAAAACAAAGGACTGGTCAAAAATTAGAAGAAAGCTATATGTGGAAATAAATCCTGGATGTTTCTACTGATGATTGACTTTCCATTGTATCTAGAACTGGGATAGTCAACCCTGTGTCATGTAGACCATGTGATTTGGTCTGTTCCATTTGGGTTGAAATTAAATTTTAAAATCTATAATAGCACTAATAGAGACTCCCACCTGTGGACATAACTGTATGCTACAAGTGCCTGCTGTATCTGGGAAGTCAATAAAAGCAGTGCTCCCCAGTCTTTGCTGTCAGGTGCTATTGTTGCCTATCTGTGTATCATGATCATTTCTAAATGAGAACCGTATAAAGGGCCCACATGGGTAAAAATCACAGTTATAAAAATACTTCCTTGTTGCCCTGAACTGATTTCAATTTGTGGCCAAGAGGTGTGTTCAATGTTATCTGCGATTTGTTTCCTATTAACACTTTCTAAAAGAATTGGCTTCTCAATGAGTAGTGTTTGGTGATACCATCTCATTGGAAATGTATGCTCACCAGCTTCAGGTGCAAAGTATTCTTCCATAGAAATTAAAAGTATATAAAGGCCGATTGAAAATTCAAGAACCAACTAACCAGTATTTATAGCATCTTTTCTGAAATGACCAGCTGTATACCGGAGAGTTCCCTGAATAGCCTGAGAAGGATTAGGGAGAATAAGTCCTAGTTCATTTGTTTCCTTCTCTTTTGATGGATGCCCCATGACACTGATCCCTTAGAATGATGTCTGGGGGAAGAAACACTGAGGGATGAATGAAATGCCAGTTAATTCCATCATGGCATTTACTGACATTCTGGTGAGGCTCAATCTATCTCTAGGGGACTCTTTACAGGGGAGCACATCTGATGAGAAGTGTAGATTTTTGTCCTAATTAACCCAAAAGGCAATTATAAGTCCTGGGGTTGGCAGTGGAGGATGTCACTCTGAGTCCACAGAACTGGACAGATTCTTATTCTTCCTCTGTGTGCTGTGCTCTGTGAGCCTGGGAGCATTTGCAAAGACTGGGTTGATGTTCTGTGATGGGAGCATGAGCTACGTATGGGAAATTACAAATGGATGAAAGATCTGAATTTGGACCCCGTTTTCTCTAGTTACCAGTTTGTAGCTCTCTCCAGCTCATACAATGGTGACAACCATAGTCACTTGTTGAAAATACTTGGAAAACTTTGTGGCAACACTCAAATGTGAGCCATCATTGTCACCATTACAGCACATGCCGTTATAATGCCCCCTTTCTTCCCTTTACTTTATCTTCCCTTACTTTACCTTGTTGTAAATACTGAGCAGTGTCTCTAAAAAGAGCTAGTAATTCCTTGAGTTACACCTTCATGATTCCCCTTCATATTGCCCATTAGACATAGATCTTCTGACAAGCCCTGGGGAACCATTCATTTCAGCCCCCTCTTTTAGAGAGAAGGAGCCAAGGTGGCAACTGATCTTCCTGAGAAGAGTTGAGGAATTTTTCACTTGTAAGAATCTAGGGGTTGTTTTGTTTTGTTTTGTTTCCTGCCTGATAACCCCCCCAAGGTGAAACCCTGCTGGGGTAATTAGGGTAAAAATCAGCAGTAACATCCTTCATTGAATTTCCAGTATTATATGGAATTTTTTATACTTTTAAAAACATCTTAGCCAAGGTTTGCATTCATTACTTAATAATGTAAATTGAAATAGTATGCTGCTGTATTTTTGCTTACTCTGGGAAACTAACCATTCCATTCCAGCCTGAATGTTGACCCACTTATGAAATTGAAGCTTCCTCAATTCTTCGTATTGGATTAGGTAAGTGATAAGTGATAAGGAGTTTCACTGGTCTCTGCCCTAAAATGCATAGGTGTTACAGTGGGAGGTAGCTGATGTGAGTCAGCCACCTTGACATGTGAGTCTTGGATAACCAGAAGGAAGCACTGGTTGGGTATTGCAGGAAGATCCCCTGTATCCTGATGATCACAGATATTTAGGTGTAAAGATTAGGGGCACCTGGGTGGCTCAGTAGGTTAAAGCCTCTGCCTTCGGCTCAGGTCATGATCTCAGGGTCCTGGGATCGAGCCCCACATCAGGCTCTCTGCTCAGCAGGGGAGCCTGCTTCCCCCTCTCTCTCTGCCTGCCTCTTTGCCTACTTGTTATCTCTCTCTGTCAAATAAATAAAAATAAAATCTTTAAAAAAAAAAAGATTATATCAAGGACCTGCAGTACAAGTCATAGTAAACCTAGAACGCAGAGTCATAGATATAGAGCTGGAAGGCACGTTGGGGATCATTTAAACTCCTGCTACTCAGGAGGGTGGTCTCCAGATGACCAGCAGCATCAGCATCACCTGGGAGCTGGTTAGAAGTGAAGAACATTGGGCCCCATCCCAGATCGCTGAATCAGAGTCCGCATGGGATGAAATCCCCAGGGCCAGAAGGCACATTAAAGTGTGCCTTCCCTCTTGTTTTATAGATAAACAGATTGACAGCAAATCTAAACGACCAATTCAAGAGCCTACAGCAGGTCACTGACAGAGTGGGAGCCATCCCATCTCGTAATCTGGTTCTTAGATCCCTGAATTTAAGTAGCTGTGAGTCATGGGCCTGGGCCCCAAATCAAAGGTTGGTTCTCCTAGTGACATGTGCAATAGGAACCTCAAGCAATATTGATTCAAGAAGTCAGTTCTATGCTTAAACTAAAATTCTCCTGCTTACGCTAAAATCTCATGGTTAAACTAGAATTTCTATACCATCTGTAGAAGTGGGTTAGTCTCACTAAAGTACCATACCTCTCCTGGTGGCTGTTTATTCTGATTGTAGGTTGAGTCCTTAGATGCCTTGGGAATCGAAACTGTTAACATGACCACAAAGAGGAATGTGGCTTTGTGCACACGGCCTATGATAATGCAGCACCGTGTTGTGATGAGACGCACTTCAAGGCTTTGCTCTTGCTGTTCCTCCACCTGTGATGCTCCACCTAGGAACCTTCCACCTAGCAGACTCCATCTTCTCATCCAAGTTTCATCCTTCGAGAAGCTTTCCTTCTTCACTCTAGTGTCAACCTCCCTTCTCATCCCGTCCTCCTTAGTCACTCCCTATCCCGTGGTCTTGTTTTACTTTACTCATGGCAACTATAATTTAAATTATTTAGTTTAATAACGTGTTGTCTGACTTCCATCCTATAGCATGTATGTTTGATGAGAGCAGGGACCTGGCCCCGCTTCTACACCGGGATGTCTCTGCTAACCCAACACCGGTGCTTCGCACATGGGGAGGCTCAATGATTGTTGGCTAACTGAATGAATAAGTAATTTATTTTTTAAAAAAGATTTTATTTATTCATTGGAGAGAGAAACAGCGAGAGGGAACACAAGCAGAGGGAGTGTGGAGGGAGAAGTAGGCTTCCTACTGAGCAGGGAGCCCGATGTGGGACTCGATCCCGGGACCCTGGGATTATGACCTGCGCCCAAGGCAGATGCTTAATGACTGAACCACCCAGGCACCCTTGAATAAGTAATTTTGAACAAATTTTGCCATTTTTATGTCAAGGATAATCATTAGTAAGAGCTACCTTTACTGACTTTAGCAATATGTTGGGCATTGTGCTATGGGCTTTATATACATTACCTCATTTCATTTAATAGTTTATTATTAAAGTTTCAAAAAGTGGGCACTAGCATTGACTGCTTGGAGGTTGTGGCATTAAATGACTCTTCTTAAAACTGGGGAAACTGGGAGCACTTGGGTGGCTCAGTGGGTTAAAGTCTCTGCCTTCGGCTCAGGTCATGATCTCAGGGTCCTGAGATCGAGCCCCGCATCAGTCTCTCTGCTCAGTGGGGAGCCTGCTTCCTCCTCTCTCTCTCTGCCTGCCTCTCTGCCTACTTGTGATCTCTCTCTCTCCGTCAAATAAATAAATAAAATCTTAAAAAAAAACAACAAAAACTGGGGAAACTGACTGAAATCCAACCTCACTTCAGGACATTTCCCTAAAGGAAAGCACTAAGTGGCCTTCTGTATAAAGTGCTTGAGCCTCCCCATGTGTGATCCTCCCTCTGGCTGAGGATCTCAAGGATCCAGACTCAGCTTGGACCAGGGAAATCATTACACCCAAAATTGTGGCTCAATACTTTTGTTAGTTTTTCTTTGAGCACATGAACAGGGACAACCACAGGAATGGCTGGGAATGAAACGTCATGGTAAGCTTTCTAAGTGACAATGGAAAAATGAACTCTTGCCCATTCCCCTTTGCATGACCTACAAAACCACTGGTAAGAATACATTGTGTGTAGAGGAACATGATGCCAACCAAAGGACAATCCTTGATCTTCTCAGTTTTCAACAAGGAAACAAAGCAAAAAAGCCAGTTTTGGCCTCAACCATTTTATGGCACCTACAAAAAGATAAAGGGCAATCGCCTTGCCCTCATGATGGTAAGTCAGCACTCCTGCCCAATTTTTTTTTCCAGTTTAACATGTCCCAGAGTGCTCATCCCCATCCCACTCCCCATCTAGGCTTCCACCAGCTCCACACATCCACACCAACAGTGGCAACTGGCTGACTCAGTAGGACTGGGTCCACCAACTGATCGGGAAGTCAGCCGGAAAGTCACATCTATAACGAGAAGCAGGAGGATGGAGGGAAAAACAACTTGAGTAAATGTATTTCGTTCCAGAGAAGAGCTTTTTAAAAAACTGCTTAACATTTAAAGTTCTATTATTATTTTTGGCAGCATGTTGAGTCCATGTCTCTTTTTGGCTACTTTTCTAGTACTTTATGTATCTGGAAGCAAAATTTGCAACTGATTTCAGTAACACTGGGGAAGAATTTTTTTCAGTGTAATTATAGGAGATATTTAAATGCTATCTAAATGTTATTTTGTGTACTCACCAAATAAGAGGCACAACTTAAAATCACCACATAAAGTTATTTATAATTTATTTATATATCATTGACATAGAAAATGCCTTAAGCATTAGTCATTATAGAATTAATTGTATAACTAAAAAAAAAAATCCAATAACAAATACCCATAAATTCTAAATTCATTACCCAATGCAAAAAACAGGTGGGTTTATAAGGCCATGGGTTGTCCCTTCCTTCACATGGTCAGTGGTGGGGCTTTATTTTATTTTTATAAACTTTTTATTAGGGAAAATTTCAAATATACATGAAAGCAGAGAGACTATGTGCCCATCATCCAGCTTCAATAATTACCCCTTTATTGACCCTGTGCAGTGGGGAGGATGACGGTATGGTCCTTATGATAGTTGGAAAGGCAAAATAATTGTCTATCATGGAAGGGATATGTCTATAACTGGTTGTCAATATTAACTGTTGGAAGCTGTAGGTAAAATAGGTAGTTCACAAGCTTGATCCCGACTTTTGCTTTACAATACCAAGCAAAAAAATATTCCGAGTTTGTAAGCGTTATCTACCATGAGCCCATCATTGTCCTAGATAGTGTGTTGGATATGAAGTAGTCATTAAGATATTGGAATGGTAGATAGTTTCCATTTGCCTTCCCACATATGGTCTCCCCATTACCCCACCTGGCTCTGCATCTCAGTGTAGAAGCTTATCTGTACTACACCAGAAGTCCCCCTGCCTTCCAGCTTCTGGTGGTTGATGGGTTTAAGCTCATTTTACAGATGATAAAGTTAAGATATGGAGAGACCCTAACTTTTCAAAGATCATAGCTTACTTGTGGCTGAAAGGGGGCTATATGACGCTCATCTTTAGGCTGCTGGTTTTCAAGACAAGGCAGAAATAGCTCTAGAATGCTTCTTAGATATGTTAAGGTAGTGGAATGTAGGAGTCATACTGACTTGGGTCAAGCAACATGAAGGAAAAAACCAAGCCATTTAATGCTAGTTTCTTATATACACCACTTGTAGTTGATAAGAACACTTTTTAAGAAAAAGTTTGTGAAGAAAAACTCACAGTTGGACATGCAGTATTCACTAACTTTATTTTCTGCAAGTTGGGAAAAGCCCACTGTTAATTGAATTTTAGAATTAGAGAAGTTCATACATGCAGATTAAAATGTTTCTGCTTTTGCTTCTGTAATCTCTCCTTTGTCAGCCAGCAGTTCTGTTAGTCAGTTACACTTAGGAGGAAAATCTAACCCTTTTGGGAAGTAAACCCTGTCAAACCCTGTCATCTCTATTAATATCAATTAGGAGCCAATGACATCTCTTTGCACAGTCTATTCTAACTGCTTCATTATCCCCCCCTTTTGAAACAGAGATTCCTAAAACATCCAGCTGAGTTCTATCTTTCAACTTCATTCAGTCAACAAATATTTGTTGATGGTTGATTCTGATCTCTTGGGGACAGATTATAAGACCAAACAGATAAGAATCCCTGCCATCTAGAAGTTTACATTCTAACACCTTTGAAGATAACTTACTCGTCAGATATTAGTGGCATTTTAAAATGCTTTCTTTTTTTTTTTTTTAAGATTTTATTTATTTATTTGTCAGAGAGAGAGAGAGCACAAGTAGGCAAAGGCAGAGGGAGAAGCAGGCTCCTTGCATAGTATAGCAAGGAGCCTGATGTGGGACTCGATCCCAGGACCCTGGGATCATGACCTGAGCTGAAGGCAACTGCTTAACCAACTGAGCCACCCAGGCATCCCTAAAATGCTGCTTTCTAAAGAAAGTAGAATCCATAACATTATTTTGATGTAGAGCTTGTTTCTTTTTTTTTTTTTAAGATTTTTATTTTATTTATT
>CM053614.1:44029922-44132187 GCA_028646535.1 Procyon lotor | reverse complement strand
GGAAATGACAGGTAGGTCACTTCCAGCTGAGGGGAAAAGCCCATGTGTGATCATCCCATCTCCCTCTTCCCTGGCCCAGGGCATTGAGGGCCGCAGTTTTCTCAGGTGGTGCAGTTTACAAGACAGTGAAACGTCTTCCAGCTGGGTTCCTGCGTGACTCTGTGGAGCCGAGCTCTCCTTTCTCCCTCCCGCTACTCCCACCTCCTCAAGCCCCCTCACGGAGTAGACAGCACGAATAAGAAATCATCTGTGTGGTGCTAAGGCCTTTCCCAGTTACTTCCTCCATTCCGAACGGCCAGCGTTACCATGGGGCAGCAGAGTGTAGCCGTCAAGAGCGTGAGCTCTGGAATCGCCCTACCTTGGTCTGAAGCTGAGCTTTATCACCCATGAGCTCTGTGATTGCTCTGAGCCTCAGTGTCTGTGTTGAGACATGGAGGTCATTCCCCAGAAGACTTTTAATAGCAGTCAATAGATAAAAAAATCCTTAAAACAGCACCTTTCAAACAAAACAAAACAGCACCTTACACATAGTAAGCCCTCAGGAGGAGTCAGCTACTACTAGGTAAATTGCCTGGCACAGAGGAGATACTCAGAAAATACTCGTTTTCTGGCTCCACCATCTTCTCCCTCTCCTGGATGGATCTTCAACCCGGGCTGCACCCACAGAGGGGATTTAACCAGCCCGAGTGGGCCCCAGCACCGAGAGCTTTCCTAACTCCTCAGGTGCATGTACGTGTGGTCCAGAACCACCCTTCCGCACTTGGCAGCAAAGAGTAAAAACGAAAAGTTTTCTCAAACTTGGTGAGTGACAAGAGATGGGATTTCCTGCGAGCCAGTAAGATTGGGATGGAGTCCTGGGGTGGAGCCCCGCATTGGGCTCCCTGCTCAGTGAGGATCCTGCTGCTGTTTTCTCTCTCTCTGTGAAATAAAATCTTAAAAAACAAAAAGTTCCCCAGGCAATTCTAATGTGCAGACAGGGTGGGAACTGCTGCTTGAGAAAAATCTAGGAACCAGAGATCCTGATCCAGAAGGTCTAGGTGGGGCTTCAGGAATTGAACTTGAAACAGTCTTCCCAAAACAGGAGGTACCTGGATTGCACTTGAAGAGACAATGTGCTCGGCTGTCTGTGTTTGTTAAAAGAACAATACAAATTTAATTGCATCAATTCAGGAAAAGCAAACCAATCTGATGATCGAGCATCGTGTAGACATGACATCCTATTGATGGGTTAATTTTTCCCCTTTTCAAGCAACTGTCTTGCCATCCTGTGGAAAGGGCTGTCACACATTATTAGTTTGGGCATTTTGATTACATTGACGGGTCCATCCCATCACTGCCCGTAAGGTCCTCATCTCATACACTCATGTTGCCGCAAAGCCTGGCACAAACACAATAATCGAGTAGCAAGCAAAGTGAGACTACCAGTTACCTGGGAATCTTAAAAAAAAATAAAATAAAATAAACCAGGCCCCACCATGCATGTGTTCTACCAGCTTTTTAGATAATGGACGAGTTTTTTAGGCAAGACAACCAAAGTGCAGTGTGTACAGGTTACCCTTGCTTCAAACTTTCTCTGATATCACTCTTCTCCCCCAGTTGAGGAGATGCCTGTCAGCCTGGCAGGTGGATAATGCCTAAGCCTCTCTCTCCTTAACTTCCTTCCCTAATCTCCTAAACGGACTTGTCACATCCGGGGGCTTTAGTACTTAGAGATTGGCAGCTTTCTGAAATATCCTTCCTTGGTCGACTAGTGAGCTCCCAAGTGGAAGATACAGGCTCACATTAGCATGGCCAAGGACTGATGGAATGATGTTCTGGAAAAATCAAGCCAGTGGACCTCCTAAAACAGCAGCAGCTGACAATGTCTACCCCCTTATGTGGGTTCCGGACCCACAATACACCTGGAGGGGAAAGGAGATTTTCCAGAATGGGGTGAGGAGGGATATGAGTATCAGTACGGAAGGGGGCAAAGTGGCGGGGCACAAGGAATGAGGGGCCCAGGAGCAGGTTGGGAAGCAGGGGTAATGGGGTTCCGAGCATGAGCCCATAAAGAGGCTGGTGACGAGAGATGCTGCTTGTGGGTGGGATGGCTCGGCAGCGGACAGGTAGGCTTGGAGGCCTAAAGGGAATCCAGTCCCAGTTACTAAAACCTCACCTGGGTCCCTTGTGCCACCCCCGTGTCCTGGTGAGCTGCTTGGGCCTGTCTCCTGCTAAAGGTGGTTTCGCCGCCATCCTGTCAGTCAGCCCTGCCCCAGCTGGGAGTCCATCTCAGGAACTCTCCCTGGTGCCTGAGCCATGATCTCTGAGACAGACTTTGCAGAGAGAAGAGCTGCTCCCAAAGACCTCCACATGCCACTAGGAAAAGGTGACACTGGAACAGAAACCTGAAGGAAGGAGGGGGTAAGATATTTGGTGTGTGGGGAAAGGGTATTACAACAAGGCAAAGGCAAGTGCAACAGTCCTGGGGCACGGACACACTTGGCTTGTTCCAGGAGCAAGTGAACTGGAATGATTTGGGGAATGGGGTAAGAAATGAGGTAGGAGAGGTGGCAGATGTAATACGTGAAGGGTTGTGGATCTGGATTTTGCTCTGAGAGAAAAGAACAAGAAACTCTTGTCAAAAACTCACAAAATTTGCAACCCGAGACAGCTACAGTAACGAGGAGTGAGCAAAGATGTGCTGAAGTCAGAAAAAGTAGGATGCGGTCCTCATTCTAGATCCATCTTCCATGATAAAGCATGATGACAAGTTCTATTTCCACTGCCCCTCCCGCTCGGTCCTTCTCCCCACACGCGGCCCCACCCCAGGGAGACTGCCCTGTTCCTCCCCTGTCTACCTCGTCCATGTGTAGTTAGGCCTTCCTTGCCCTATGTCACAAGTATGAAAAGGGTTTGTGTCCCCCCCTCCCCCATTGGCCCAGTGGAAGAGAAAGGAGAGAACTGACACTAGCCCGGTTAGGTAAGCCTCTTAACACGTGTTCTTTGTGGGAATGGGAGGGACGAGGCAGGCTCGTGAGAAGGGGCAGATGCTGCTACTTTAAGATGGAGGGGAACAGGGGGACTGCGCTGAGAGACCATCATCCCTTCCTTCCCTCCGCCCTTCATCTCCCACTCTGTCCACCACCACATGCTCCACGTGCTGAAGGATCAGTTGATGTTCTATTGTCAAGCCCAGGGGCTCTGACTTCATCTGATGACAGGGAACCCTTGACCATTCTCTAAAATACACACTGACCATGTAGACACATCCTTATCTACCCAGCCACACTCTCTGCCTCATGCTCCTTGGTGACTTGAGACATCTGGTCCCGAAGCAGGTGACACAGTTACGGCCAGGATCCCAGAAATTCATTGTACTCTGGTCATCACTAATGGAGCCCAAAGAATAATCTAGGTAGCAGACTTCCATCCAGCACCTCCATAATCAGTACAGTTAAAAGACAAATCGGAAAATGACATAGATATAGAGATATAATCTGTACTGTGTGTGTGTGTTTGCATACATGTATGTGTCTATGTATCTATCAAGTTTCCCCCTAAAAAATGGATAAAGGACACAAAAGGCAAGTAACAAAAAAAATATAAATGCTTGAAAACATTGAAAACCTCAAACCCTCTAAGACTCAAAGAAATGTCTATTAAAATACTGAGAATAGCCAGGGTTATTTAGAAAAGGGGAAAATACTCTCTTTCAAGCATTACTGATGGGAATTTAAAGTGGTATGAACTTTCTGGATGGAAATCTAGCAACAAGTGGGAAAAATGTTAAATAGGCAAACCCTTAACTCAGCTCTTTTACTTCCAAGTATTTATTTTGAAGAAATAACTGGACAATTCCACAAGGATAGATGTGCGAGGATTTCCAGGCATAACAAGCTATATCTCTACAGAGGGAGCTGGTTAAATACGTCACGCCATATGCATACTATGGATCAGCCTTTACCAACCAAAAATGATGTAAAGCGGTATTTATGGACATGACAAGGAATCCACAACATACTAAGTATCAAAAGCTAGATTACAGAATTACACAGAATCATATCAGAAAGAATACATATACACACAGATTATATATAAAGAAACCATTTTGGGTTGCCTTTGGATTATGGGATTTTATTTGAATTTTAGTTTTTCCTTTTTTTTAACGTTTTCTCTGAATTTTAAACGATGAACATTTGTGATTTTTTCAGTCGGAGATAACCAGTAATGCTGAAATGCTCTGAAAAGTGAGGCGAAAGGCTCGGTCAGTAGACCTCAGGAGAAAGGAGATTCCTTTCTCTGCTCCCAGCCAGTCCCTCGAGCCATCGCCACATAGGATCGGGCTTCAACTAGCTCAGACAGATGAGTGTCCAGCCTATTTTTAAAAGCTTCCAGAGGAAGAGGCTTCGAAATTCCCCCTTGTCAATCCATTCCAGGGTTTATCAAATTCACCTGAAAAAGAAATTCCCCCTTATATCTAATCTGAAACCCCTGCCCTGTGATTCAAGGCATCACATCTCTCCCTCAGCTTACGGTGAAAGTAGGAAATGGCGCCTGCATTTGCCCCTATCTAGAGCGATTTGTTTCCAGAAAGTCTACAATTCTATACATTCTGCAAGTGAAACACGTGTGTGTACACCCTCTCGCCCCCCCCCCCCACTTTCAGGGCAGTCTAAACCAGCATTATGCATAAGCAAACATTATATTCCGCGCCTTGGGCTCAATGCAAGAAGCCATTTGGGAAGCCCACCCCATCCTCCGCTGCTCTGAAGCACAGAATTTCAGCCCCGAGAGGTCTGTCTCATCTTTTCAGAGGTGGCACCATCAGGAGTGTAATCTTGGGCGGGAATACGAATTGGAGATGTTACAGGAAGTGATCTCAGACTGTTTGGCTGATAAAGGAGTGTATCCTCCTCAAACCCTGAGGAAAGGAAAGAGAGGAGTTTGCTGATATGGATGGCCAGTGTGAATGATGCATTATGACTAGAGCTTTTCCACCTCTCTCTTTTTTTAAGGATTTTATTTGTCAGAGAGAGAAAGAGAAAGAGCAAAAGCAGCGGAGCAGCAGGCAGAGGGAGAAGCAGGCTCCCTACTGAGCAGGGAGCCCAATGTGGGGCTCGATCCCAGGACTCCGGGATCATGACCTGAGCCGAAGGCAGACGCTTGACCGACTGAGTCACCCAGGCAGACCACCACTCCTCTTTTTTTCCTCCCTCCTCCTCTTTCTCTTGTTCCTTCTCTTCATCCTCTCCTGCCTAGCCCATTGTCCTCCACACCATCATTGCCAACATTCATTGTGTATTTACTGTGCATCAGACACCGTTCCAAGAAAGCTACATGTACTCATTCTCACACGTACCCTAGGAAGGATTCCATCAGCGCCATTTAAAGTAGTTTTATCCAAGAGCTCTTGCCTCTACTTGCTGGACATTAGATGTCCTCTACATACTGCCCAGTGGAACCACAGAAGGGTTTCCCTGCCCTTAGAGAAGCCTGGGCCTTAGAGAGGCATGCCCAGGAGCCCACCACGCCTCAGGGACCAAGCTAGTGGAGCAGGGTAGAGTGGTAGGCAGACCTCAGGCTTTATAGCCTAGACCAAATGCTGCCGCCTCTCCACCGACAACCCTTGGACAATCATGCATTCCAGATGGCTTCCAATTGTCAGGGTCTGCATCTCTGCACCTGAGGGTGTTTGCTCCCCCCTCTAGGCATTCAACCAATGACAGTGGTGTAGGACAACCCAGTTCCCTCAGTTCTTGGGTGGGCTAATTTGGGGTCATGAGTTTTGTCCTTTTTCTTTTGGAGATTAAACCTCAATGGCCATTGTACTAGCTAATATAATAATGCCTCCCTTTTTGGCTGCCTTCCCTCTCCTGGATTACCTTCCACAGCCCAATACACTATTTGCACTTGAATTTTTGTCTCAGGGTGTCCTGAGTTAGTCAAACCTAACTAAGGCAGACTCTAAACTAGACCTCATTTGAATTCCAGCACCAGTGTTTTTTTTCTCTATGATCTTTGAAAGCTTTCACTCTCTGGAAAGGGGACAAGCTGGTGCAGGGCTTAGACATTATTATGTATAAAGTTCTGGCGTATTATATTGTATATAAAGTTCTATAAAATATACTATTTATAAAGTTCTGGTACACGAGCCCTCCAAAACTGGCTATTCTTACTGTCCGTCTTTACTGAAGGAGGTGTTATTATTCTATGGTCACTGTTTGTATTCCTTTTTTTTTTTTTTTTTTTAAGACTTTAGTCATTTATTTGAGAGAGAGAGAGAGAACATGAGCAGGGTGGAGGGGCAGAGGGAGAGGGAGAATCCGACTCCCCAGTGAGCAGGGAGCCCAACACAGGGCTCCACCCCAGGACCCCGGGATCATGACCTGAGACTGGAGGAGCTACCAAGGTGCCCCACTGCTTCTATTTCTCAACAACTATAAAACATCTTTCCCCTCCTTGTTAACACTTCTGGAGACTTTAACCCCAAAGGCTTCAAGCTGACTGCTCCCCAGCCTGCCTTCCTGTCTCTCTGGCCAGGAAAGCTAACAGCAAATTTGACCTAGTGTAAAGACCTGATGTAGTTTCTCAGAGTTCAAGTTCCTTGAAGTTCTACTTCAAAGAATTAATTGCAGGGAATTTTCCGAGAAGGAGTTTTGTCAAAATGTTCTACCCACTTGCTAATTTAGAGATGCTAATTCCTTCCTTGTGCCTTAATGTTGTCAGAACATTGCCATCCAAGATTTATAATTGCATCTGATTCTCATGTCCAATCCTTGCGTAAGGATAGGATAGGTTGGGCTCCTTAATGAACCCCCACAATCTCAGTGGATTAACACAACAAATACGTATTTCTTGCTTGCTTTCTCATGGGTCAGCTGGGGGATCTACCCCGTCATCTCTGTGGGATCTATACCGACAGAGTGGCCATCATGGAATATGGCTGCTCATTGTGGCAGAGGGAGGGAGCATTTGGGAGTGTTCCACTCTAGCAAGTCAATGCTGTGCTCCAAAGTAACACTCATTTCCTCTCACGGTTCACTGGCAGGATCTGGTCATGCGGGTGATCCTAGCAGGCACCTGTTGAACAGAAGTGGGGACTAGCACCATATTATTTTACCCATTGTATTATGGAAAACATGAGAAGTGGTGAGTTTCAGTGCTTTCTTAAAATCCCCCAGAGTGTGTGGGCCTAGGATTCTGACGTGGTTCCTTCTCCCTGAAATGCATGAAGAAGACTACATTAGGAGGCAAAGTGGGCTGGTTTCTCTCCCATCTCTCTGAAACTCAACAAACCTGAATCATCTTTATAATGGTCCTACCCACTGGCAATCTCAAGGTCAAGGACTGAATGTTCAGAGAAACTGAATTACTGCAAGACTTTAGGGATAAAATGATAAAGGGATTTTTTTTTCCCCAAAGCAATAGATTGTGTAAAGAAAGTGGCCCCTCCCTCTAGCCTACCACCTCGTCCCCAGAACCAGGCAGAGCCCTCCAACCAGTGGAATTGTAAAGCACTCAGTCCATATGGCCAGTACGTGGTGTTCTCCTCTGCAGTCTTGAAGCTTCTACCCAGTGGTGTCCTGGAGCCTGCTCACATCAACCTCCAAGAACCAACTGTGACCATCTTTTCCTAGTGCCACTTTTAGGAGTATCACAACGATGCCTTAAAACTGGCTGTGGTAGGAATATTTACACCACAGAAATTAGAAAATTGGGACTTTTTTCTCTCAGAGAGCTGGCTGTTAACTGTGTACATCTTTCTATGCTCAGTCCTTCACATACAGTTGGCTTTTCCTTCATCCTCTTGCCCACCACATGGGAATGCCTGGATCTCCGAAGACCGGAGAGCTTCTCTGAAGAGAGACTCTGCCTTATCCCTTTTTAAAATTCTTCCCTTGCCTGGCACGTACTTACATGGCCTTACTATTTGCCAGTCATCATCCTACTTACTTACATGTACAAAGTCTCTAATCCCTGTGACGAAGGGACTAATATTTTACAGATGAACAAATAGGCCCAGAGAGGGTAGGTCACTTTCCCAGGTCCCACAGCCAGGATCTGAACCTAGGGGATCCAGCTCAACAACCACATGCAACTGCCCCTCTCTCAGAGCACATAGTAGAACAGGAAGATTTTGATTCATTAAGAAATAACATTAAATGCCCTTTTTCTGACTATACAATACAAATTATGCCTGGCGAGGTAAGGTGGATTTTTTTTCACTTAATATTCACTCATTGGTCACTGGTGGTCTGCTAGGCTCTGTGCTAAGTGATGACAAGAATACAAGGATGACAGTAATAGGAGGTACAATTTACCATGTTCTTATGAAACAGGCCCTGTGGCGGGTGCTGAGGGTCTAGAAAGATGACAATGACTGATACGACAATAAAAGTTCCATCACCTGGTGCTTGATGTGTGCAACACACTGTGCTAAGTGTCACTACATTTCAGTTTTGCCACACCTAGTGAGACAAATATTTTTCATTTTGTGCCCATATTACAGGTGAGGAAAATGAGGCCCAGGGAGGTGTCAGAAGCCACACAGCACATTGAAGGGCTCACAGTCCAGGCTGCTCCTCTATACTCTACCAGGAAGTAGAGTTAGACTCTTTAGGGTTTCCCTCCATCACCCTCACACCACGGCCAGGCTGTTCCATCTGTGTTCCTATTCAATCCTCAAAGTTTCCTTTTTGACCTTCAGGAGCGCTTTGAGGTTGTCCGTCCAACATCTTGAATATAGATACAATGAAAGGAAGTCCAGTAAACCAAAAAAAAAAAAGCTTTTTCCAAGCAGAGTGTAAGAAACGTGAATCACTGGCATTTCAAATAAGCCTGTAACAAGTGTAGGTGAGCGCGGTGTTCATCAAGTTCAACGTGAGATGCCGCTGAGACCAGAAACTCATTACGTGCTCAGCAGGGAGCAGAAAACCAAGTAGGGACCTCTTCTTCCCGTATACACCCCGCTTTGTAATTAGAACTTCTATGGGAACATTTTCAGTATGAACCAGACTTGAACTTGGAATTATCAAAGTTAACTTCGAAATGGCATTATCAAATAGTGGGATAAACGTTTAAACAAATATGCTAGAACTGGAACAACTATTTGAATGTTTTTATCTTTAAATATGGCACTCTAGAAAGTTATTCTCTTGTTTTAACTAATAGTGTTATCACTTAAAAATATTGGTAGTCCTATTTTTAGAGTTGTTTTCTAGTTTAATCTAGGAAACACACAGAAAATGTAACGGTGCGTGCGCGCGTGTGTGTGTGTGTGTGTGTTACTATGCAGTCTATATTTCTGGTTTTCTTTAATAGCTCACCTTACTCTGTATTTTTGGTTCCAAATGACTTTATGCTCTTTCTAAAAACAAATTTTACCTGTCATAAACATTGTAACCACCAAGGGAGAACCAAAAGAATATGCCCCAGGCTCTGTAAGGCGATTTCAAAAGAATAGTCCCCAAAACGTGAGGGATAACTTAATTAAAATACTCAAGGAGTGCCTGGGTGGCTCAGTGGGTTGAAAGCATCTGCCTTCAGGTTGGGTCATGATCCTGGGGTCCTGGGATCGAGCCCCACCTCAGGCTCCCTGCTCAGCCGGGAGCCTGTTTGTCCTTTTCCCTCTGTCCAGCTCGTGCTCTGTCAGATAAATAAAATGCTAATAAAAAGATATTCAAGCTGAACACTTTGAGGATAAACATTCTCATTTGAGCTTAAACATATTTGGTGGTAGGTTTTTTAAAAAGGGTTTTTAGTCTTCCTACTTTCAAAAAGATGTATTTATTTATTTTTAAAATACCTTATATGTTTTTAATGATATTTCAGATTAATATTCAGAATGACATGGTTTTTCTTAATCTGCTCTGCGTTACACTATTTTTTTCTTGCATTCTGAGAATGCTAGAGTGTCATAAGAAATATTATAATTAAAATATCCCATAATTATTTATTTGTTTTACTCTATGCATACGAGTTTTATCAAAATACTAATACTACTACCTTTAATATGATTAATGGAAATAGTTAAAACTTTTTTTATATATGCTATCTTACTCTTTTTCTTTTTATAGTTATAATACATCTACATGTGAGGGTCTATAACTTGTTTTAATTTTAATTAGTTTTTTCCCCCAAATATGTTTATATTTTCAGTGTTACAAGATTTATTGTTCATGCACCACACCCAGTGCTCCATGAAATGCATGCCCTCCTCAATACCCACCACCGGGCTCGCCCAACCCCCCACCCCACCCCTCCAAAACCCTCAGTTTGTTGCTCAGAATCCACAGTCTCTCATGGTTCATCTCCCCCTCTGATTTCCCCCCATTACCTTTTCCCTTCCTTCTCACAATGCCCTCCATGTTTTTCTTTAAGCTCAGCACGTAAGTGAGACCATAAGGTAATTGGCTCTCTCTGCTTGACTTATTTCACTCCGCATAATCTCTTCCAGTCCCATCCATGTTGATACAAAAGTTGGATATTCGTCTACTTTCAAAAATATTTAAAGCAGTCATTGGCCACTTGAATTGGTGTGTCAGTTTATCCTAAGATTTCGTTTGGCCAAGTTTCAGGGAAATGCTTGTTTTGTTTGAGAAGGAAAAAGATGAAGTTTTTTGTTGAAGGATGTGAAAAGGAGATCTTGGGAGAAAAAGACCATAAAAATTCTTTATTGAAATATGGGCTTAACATAATAAGATATGACAAACAATTGGGATAAGGTGAAATTATTTTATATCCTTAGCTTAGGTTATAGAGCAGAATACAAAAGAGACAAGTGGAGGAGTGCGATGTAAAAAGACTGTAGGGACAAGAACAGGGGTCGAGGATGTGGAGAAGCTAGAACACTGCTCATCCGAATGTGAAATAGCACAGCCACTTTGGAAAAATACTTGGCTGCTTCTTAAAAAGTTAAGCATAAATTTGAGGCACCTGGGTCATTTAGTCAGGGAAGCGCCTTGATTTCCACTCAGGTCCTGATCTCAGGGTTGTGGGATCGAGCCCCGCCTCCGTCTAGCTCTGTGCTGGGCAGGGACTCTGCCTCAGATCTTCTTGCTCCCTTTGCCCCTCCCCCATCTCTCTCTCTCTCTCTCTCTCTCTCTCTCTCTCAAATAAATAAATAAATCTTTAAGAAAAAAAGCTAAGCATAAATTTACCATGTACCCAGCCACTTCACTCCTAGTATCCCAAGAGAAATAAAAATATATATCTACACAAAGACTTGTATGTGAATATTCGTAGCAGCTTTATTCATAATAGTCAAAAAGTAGAACAAGCCAAATGCCCATCAGCAGATGAATGGATAAGCAAAATGTGGGGTATCCATTGATGGGCTACTATTGGGCCATTAAGAGGACTGAAGTGCTGATATGTGCCACAGCCTGGCTGAACCTTGAAAACATTACACTGAGTAAAAAAGAACCAGTCACAAAAAATTATGTATCGTATGAATTCCTTTATATGAAACATCTGGGATAGGGATATTCATAGAGGCAGAAAGTAAATTTGTGCTTGCCCAGGACTAGGAGTAGGAATGGGGAATGACCGCATGTGAGCAGGAAATATCCTCTGTGGTGATGAAAATGTTCCAAATCTAGACTGGAGTGAGGTTTGCACCACTCTGTAAATCTACTAAAAAGTCACTGAAGTGTGTGCCATTGAAATGAATTGATGGGTTGTCAATCACACCTCAATAACACTGTTAAAAATAAACACTGTAATTAATGACTTGACTTTCTATTTCTGGTTCCCAAACTTAAATTTAATGTAAAAATTACCGAGGGATGATAGACATGGCTACATAAAAATGTAGAGGTTTTATACATCAGAACACAAAATAGATAAATTGAAAATAAGTAAAAAATAATAAAATGAAATACATAAATAATAATAAACTGACAATATTTACTGTGTAAGACAACTACTTAATATAATTACTATATTAAGATTGCATACAAATCTAGAACCAAGTAGTGAGATTCCAATCATAAGTGGATAAAGGGTCTCAACAGACTAGTTCACCCTCTCTTTGAAAAATGACTAATAAACATAAGAAAAATATATTCAACCCTAACAATAATCAGAAGAATATAAATTTAAAAAGCTATAATTTTCACCAATTAAAGAGTAAATTGTTTTGGATAAAACATTCCATACTGGCCTAGGTATGGTGAGACAAAGTCTTATGTGCTCTGTTGGAGTAAATATAAATAAGGATATCTTTTCAGGAAAACAACTTGGTTGTTTGTCTTGGGAGCCTAAAAGAAAAAGAACTATAACTTTTGACTAAATAATTCTACTATAATTATAGGTTGCTAGCTTAAGAAACTAAGATACAGAAAAAAACTTCATGTACAAGATGTCCAATTAAGTACCATTTATAATAACAAAAAAAACCTGAAATGGGAGAATATTTAAGTAAACCATTCTACATTCATACAATGAGATACTATGTCACCGTTAAAATACACACACACACACACACACACACACACACACACACACACACACACAGAGGGGGATTTTATTTATCTGACAGAGAGAGGGGGATCACAAGTGGGCAGAGAGGCAGGCAGGGAGAGAGAGGGAAGCAGGCTCCCTGCTGAGCAGAGAGCGCGATGCGGGGCTCGATCCCAGAACTCTGGGATCATGACCTGAGGTGAAGGCAGAGGCTTTAACCCAGGTGGCACCCAGGTGCCCCATCCATTAAAAATATTTTTGAAGATGGAGGAAGTGTTGTAGACAGTGAGAACAGCACATTAAGGGCCTGATGTGGCAGGAAGCTTAGTGTGTCTGAAGACAATAAGAAGGCTTTTGCTGTGGGGCAGAGTAAAGAAAAGGAGACAAGTAAGAAATGGATAGGGGAGGTAGCTGGAAGCCAGACTATGCAGTCTTGTAGGTCATTGTAAGAATTTTATCATATTCTGACTATGATAAGAAGTTATTGGTTAAACAATGTAGTCAGAGAGCTAGAATAAGTATTCACAATCCATGAGAGTGACAGGCTATCTTTGAAACATGTTATTTCTTGGGTAGAAAAGAAAAATTAGGAACTCTAAGATGCAGTCAAGTATCCCATGAGCACTGAATACTCTTAACTCAAAAAATATATATACATATATATATTTGAATATATGTATTTATTTGAATATATATTTTTGAAGAATTGATAACAGGGGGACATATCTGAAGCTTCATTTCTGTGGGGAAAAAGACCCCATCAGCATACAAATAGTTAATGGGTGGCGGAAATCACATCAGGATATAGTATCATCTCAATTAGTAAAAAATACATGGAAAAAACCAGAGGGAAATATATTAAAGTATTGACTTTTACCACCTCTGGGTAAGTGGGATTTTCAAGTATGTATCATAACAATACTTTTAGAGTTTTTAGAAAACATAATTTAATGGTGTTTATTAAAAAGAAATCCTCAAAGCAAAAGACCAAAGGCAGGTATCCTAGAATAGTTCACTGCCTATGGTTCGAAGGTCATCATAACCTTGTCTACCAAAAACTCATATTGGATTAACTGACCCAATGACTGTGTGTCATACATTAAACTTTAATTCACTGGACAGAACACGATGCTGCCTATTATCCACACGCTCTTTAAACCCACTAACTGCTAGTTTGGCAGCATGACGTTGTTTTGCAAGGGAAAATGGTAGCAAGCCATCTACCAGCTGGGGCTGTCCACCAACACTCATAGTGTTATTTGTTGCATTTGATGATGGCCCAACAGAGCAATCACTGTCTACAGTATGTCAAAAGGAACCATGCAATTAAGTCAATTCGGGCCCAAAGTCAGTGAATTCAATGAGACAAATAAGGTTTAAAAAAAAAAAATGTCAGTTGGCATCACATGAAGCAAAACTGATTGATTGACTGAACTTCTCATTTTTCAACTGATTTGCATAGTATTCTGAGCAGTCCAACCTGCAGCTGTTTCCAGCTACACTATCTCACTAGAGCCAATAATTTTTTTTTTTAAATCTGCGATACAATTTATCAAGGTACCACTGTCCACTGTTTCCATTTTGACTGGCAGCCTCCCAAGGCACAGCCTATGAGAGCTGGAAGAGACATGGCCTATAGCCTTATATTAGAGCAGAAATCCTGAGGAAAGCAAGTCCTTTGTATTTGACTTCTAAAGAAAAAGCAAAAGGAGCATCTTCTAACAAGAGCTTCCCTGCTGAAATCAGCCCTCCTTCCCAGAGCTACTTCCCATTTCATATTTACAAATGGCTTCTACAGCCTCAGTGGCTATGACAAGTTCCTTGGAACTGGAGACCGTTGCGTTATTATTGTCTTCTCTCTTGTTTGTCTTCTCCATGTACAGAGACTCATCAAGCTAGAAATATCTGTTCTATTAACCCCTGCAAAGAAAAGAAGGCACCCCACCATCCAAAGGTGGAAGGAAAGTACTGCCTCAGAGGTAAGAAGCCCCAGTTCTGGTCTCAGGGATTTTGTTGACAGCAAAACCTAGGGTAAGCCACTCAGTTGCACAGCTGTGTACTGCACAAAAAATGGGAAGTTTGAAAAGTGTCATATTCAAGAATATGGTAAACCAGATCCTCTGAAATATTTCCCTAAAATGCAAAATAAAATAAACATTATTTAGTTGAAATGCACAGCTAAGCTCACAAGAAAGTAAGGGGAGGAGCATCTGAGTGTCTCAGGGGGTTAAAGCCTCTGCCTTCAGATCAGGTCATGATCCTAGCGTCCTGGGATCGAGCCCCACATGGGCCTCTCTGCTCAGTGGGGAGCCTGCTTCCCCCCTTTCTCTGCCTGCCTCTCTGCCTGCTTGTGATCTCTCTCCCTCTGTCAAATAAACAAATAAATAAATCTTAAAAAAAAAAAAAGAAAAGAAAGTAAGGGGAATCCTCAGAAGACCAAAAAAATGAAGTGAGAGTAAGAAAATCAGAATTTTTTAAAAGTGGTGAAGCCAAGGTTGCCAGGGACGTTTGCTGATATTCACTGCTCAGGAAGACAGAAACGAGGCCTTGGGCCCTTAAAAGGTATCAGGTCAAAAAAGCAGATGCTCTCTTCTGCCATCAACTCCATGAATTAAGTTAAATCTCCAAAGGCTACCTACACCTTCAGGAAAAGGGGGAGTGACAGCGAAAGCAAGAATAAAACTGTCGCATGACGGCAGAGCTATGGCTCCAGGTGAAAGGGAAAGTAGTGACTTTCCCTGAGAATTTGTAACTTCAGGCCAACCTTCACACATTCTTTCATTCGTCACATATTTATTGAACACCTACCATGTGCTAGGCTGTGAGCTAGATGTTGAAAATACAGCAATGGATGAGACAAGTCATCCCTGCCTCCAGGGAGATTATATTCCAACCATGGAAGACAGACAGTAAAAATATATATAAATCAGGTAATGATGAATGTTAAGGAGAAAAATAAGGATGAGGATGATGATAAGTGATTGGAAAGGAGTAGAATTTTCTATAGTTTGGTGAAGGAAGGACTCCGGTGACATAATATCTAAATAAACAAGACTTGAAAGAAGTGAAGGAGTGATCCACGCAGTGATTAAAAGGAAGTACTTTTAAGAAGAGGGACTCAAAAACATAAGAGCCCTAAACCAGTTCTGTCTAAGCAAAAGAAGAGTACAGAAAATAGAGTCCAAGAGAGAGCTGGGGGGGCAGACCAGAGAGCATCTTGTGGGGCATATGGTGACTTGGAACTGATTCTAAAGAGCTAAGAAGACACTGAAGATTGAGTTAACATTCAGAAGGTTTACTTGGAGTGTTGAATGGGGAACAGACTATCGGGGAGCAAAAGCAGAAGCCAGAGAACCAGTTAATACAAAAGACCAAGCAATAAGTGACAATGGCCTAGACGGCTTGGGGCTATGGTCTGAGTGTTTGTATCGCCCCCAAATGCACATGTTGAAATCCTAACCCCCAAAGGTGACATTGTTAGAAGGTGGGGCCTTTGGGAGGTACTTAGGTCATAAGGGTATAGCCCTCATGAATGGAATCAGTGTCCCCATAAGAGACCCCACAGGGCTGCCTAGCCCCTTTCCCCGTGTGAACGCCCAGCCAGAGGATACCAGCCATGAACCAGGAGGGCTGGTTCGCAGAAAGTAACCATGCTGGTGCCTTGGCTTTCGACTTCCAGCCTCTGGAACCGTTGAGGAAGAAATATCCATTCTTTATAAGCCACCCGGTCCATAGGGGTTCGCTATAGTCACCCCAGCAGACTGAGACACTTGGCGTAATGGAGATGGCAAAAACAGCCACTAGGATGTCCTGACTGACTGGAAGTGGCTTGCAAGAGAGAGAGGGTTAAATGCGGTTTTAAGACTTGTGGCCTGATTCACTGGAAGAAGAGGGTCCGCTTTCCCGAGAAGGGGAAGGGCGGGGGAGGGACAGAAAGAGGACTGGTGGGGACCGCCAGGCCAGGTGTGGGCTTGACATCACGTGAGACCTACCATTACAGACACGCTTGTTACACCAGTAGGTTTTTTTTTTTTTTAAACTAAGAATTTTTTTTTTTTTAAGATTTTATTTATTTATTTGTCAGAGAGAGAGAGAGAGAAAGCACAAGCAGGCAGAGAGGCAGGCAGAGGCAGAGGGAGAAGCAGGCTCCCTGCTGAGCAAGGAGCCCCATGTGGGACTCAATCCCAGGACCCTGGGATCATGACCTGAGCCGAAGGCAGCTGCTTAACCAACTGAGCCACCCAGGCGTCCCACACCAGTAAGTTTTGACAAAATAGGCAAGTTTAAAAAAAAAAAAAAAAGAAGAAGAAGAAGCCCTAACGTTCCAACTCTGATTTAAGAACAGGAAACCCGGCTATTTTTATAAGCTTGAAATAAATTTAATCAGAGGTTATGGGTTTTGTCTTCCCACAAAGAAAATATCAGTAAATTCTAACCAGCATCCGAGGATCACAACATTTCCATTCTTGTTATGCAAACTCTTAAGAGAAGAAAGGGAAAGAGAAGGACAGGAAGAGAGAGAAAAAGATGAGGGGGAGGAAGATGAAGGAGGAGGAAAGAAGGAACATCCCAATTAATGTCATAAAGCTAATATACCAAATTGAGAATCGTACAAGAAAAGTCATACAACAATCTCACCTGTGAACATAAATGCAACAATTCTAAATCACATATTAGCAAACCAAATCTATGAGTGTATGGAAAGAAAAATACAGGGAGCCTAGGTGGCTCAGTTTGTTAAACATCTGTTTTCAGCTCAGGTCATGATCCTGGAGTTCCAGGATCGAGCCTCGCATCAGGCTCCTTGCTCAATGGGGAATCTGCTGCTCCCTCTGCCCTTCAACCTGCTTGTGCTCTCTCTTTCTCTCTCTCTCTCTCTCATAAATAAATAAAATCTTGGGGGAAAAAAGGAAAAGTAAAATGCCTATGATCAAGGTTAGTTTAATGCTAGGAAGCCTTTAACTTACCTCAAAGTAAAGGTTAAGAGTAGGTGTTTCCCCACCTACTAAGGAATTAGAAATGGTGAGTGGGATAGTGAGTCCATAAACATGTGGGAGATGTTCAAACTCATTAGCAACTTGAAGAGATATCATTTTAAACATACCAATCTGACAAAAAAAAAATGTTTTAAGCTGATGATACCAAGGGTAAGCAATGACCAACCCAAGAGCAATAAACAGTCTTTAACAGTAAGCAATTAACAACCACCTAGCACCTAGGTTGTCACATCTAATACCTTTTTCTAGGATTTTGGAGAGACGGTTGATTCCAGGTCTATGACATAAAATGTATGAATCAATCTGGCACTTACCATACCAGAAAATTAGGAAGCTGCTGAAGAGTGTTACAGAAGAGTCAAGAAGACATACAGACCAACCTAAAGAGAGGCTCCCACTGGCCAGAGATGGGACAGTTGAGCATCAACAGGTTGAATAACTGCAATGGCCTCAAATATTAAATATATTTCAAAGGTGATAGATAACAATTTTTAAAATTCACTGACAAATGAATTCACATATCTAGAAGATGTTGGAAACCAATTTGTTATTTTGAAAACTGGTAAATAAGGGGAAAGCATCAGGCCAACTGAATCTGTTTACAAATTCTATCTTAGGATATCAAATGGTTGATGAGGAAAAGGATTTCTTTCTTCTTTTTTTAATATTTATCCTGATACAGAGCACAGGTGGAGGCAGAGGCAGAGAGAGAGAGAATCTTAAGCAGACTCCACGCTGAGTGCAGAGCAGAACTTGGGGCTTAATCTCACCACCCTGAGATCACGACCTGAGCCAAAATCAAGAGTTGGATGCTTAACCCACTGAGCCACCCAGGCCCCCCCCCCACTTTTTTTTTTTTTAAGATTTATTTACTTAGCTTTTAGATAGAGGGAGAGAGAGAGAAAGTGAGGGGAGGGGTAAAGGGAGAGAATCTCAAGCAAACTCCACTCCGAGCACAAGCCTGACTTGGGGCTCAATCCCATGACCCCTGAGATCATGACCTGAGTTAAGACCAAGAGTCGGGTGCTAAATAGACTGAGCCACCAAGGTGTACTGAAAAGGATTTCTTTAGAGAAGTATCCCAGCTATATTATGCTAAGAGAAATAAGTCAATCAGAGAAAGACAATTATCATATGATCTCTCTGATATGAAGAATTTAAGAGGCAGGGCAGGGGGTCGTGAGAGGAAGGTAGGGAAAAATGAAATAAGATGATACCAGGGAGGGAGACAAACCATAAGAGACTCGTAATCTCAGGAAACAAACTGAAGGTTGCTGGCGGGAGAGAGGAGAGGGGTGGGGTGCTTGGGTGATGGACATTGAGGAGGGTATGAGCTATGGTGAGTGCTGTGAGATGTGTAAGTCTGATGAATCACAGACATGTACCCCTGGGGCAAATAATACATTCTATGTTTTTTTTTTTTTAAAAAAGTATCCCAACTAATAAAGGAAGTGGGTGTGATAGAATTCTAATATTTTAATGCCAGAATTAAATAATGAATCTAGACAATAATCATTAATGGCTGTTGCTAACACCATAAGAAACAGTAAACCCGCCCTTGTATGCTTTCTGACGGATGGAAATACACATTATCTGAAGTATTCTTCTCAGGAAACTACAGCTAAATGCGATCAATTCTCCAGATCTCACCACCAATTTCCAGAAAACAGAGGGTTCAGTGGAACATGCTGGTTGACATATTGGAATGTAATTGCAAAATCTAGACTGTGGGAAAGTATATGGAATAAATGACCTGGTTTCTTCAACTGTGCAGAACATAATTAGAGGGGGACACCAAAGGTAAGCGAGACCGCCCTGTACATGAAACCCTCACATACTGCTTGTGGGAATGCTAACTGTCACAATCACTTTGGTCAATAACTAGTCAATATCCAGGGCACTCAGTGCTGCACAGACCCCACCAAGTAGATGCTCCCCCTCTAGCTTTAGACCCTGGAGAAACTCTTGCCTGTGGATACCACGAGCGGCATGGCAGTGTTCATAATGACAACATCTGAATAGTAAGACTCTCCTACCCAAATGTCCAACAATCACAGTAATGGAAGTAAAATGTGGTGTATTCATAAAAAGGAATATCATCTTTCAGTGAAAAATGAATAAACAGCTATTTGTGTCCACATGGGTCAATCTCACATCGTGTTGCATATTTTTGAGGATACATACAGAAGAATACAAATTTCTATAACGTTCAAAAACTCATAAATCTAAACATATTGTTCAGAATTTTAAGTGTGTCTGGTGGGCTTGAAAGGCCTGACATAGGTTGGGCATATCTATAGGTAGTAAAACCATACAGAAAAACAAAGGAGCGCTAAAAACCAATTCAGCCAAGGGTTTTCCCGAAGGACAGAGGATGTGAGGGGCTCGGGTACAGAACAGATAGTGCCTTCAACAGTATGATGTCTCCAAGTGGCTGTGGACATGTGGGGGTTTGTTCATTACTCTTTATAATATACACGCATGTATATTTATATTCTTCTATGTATATGCACTATTTCAAAGTTTGTTAAGGAGAGTGAACCAAACGACTAGAATGTTTCTATCACTTAAAATTCAACCCATGTGACTTCTCTCCCTCACATGCCCACTGGGAAAAATATTAGTAATTTTCTCATAGAATGTGGTGAGGATGAAATTAATTGGTGCACATCCAGGGCTTGGCTTAGAGCCAGGCATATATTAGGTGCTCAATAAAGGTAATTAGTACCATTACCATTATCTTCTTCTTCACCACCAGCACTGCCTGGAGATCACACCTTCAGTATGATCGAGGACAGGAATTATTAAAATCTCTAACCAAGGAAGAAGTGGTCAGAGAATATGTTGTATTGTTGCTTACAGCAAGGTGAGTACCAGCCCGGGGACAACTTGGTCCTCCTCCCTCTGCCCCACGGCTGGCTTGGTTTTGACTGAAACCACAGGCTATGCCCAAAGGCTCACAAAGAGCCACGATGAAGAACACTGACAACACAGCACCACAGTTCTCCTCAGCAGCCCAGTATTCCCAAGGAGCTTCAAGAAAGCTGTGTCCTCCTGTTTAAAGAATGTGATGACCTCATTCAAAACTGTCTGGCTCTTTGAGGAAGACACGGCTGCAGCTACAGCGGAGCGACGGACGCCCCGCTTCTGCTCCTGACTCACCGCTGTTCGCTCTCACCGAGGAACAAGTCGGTCAGGAAGCCGCGCCGCAGCCATGGCTTTTAAAGACACGGGGAAGACACCCGTGGAACCAGAGGTGGCAATTCACTGAATTAGAATTACTCTCACCAGCCGCAACGTAAAATCTTTGGAAAAGGTTTGTGCCGATTTGATCAGAGGTGCAAAGGAAAAGAATCTCAAAGTGAAAGGACCGGTTCGGATGCCTACCAAGACTCTGAGAATCACTACAAGAAAAACTCCTTGTGGTGAAGGCTCTAAGACTTGGGATCATTTTCAGATGAGGATCCACAAGCGGCTCATTGATTCGCACAGTCCTTCTGAGATTGTTAAGCAGATCACGTCCATCAGTATTGAGCCAGGAGTTGAGGTTGAAATCACCATTGCAGATGCTTAAATCAACATTTTTAATAAATTGATTATCACTTGTTAAGTCTTATTGACTTTTATTCCTAATACTCACGTATTTCAAGAATACAGAGTTGTGCTATGAAATATTGCCCACCTTCTGAGTAGCCAAAATTAGATTAATATCCTAAGAATGGATAGTCCATCCTGTTTTCATTGTATCTGTTAGAGGCCACTAAAGCGGTTGACACCTGACATCACTTGGAAACTGAATTGTATTAACTAAATACATGGAGAAACCTTAGCATTGATGAATGTATACAATCAGTGGTTCATAATTGGCTGCATATTAGAGCTTTTCAAAAAGACCTCTGGGTTTTACCCTCCAGAATTCTGATTTGAAGTAGATACAGGGTGCTACTTTTGTGGGCATGTAACTAACATGGAAAATACTAAGTTCTGCCAATTAATACATCCTTTCTCTTGATGTTAGGCTAAACTTTCCAAGTTCTTAAATGTTTTAGAAATATTGGCCTTTATATTAAGCACTTTTGCAGAGAAGTTTGAATTTTAGATTAACAAGTCGAAAAAAAAGACCCAGTGTCATGTTAACAGGTTACATCTATAGAACTGTATTTTATATACAGTTCTTGGAGTTTCTTTTAATGTGGAGAACATACTAACATGTAGTTTATGTATAAATGTTTAATAAACTCATGTTAAGAAAAAAAAAAACAAAAAAACTGTCTGTCCAACCTGCCCCAGGCCTTTCAAGCCTGTCAGACACACTCACCACTGTGACTCGTGACTCGGCCTTCCGCGTCTGCTCTTGTCCTGCATTTCCCCCAGTCTTGTCTGTATTGGACGTGGAACCTTTGACTCCATTATTCCAGCTTCTGCCTCTCCTGGGGCATTTTGGACCTGGTCCTGTTCTGAGTCTCCTCACTTAGAGTACAGTCCTCCCATCAAACCGAGCTCGTCTGGCCCTCCAGGGCTCCACCTTCTGGGAGGCACTGAATAGGAAAGCGATCCAGGTATAATCCTGCTGGCTTTTGTAAAATGCTTTTGGTTGCAAGTAACAGAAACTCCAACTTTAACTGACATAAATAATAAAGACAGTATTGGTTCGGTGACTAAAAACCACAGTAGTAGGATGAATGTCAGCGGCCCGGTGGTGGCACCAAAGATACTATTTCTTCTCATCTTCTCTTCTATGGTAGTGGCTTCCCCCTAGAACTGACTCCCCACATGCTTGCAAAATGGCCGGAAGCAGCTTTAGAGGCTACAAGTTTCTTCATTCATGTCTAAGCAGGAAGGGGGAAGAACTCTCTCTCCCAGTAGCTCTCTGAAAAATGAGACACCTTCTTTTCCAAAAGTCTCTAGAAAATCTTTCTTTTGGGTCGTATGCCTGGGCTGGGTTCTGTGTCCTGAACTAAACACTACGGTTAGGGGGATGGAATTTTCTGGTTGGGAATTAGCTAAGGCGAGTCTAAAGCTACGTTTTTACAACGGTCCCCTCTTCCAGAGCAAGAGGGCTAGTGGAAGAGGCACGATCCCTCCGCCGTTTCAGCCCCGCCCCCAGATCCATTCTTGGCTCTGTTCTGTACCCCCAAGGGCAAACTTGCCAGCACGCGACACCAGCTGTCTTGCTCTCTGGTTTCGAGTTGCATTTGGTTCTGGCGACACCAACGGGAGATCAGAGGGTGGGAGGAGGGCAGGGTAGGGGTAACTATTTTCCTGGCTGCTCCTGGCCTCACTGCCTCTCCAGCAGAGGCTGTGTTCCTCCACAAGGACAACTCCTGTTGGGGGGCCCCCCGCTCCTCTAGTCACAGCTCCAGCCAGGCTCTGGGCCCCTGTTTCCCGGTCCGTTCTATCAGGCCACGAGGTGGAATGGCTCCCCAGCTCTCTGCCATTGCCAGCCAGTCGCTTAGCACTCTGTCCTCCTTTGCGGGTCCCCATCCCACTTACATATCTGTGACTGACCGCTTCACTAACCCCTACAGCGGTGCCTTCTGTTTCCTTCCAAGACCTTGACTAGCACAATAGCTGAGCAGACTAGGAGAACGTTACCAAGAGGAAGGGAGAATGGATAAGAGCAAATGCCCTCTGCTGCCCACTGCTCCTGCCCTCCCCCCATCCTTTCACACACTGACGGGAAACTAGAAAACTGCCCTTCATTCATTCAGTAAACAGACTGTTTACCATTCTAGCTTGTTATTCTGCTACATATTACATACAGTATCAATAATATTTTAAAATAGATACACAATAGGAGTCCTGACTCTTTCTAGAGAAATGCTCTCCTCATTCCCTGAGAGCAAAGGACTTCCGGTTGCTTCCTGAGCCCCACCTCAGGTGGAACAAGTCTAAGATCTTCAGACCTGGTTTTTCTGCCAAAAATGGTGCCTGACTGCTCACAGCACAGGTCAATAATCAACTGGAAAACATAAGACAGGAAAATGGGAGAGAGAGAGAGTGAGTGGACAAGGATTCTCAGAATGGAAGAGGGCCTCAAGGAGTGAGTTATCTCACAAGAAATGCACACTTCACAAGCCTCCTGGTTATTTGACCCAGACCTTGGCAATGGTGGTGAGCGTCACCGTGTTATCGCCAACCCTCTGCTATCTCTACATGCGAGCTCACTGTGACTCTGGAGAAGGGATCTCGTGCTTACAGCAGCACTGGAGAGGTCAGACCAAACTAGTTTTGGAGAGGGAGGCTTTGTATAGGAAAGAGGGTACAAGTTGTGGGGCTGGGAGTCTGCTACACAGGAGAATTCTTACTGGGTGGAAAATACTGCAGGATGCCCACATAAAATAGGAAAATGTATGCTAAATGATGTGAAGAAATGGGCTCAGGACTGCAGAGAAATTCTATTCCAGAAAGTTCTCCATCCCTACCCTTTCAGGAAAGAATGAGCCCTTGCAACTGGTCTAACTGGTTGTTGACTAAGGTGAATTGAAGAGGAAAACTGCTGGGCTTTGTCATGATGAATGTACGTGTGTGTAGGCGAGTGTGTGTGTGTGTGTGTGTGTGTGTGTACGCGCGTGTGTGCGCACGCACAGATACATGTGAGGTTCCCCACCACAGATAAGGTTCTCTCTTGTCCTCTCACTCCTTTGTCATTTCACGATTGTGCCTCACTGGGTGAGCTCCTCTACCTCCATTGGACCCCATCCTAACAGCTGGGGAAGGACTTGCACATCCACACAGGGGCAAGCACCTGGCACCCCGCCTCACCACAGCTGTTCCAACCACGTAAGAAGCACGGGGGGAACCGGCCATTCTCCATGAGAACAAAGGGCCAAGGATGCAGAGATAATTGTGTCAAAGGGATTCAACTTCCTGGATGACCTCATTCCAAAGCTCTGCAGAGCCCAGATAAGCATCACAGGGCTCTGGCAGAGGGCCCCTCCAGGGAATGACAAGGGACAGGAAGCTGACTTTCCAGAGTCTGTACAGCCTTCCTTGACTGGGAGGCAGGACACCTGTGGCCATCAGAAGTCATGACGCCTCAGGCCCGCTCCCGCCAACTCCACAGGAAAGACAAATGCTGGTCACAGCACCCCAGTGTAAGGACTCCATTGAACCCATGAGGGCCCCCTAGGGGGTTTTTCCTTCTGTGTCCCCAACCAAATACATTTCTCACATTTTTATTCAAATGAACTCAATTCAAAAGAAGTTCATTCTTGAACTTCCTCTTTCCTATGATCAGAATAGACAGCATCAAAAATAGTAAGAATAGGTTACCAAACATTCTATTCCAGAATATAATTTCTGAGCCTAATGACAATAGTTAGCAAGAGAGAAAATTAAATGTTTCTAAGCATGTATTGCTTCATCTTCTCATCATTTCTTGAGCCTTTTCTCTGCCAGACACAAATTCAAGCCTGGGAGACAGAAAGATAAAACACATTCCCAATTCCGAAAGAGCTCACAGATTTGTTAGAAGTCACAGATACTTAAACAAATGGTTATAGAAGTGCTGTAATTTTATCCCTAGAAATCCTACTGACAATTATATTAAATAATAAATAAGCCAGAAGACTCATTTATCAAAACTTGGTTTTATATTGTTCAGTTTGGCCCCAGAATTTGTTAATGTATTCAATCCTCTCACCCCAAATCAACTACCCTGTCCCAGCAGAACCTTCTGCAGTGATGGAGGTTCTGAGTTTGTGCTGTCCCATGGCATAGCTGTGAGCCACAGGGGCTAGAAATACTTGAAATATGACCGAGGAACTGAATTTTGAAATTTAATTTAAATTTAAATAGTCACCTGGGTTACAGGGGTACCAAACACAGGTCCGCTAGATCTGATCAGACATACCAAAGCCCATGAAGGGTAATCCACTGAGATAAAAATCAAGTAACACACCAGTGATAATGGCCAACGAAGCATTAATGAGTCAACTCCCTGCCCACCTGGACCCTCTGGGCCTTGAAAGTCAGAAAGAAAATGAACCTGTTACTCGGATGGGGCAGGAAAGGGGGTAGGAAGTGCAACCATAAGGCAACGCTAGGTGGCTAAAATGGAAGTAGCAAGTCAGGGACAAACCAGAGCAAGTTTTGCAGGGGGGTGTGTGTGGCAAAACAAAGCTGGGGAGGGTCAAAAAGCAAAATCAAAGCACATTCAAACTTTAAAAAAAAATTCTTAAAATTTGAGATAGTAGGGAGATCAATTAAATGCAATCCCAAAACTATCTATTAACAGCACTCCTTCCATCAACAAATGTTTTTCTAAAGGCTTCCCATGTGCTCAGTCGGTTAAATGTCTGCCTTAGGCTCAGGTCATGATCCCGGGGCCCTGGGATTGAGCCCCGCATCGAGTCCCGCATCAGGCTCCCTCCTTAGCAGGGAGTCTCCTTCTCCCTCTCCCTCTGCTGCTCTCCCTGCTTGTGCACTTACTCGCTCTGTCAAATAAATACATAAAATCTTAAAAAAAATAAAATAAAAAAGAAATCTACAGTAACATCAATCTTTGCCTTAAAGAAGCTGAGGTTTTTGCTTGAGACACCAAACGCACACGTGAGGCATAGTGAGAACATGACGCAAGACAGTATCCAGGAAAGTACTGAATCATATTTAACTTAGCCTTGCTAAAGCACCGGGGCTGGAGAGGGAGGGACGGGACAGGTGAAGGCTTCGGTCACCAAGGGGTCTTCACTGAGAAAATCATTGACACCAGCCTGGACTCTGACCCCCTCTGGCAGCAGCCTTCATCAGACCGGGCCTCGACGGCCCCACCCAGGTTTTTGCCAACATGACAATGGTTTCACAGTGCCCACGCCGCCTCATGCGAGCCATAGTTCAGGTGGAACCACTGGGGGACCTGCCAGGGATGACCAGTGCTGGAGTCCCAGACCTCAGCTTACATCCCAGCTTTGTCCAGTCCTAGATGGGGGACTTCCAGCAAATTCCTTAACCTTCCTAAGTCTTGGTTTCTTCATATGTGAAATCAGACTAATATATCCATCCATAAGGTTTTTGTAATGATTAAATGAGACAAATAAAAGGCTTACAGAGAACTAATTTTTAAAAAAGATTTAATTAATTTATTTGAGAGAGAAAGAGAGAGAGTGTGGGTGGGGGACGGAAGGGGAAGGTGCAGAGGGAGAGGGAATAAGCAGACTCCCCGCTGAGTACAGAGCCCGGCTTGAGGGACTTGATCCCACCACCTGGAGATCCTGATCTGAGCCCAAATCAAGAGTCAGATACTTAACTGGCTGAGCCACCCAGGAGTCCCAAGAGCTAATTTTTTTTTTTTTTTTAAAGATTTTATTTATTTGACAGAGAGAAACACAGCGAGAGAGGGAACACAAGCAGAGGGAATGGTAGCAGAAGCAGGCTTCCCGCAGAGCAGGGAGCCCGATGCGGGGCTCGATCCCAGGACTCCGGGATCATGACCTGAGCCGAAGGCAGACGCTTAACGACTGAGCCACCAAGGCGCCCCCCAAGAGCTAATTTTTTAACTGCTTTTTTGTACTTTACCTGGCAATTTCCAACGTATCCTTTAAGAATGATCCTCCCTGGGGCGCCTGGGTGGCTCAGTGGTTAAGCGTCTGCCTTCGGCTCAGGTCATGATCCCAGGGTCCTGGGATCAAGCCCCGCATCAGGCTCCTTGCTCGGCAGGAAGCCTGCTTCTCCCGCTACCATTCCCTCTGCCTGTGTTCCCTCTCTCGTTGTGTTTCTCTCTGTCAAATAAATAAAATCTTAAAAAAAAAAAAAAAAAAAAGAATGATCCTCCCTGTCCCAAGAAAGCTCCCCTGACCTGCCCTTGCTGCTGGGTGCCTTCCCCTGCTTCCCTCACTCATAGCCAGTGAGATAATACATCCCACTTCCTCTGGAATGGTCCCAGTTTATGCCTGGGCATCCCATGCGTCCCATGACGTTTCTAGCATTTGTCCCACGTTTATTTTTCTGTACAATACTGTCTGTGATGACCGAATTAACATAGTTGGGGTGAGTTTGGTAGAGGTCCACTCTGGGCTTCTAGCTTCTACCATGGTCTGGTCTGCAGATAAGTGAGATGCACGGGCAGGAAACAAGGTCCTGACTTCAAAGGGTGCTTAATTAAATCTGAAGATGACCAGTGATAACCTGTCTCTTCTCCTGAGCTTTTCTAGATGAAAACAGGAACAGGTGACGACTAACATCTACCTTTCAGGGACAGTCTGCAACACACTTGCTGCTGATACAGGGAGATGTATTTCTGTAACTCCTGGTCTTGGAAGGTGGGGAGATGTTTTCAGCGCCACCACTCCTGCCTGCCTGCTGTTTGGTGTGCCAGCCAGGCATTTCTCGGCCAGTGCAGGGGCCTGGAAGGTACACTAAGCCCCCAAGCCCCAGTCTGTGAAGGCTGGAAAATAAGGGAAATTAGACACGAGGAGCCTGTGTAAAATACGCAGGAGTTAGAGGCTCAGAACTCCTGCAATAAAGTATGTAATGAGTAACCTGAATGCTCTTGCTGTAGAGGTTTTTCATTATAATATGGCATAAAATTACATTTATTTTGGGTCGCCCTGGTGGCTCTACCGGTTAAGCGTCTTCCTTCAGCTCAGGTCATGATCTCAGGGTACTGGGATCGATCCCTGCTCATCAGAGAGCCTGCTTCTCCCTCTCCCTCTGCTGACCCCCACCATCCCACCTGTACTCTCCCGTTCTCCCTCGGTCAAATAAAATCTTTTTTTAAAATTACACTTATTTTACTATTTTGTTAGTACTTTTTTTGTTGGTTTGGCAATAAACGTTTTCAGCAGTAACCGAACAAAGAATGCACATGTTAAATGAAAAACGACTGAATTTCCACATATTAAGAAAGTTGATGGATATGTAATGGGCGCACCGTCTTCGATAACATTTACCACACACCTTTGGGTTCTGGTGTCATCACTGACCACATTAAAACCTGGCAGAAATCTACTGAAAAAGGTCCAGCCTATTTCAAAAGTTAGAACTATAAAAAAGGCTGTGCCAATGGATGACAATTTCACATACGCAGCTATAGGAGGGGTATTGACGTATCACCCTGGGAAGCATGACTTTTCATTCAGACCAAATGACTACTTTTCTCAATTATCTTGCTCATGTTTATTCCAAGGCTGTATGTACAAACAGCAAGCTGATAGCTGTACACATGTTGAAGATATTAGCAAAAAAGAGCTGCCAAGCAGCTGCATGAAATCTTTTTTACATCAGCGTCCTCAGATATTTCAATAATGAGACCTCAGATAATCAATTCATTCTAACGATGCTGTGATTTCTCTTGCCCATGCAATTCATGAAATCAAAGTAAAATGTTGGAAGTTTATTCTCTGGTAAAACATCTGACATCGTTGGGAATTCTGTTAAAAATTCAGCTCAAAAGTTCAATATCCGAAGATAAAATGTGTTTCTACAGTAATAATAGGAACAGAAATTTCATTGGGAACTTAGGCCCATGGAAAAATAATGTTTTAACCAAATTAAGAAAGCCATGGAGCAAGATGTACTTGGAAATTGTTGTGGAGAGCATAATTCATGATTGTATCCAAACAACTGTGATATTCCACCAAAGGAAACAGAAACCGTCTTTGTCAAAAATTACAAATGTTTCTATATATGAACAAAGTAATAAAAGTATAAAATTCTTGTGACAGAGCTTATATTAAGTTTCTGATCACCCCCATCAAAAAAAACCCATGCACCAACAACAGCAACAGCAACTCTAGCTTGGCAGAACATATTTTCTTCCTTTTCTGTTGCCCATCAGCAAGCTGGTTTTAGAAATGTTTGAGCCTTTGAATAATAGCTCTTCTGTAAATCACCCTTTGTGTCATGGAATACTACTGAATTCTTCTGAAGTAATTCCTTAAATGTTGGTTGCATTGTGATGAAAATCAATTTGGATATTTTAATAAATTATTTAATAGATGAAGTACAAAAAAAATTCAGGTTGTGCAACATTTTACAAATCCTAATTATCTAAAACAAGCTTACACAGAGACTGATTGAAATTATCTCTACCCAAGGAAGGGAGGAAATGAAGAAATGAAATCTTAGGAGCTCAGAGGTATAAACTCTCTTGATTTGTGAAAAATCTTTTGATGAAGCTCCTATTTTTTAATCAGGACCAATTTATATTCTGCACTAAAGTGAAACTGAAAAGGCCTAAAATTTAACAATATCTAATTTTAGTGAAACATTCAAAAGAATCATAGTGAGGAATTATTTGGCAATTGATGCCTGGTAAAAATATTTGTTGAATAAAGATGCTCTGAATGGCAGCAAAAGACATATACTGGGAAGTTATTTGAGCTGAAATATTAACACATTCTGATTTGAAACATTAGAATGAAGACTATCCTCTATTTATCTGCACTTGCTCTGAGCTTTCTAAGTAATTCAGCACCTGTTTAACTCAGTCAGTTAAGCGTCTGCCTTTGGCTTGGGTCATGATCCCAGGGTCCTGGGATAGAACCCCACATCGAGATTCCTGGCCCAGTAGGGAGTCTGCTTCTCCCTCTCCCCCTGCCTATGCTCTCTCTCTCTTTCAAATAAATAAATATAATCATAAAGAAAAACTATTTCAGCACCTCTAGAGAGTATCCTCTCAATTAAAAATATTTTGATGCACAGAGAAGGGTCAATTTCAAATTAATAATCCTGTAACGCAACTGCGAATGACATGGCAATTTTTTTAAAAAAATTAAAATTAAAGACATTGGCATGAATACATTCTTCAAAAATGCAAGGACTTACTACAAGAGACAAACACGACTGAAAAACTGATTAAATTATGTGAATTTATGTATGTACAATATTATTGCATTTTGCTTATATTTTCTTAATATAAAATAGTTTATGAAAAATCTTGCCTTATACATATGAACAAGTTTATTATTTTTTAAAAAGAATTTCACTTTTATATTTTTAAAAAGACCTTAGTTAATTAATTAATCAATTTGAGAGAGAGAGAGAGCATGAGTGGCAGAGGAGGGGGTTGGAAGGGGAGGGGCAGAGAGAGAAGTGGACTCCCCACTGTACGGAAAGCCTGACGCGGGGCTCAGTCCTAGGACCCTGGGATCATGACCTGACCTGAAGGTAGACACTTAACTGACTCAGCCACCCAGGCTCCCCTGTATTCATTTTTTAAGAAAATTATTTATAGTTCTACCACGAGGCTGAAACCAATTTGTTAGTCAACCCCCCCATGACATAGGTGTGCCTGGGTTGGCTAAAGGCTAAGTCTGCCCCGGCTGTAGCTCACACCTGCGTTCCTCATGACTACATATCATTCCTTTCCATTCCACTAGAACTGCTTTGGTGTGATGTGAACAGCAAGTATTTGATGTCCCGGATGCGGTATCCCTTTAGTTGCTTTACCATATGTCTGGCAGTATTTAATTTAATCCTTGTTAGCCTCTGAAGTGGGCATTCTAATTATCCCCATTCACAGATGAGAAAACTGAGGTGGGGAGAGGTTAAGTAATTCTTCCACGGCCCCACCTCCTACACAGTGACTGAGCTGGGATCTGAGCCCAGGCAGTCTGGCTGCAGAGCTCTTGTCACTGGCAACAACCTCAGGTGGCTTTTTCTCAGTAAATGTCTGTGGAATAAATAAAAACCAAATGAACGCACGAATAAACGAACGGGAACAAAGCAATGGCAATCACCGTAACCATGATGGGCGAAAACACCACTGTGAGTGGAAGTGTCGAACACACAACTCCATATTTACAACACAGCTGAAAAGTCTGGAGTTATAAGCAGCAATTTTCAAGGGAACAGGCATTACTCTAAATAAACAGGATTGTTTACTCAGCACGCCAACCGCCAGGACGCAAGCAATCAAGAAAACAAACACGCTCTCTCCCCTGCTGACAACAGAGACCTCTCGATTTTGGCTGTTTGCTCAGATTCTGGTAACCAGACACCCTCTCTGGCCCAAACAAGGATGTTGTGTGCCCCGTCCTGTCAGGCCTTGGATTTCGGATCCAGCCCCAACGGAGGCGGCCTGGCCTGCAAGGAAGGGAAGTCTCGAAGAGCTCTTTCTCAAGCGTCTGGGGTTGGAAGCGGTGGGTGGTGGACAGTCTGAGGCATCAGGAAAGGAACCGAGGGTGAGGGCAAGAGAGGAAGGCCAGATCGATGGGCCTCTGACGGGGCTGGAATCCAATGGTGCCTTTGACAGAGCTGGAACCTTGGGAAAGAAAACTTTGATGGAAAGGAACGTGGTCCGGTGTGGTTTGGGCTTGGTGAGTTTGAGACATTTGGGAACTGGGGGGAGAGAGAGAGAGTGCGGAAGGCTGAGAGGGGACCAGGGTGGCCTGGGTCACCTTGCCTCTCAGAGGTGTCAGAGAGAAAAAAGATGCAGAGGTGACAGAGACGCAGCTGCCCTCGGATGGAAGAAACCCAGGATGAGAAGAGGCTGCTCGGAGAAGGAAAAGCAATAACCCCAGGCACACCCAGGTAACCCCGACACGCGAAGCCACCCTCGGCTGTGGGCTGGCAGCACTCACTTCTGTCTGAAGAACGAACGCGTGGGTAGCTGAGGGGCTGTCTGCCACGCGGGCGCTCCCCAGCGGAAGCCGGAGCGCTCTGAACTCCTGCTCATGCCAACATTCTTTCAGCAGCGACGCCTCGGCAGAGGGGCCTTCCTCCCCTGATCCTGCCTCTTCCGTTTTCCCCAGGTGCTTCCCCACACACCTGAGCTCAATTCTATTCTGGTGTCTGCTTCTTGCAGGACCTGAACACATTCTCCAAATCTCTGCCCCTGACACTCCTTTCACGAGACCCAGAGAAGATCCTTGCGTTGGGTTCTCTGATTATCTTTAGGAGCCTAGTACCCAACATTAATGGTTCTTGGATTCGCTTGTTCGAGTCCTTACTCATTGGATCAGCTGCTCTGAGAGGTTTTGGTTAAGCACCTCTATGTGCCAGGAGCTGTGCTGGATCCAGGGGACAGCCTGGGAATGAGGAAGACCCAAGGGACAATCCTCTTTAGGCAAACTTGGACAATGGAACCGCCATGAGGAGCCCATGGTGGAAAAGCTCTCTCTGGGTGTGGCTGAGGCTTAAAGCCGTATCTTCCACCTGATGTGAAAACATACAAAACGATCATGCCAACAGACTGAGGAGATCGTCAGTTCCATGCTCTGTAACTTCTGCTGCTGCGCATCCCTGCTACCCACAGCCACGGCAGGAGGCCAACAGCTCGTCCGTGGCAACACAACCGCACAGCACTGCCAACCCCCGGTGGGGTCTAGCGGTGGGCATCCCTAGCCGCCTTGCCTTGTCTGCTTTCGGCTCCTTACCAAGAGTCAGCCAAAACGCTCCCATTTGACTGGAGCCACGATGAATTTGGATTCTATAAAGTGCCCCCAAATGCACCCCAGCTGAACAAGCTCCAGGCCAGAGAAGTCGACCAGGGGCTGGCTCAGGTAGAAGGTGGAAGGTCACACGGAAAACTGCAGGAATGGGGCAAAGGAGGCTTTCCAGGGCCCTGGGCCAGCCCACAAGGCTATCTCTGTACACTGGCTCTCAGGGGGCTGCAGGCTGAGTCCCACTTCCTTAGCTCCCCTCCAACATCTGCGTGGTGCAGGGAAGCCAGAGGGCCCTGCAGCCTGAGGAGCTCTTGGGGAAGAACAGCCACAGAGCCCGTGGGTCCTGCCTGATGACGCAGCACTGTTCTTAGGACCATGGTGAAGGGCAGGGGCTCTGGGGGAGGGAGGAGTTTGAATCCCAGTTCTGTCATCCTTGGCCTAGGATAAGGAGGAAGTCCTTTCGCTTCTCCGGGACTCAGTTTCCTCTGCCCTAAAGGAGAGAGAGTAGCTGCATCTACATCACTGGTTATCATGAGGATTCCCTGAGGTAATGTCCAGAAAGCCCTCAGCACTCTTCAAGGCAACCTGAAGTGCACCGCCACCCCTAGGTAGCGGTACTCTTGTGGGCCTGGTCCCAGCCTCCACACTGACTTCAGGGGCCTCTCTATGTGTTGTCCCACTCTTAGCTACTTCCTCATAAAGAGAAAAACTAACATATAAACTCCCTTCCACTTTCCGGAAGGGCTGTCTGAGATTAACACCCATCAAGAAGATCACAGGGGCCATTCGCATTGCAGACACGCTGGCCAAGCACATGGGGAAAAGGGCCCACCTCCCCCAGAGTTCCCCGCTAAGGGGTCCCCGCTTTGGCCCCTCATGGTAGCCCCGAGAGAAGTAAGTATCTCCGCCAGAACAATAGGAGGGATTCTGCCTCTGACAAGGATCCCACCTGTGGCTCTGGATAGCAGGTTTTGATCTCAGGCTCACTGCCAGTTAGGAAGTGAAACCCTTTCCGAACAGTGGCTGTTTTGTTGGTTTTCCCCTGGAGATCTAACTGATGTCACCTAGAAACTTCACTGACGAGTTGTGTGCTGTACAGAGTACACCCCTGTAACACCTGTATTTCAGGCGCTCCCTGATATTCGTCAGCATGAGCAGGGACCCCATGGTCCTTCCCTTATACTGACAGCTGGACACCCCACCCCCAGAGTGTGCGTCTTCTGTCACCTGAGCAAACTCTGGGCTGTCCACTCAGGGTGAGGCTGTGACCCTGAGACCTGTGTTCTATCAGTCTTTTGTAACCCAAAGGCCTAATTGAGAGAACTTGAAAGAAAAAAGGGCCATTGTTTCTGCTGACCAGTTTGCCTTAGGAATCTAGAAAGTACAGCTGGTCTCAGTTCGAGGGCCTCTGAGCAGGGCTGGCGTTGGCAGCAGGGGCTCAGGGAGCCTTACGGACCCTCCTGCACCCGTCCTGAGCAAGAGCGCTTGCACGCGCCCTCCGCAGATGGCCGCACAGGCCTCCCCCGTGGGGCGGCCCTCTGGGGGAACAGCTTAGTTTGGAGCTGTGGAAGAACAATGGGAAGTCTTTTCCCATGACCTTCGTTTCGCCCTCATTTTAAAAATTCCATTGTGTTTGTGACTTCAGATAAGGGGGACTAATTTCTGCAAGTCTTCAGGGAGGCCAGCTGGGCCATCCCCACCTCAGTCCCCAACCCTTCCCTGGTCTGGTCGGCAGGGGGCACTGGGATCCTCAGGCGGTGGGGCGCGGCTCAGGCAGGAACCAGCCGGCCAGGGGGCTACAGATACTGTGCTTGGCAGCTGGCTTCCCTTGGGAGCCTGCGGCTGAGGGGCAGGGCCCGGGGAAGCACCTGCACCTCCTCAGGGCACATCCGCCCCGGAGCCAGGCTTCCTTGCGCCCTCAGCCTCCCAGAGGCACTTTCCGCGAGCGCTTTCCAGCTCCGAGGAAGCCGGGTGGTAACCCAGCTTCCGGCTGATCGCCAGGCCCCAAGCAGCCAACCCCCATTCACCGCAAGAGTCTGAGCTTCATTTCCACCGGGGTCGACGGAACTGAAGAGCGGAGGGTAAAACAAGGACGGAGGGGACGGGAAGAAAGGAAAGGAGCCTCTCCACAGAAAGCTTTTCTTCTCCTGATTTCGATTTCACTTGTTTGAGGAAGCTCGAAACCACCAGAAATCAGGCCTCTTTCCGCCCCCATGAAGTAGAAACTCAACAACCTTAAAAATCAGTGAATATTTCCATTTTTGGGTTTTACTTACAGGCACTTGGAATAAGCAGAAGTGGGGTGCCTAGGTGGCTGGGTCGGTGGAGCATCTCTTGACTTGGGCTCAGGTCATGATCTCAGGGTGGTGAGATCAAGCCCCGTGTTGGGCTCCACGCTCAGCGAGGAGTCTTCTTGAGTTTTTCTCTCTCTCCCGGTACCCCTCCCCGCCCCCCATTCACAACGCACTCTCTAATAAATACACAAATCTTTAAAAAAAAAAAAAATATCCGGAAGCAAGTCACAACAGCTAATACTTGTAAATGGAATTCTGCGTGTTTGTCATTCAAAATGAGACAGAATTTAAATGGCAGGTTGTATAAGAGATGAGAAAGTGTTTAAAAGTTCATTGGATAACAGTTCTCACACTTCATTGAACTGAAGAATCACCTGGAACACCAGTTTTTAATTAAAAGACAGACCCTGGTGCCCACAGCCTAAGACTAAGTCCTCTGGGTCTGGGCCCCAAAATCTGCATTTGAGTCCAGAAGTAATCCTGACTCAGAGAAACAACGTCCAAAGACAGTATTTCACAGAGTGAGGGCCTGGACCACAAGCAGCAGCAACACCAGGATAATTATTAGAAATGCATATTCTCAGGCCAACTCCAGACTTACAGAATCAGAAATGCTGGGTACAGGGCCCAGTCATGGGTTCAATAGATCCCCAGGTGATGGGAAGGTGAACAGACTTATTTTATTAAGATTTTATTTGTCAGAGAAAGAGAGAGAGTGCCGGCAGGCCGAGGGAGAAGCTGGCTCCCCACTGAGCAGGGAGCCCGATGTGGGACTTGATCCCAGGACCCTGGGATCATGACCTGAGCCGAAGGCAGACACCTAACTGACTGAGCCACCCAGGTGCCCCTGACAGCTGTCTTACAAGGCAGGAGTGTGAACCCTGGTGCAGGGGTGATTCTGACGCACAGTCCAGACTGAGAACCACCACTCCCGGTCTGTGGGCTACAAATGTCTCTATCACCTTCACAGCCCTCATTTTCTGCACATCTACTTTTTCGAGACAGGGTGAGTCAATGATGTGAAAGGGGAAGAATATGGACCTTGTTCCAGAGAGACAAGGACTCCAGTCTTGGTCCCCAATTTAACCTCCCTATTGGTGTTTTCAGCTGGGACTTGGAAGGGACGCCACCTTCCCCACCTCTAGCACACTAGAGATCCTTGACTTTCCTCGGTGCCTCTCTGCAATTGTTATTTCCCTTCGTTTAATTGGGGTCTGGAATGAGATTCTTAATCTTTATAGAAATATGACTTGAGGGTATATTCCCTAGAAAGCATCAAAAACCTCGTTTTAAAATCCTCCCTCTTATTAGCCTAAATGTAAGAAAAGCTCTGTGAGCAATTCTGATTTTACAGACCAGTAGCGTGAGCGTACAGACAGCTCTAATGTTGCCGAACCCGATTCAATGGCAACCACAGTCACGGTCCTTTATTCAGAGATGGATCGGTAATGGGCAGAACTGTCCAACTTTATTATTGCATTCTATGCACAAGCCCTTTACTTTGTCAACTGATCCTCATTGCTTATAAGACACCCCATGAACTACCACCAATTTAGTGACAGAGATCTGCCATCGACTGGTGTAAAGTCGTCACTGTGTGTGTGCCCGCGCTCGTGTATGTGCGTGTGTGTGTGCGCACACACCTGTGTGGCTGTGTAGAGGCCTTGACGGCCAACTAGCTTAGTTTAGGGGAGGGTAGCCAGAGGCCCATAGGGCAGGGAAAGGTGGATACAGCCCAAGTTCATTGCCATCTAGTACTTCAGCTCTGGCTTCAGCCAACATTTATGGAGTGGCTGCGTGTACAAAGAGTGTTTACACACATGATCTCAGTTAAGGCTCACAGTCATCCCCAGCTGCTTTTCACACACCAGAAAAGTGAGGTGTGGAGATATAAGGCATTTGATAAACATCATGCAACCAGTTACTAGCAAAAGGAATACATCAACCCGGGTCTTCTATCTCCAGGGTCGTGCTGTCCTACTACTTCCTGGTTGTTTCCCTCAAAGAGTAAAATCAATATTCCAGCTGCCACTGACTTGTTTTTTTTTTTTTTAAAGATTTTATTTATTTATTTGACAGAGAGATCACAAGTAGGCAGAGAGGCAGGCAGAGAGAGAGGGGGAAGCAGGCTCCCTGCTGAGCAGAGAGCCTGATGCAGGGCTCGATCCCAGGACCCTGAGATCACGACCTGAGCCGAAGGCAGAGGCTTTAACCCACTGAGCCACACAGGTGCCCCTGACTTGGACTTTCTAAATCCATTTTAGATGACAAAATGAAGACAGAGGTGTAAGAAAATGCATTGTTATAAGCTATTTGTCCAGCCATAGATTATTCTCAAATAAAGACAGAGGGAAGGCTCGGATGGACTTGGCTCTTGATCGGGCCCTAATTTCAAGAAATGTGCCTTTGTCATTTGCACATTTGCACAATGTCACATGTGCACATATGTGCATTTCCCCAGGAGAAGCTTAGAAACCGGACCTGCACAGGGAAACTTTTGTTCGGGAAAGAGGATTTCTGGCTTTTGACCACTGATTCTCTTATTCATTCACTTATTCATCCATTCATCCAATCAGTCTGCATCCATGCATGTTTTATTACAAGTGAGGCAACTTCATTTATTCATGTATCTCCTAAAACAGTTGAGAAAATTACACATCCTCCTGAACTGTTTTTTTTCCACATGGGCTCCATACCCAATGTGGAGCCCAATGCAGGGCTTGAACTCACAACCCTGAGATCAAGATCTGAGCCTAGGGCAAGAGTCAGATGCTTAACCGACTGAGCCGCCCAGACACCCTTATCCTCTCGAACCTCTTAAAGATGAAATCTAATGTAGTTCTCCCTCTATTTTAAATAGTTGTAGGGGTAATTCTGGCAGCAGTCAATATTGACAATTTAAAAAAAGTGTTTTTGCATATTTTGTGTATCTAAAGGACTACAGATACCTTAGCAATTATGTATTTATCATCATCCAAGTTTTAAAATACTTGATCTTTTAACAGTAAGAAAATTTAGTGTTCTAGGGAGCCTGGGTGGTTCAGTCAGTTAAGCGTCTGCCGTCAGCTCAGGTCATGATCCTGGGGTCCTAGGACCGAGTTCCGCATTGGGCTCCCTGCTCATCAAGGAGCCTGCTTCTCCCTCTCCTTCTGCTGTTCCTCTGCTTGTGTTCTGTCCAAAAAATAAAATCTTTTTTCTTTAAAAAAAAAAAAAAAGGAACATTTAATGTTCCTTTTCTTCTTTGAATTCATATTCTATTTCATTTCCCCAATTTTACCCAATTATAATGTATTTCATGCTTGAAAATCTCTTATTAATCACTCTAACATATCCTATGTAACAATAATATACACCAACATTATCTTTTAATTTCCTGTAATCTTAAGCCCTTAAAAGGTTAAAATTTTCTTTTGGATTGATTTGTTGTTAAAGTCATGAGAACAAAATTAATCAAAACAAATATATTACAGCTTTAGACAATGCACTGTAGAATCATATAGTTTGGTTTTTGAATATGGGTGGTGAGCTGGGAAAGAACAACCTTTCCCGTGGGATCTCGCTTACAGGCAGGTTCTCGGGCCAATCTTATTAGGAAAGAGTACACACGTAAGTCTAGGATCTGGAAATTTAGTCCCTGCTATATATCCAATCTAACATAAACCAGCTGGAAGGCTGCTTCCCAGGAGCCAAAGGCACAGAGGCCCCACAGGGGAGCCTGGGACACAGACAACCACTGCACAAGGCAGATGGGTCCAGCATTGGATCCATCAGGGACAGTCAAGAGACAAACCTCATAAGTCATCTGAACACGGGACATCTAGTGTAAAGAACTGTGAACAGGCAAAAGGTGATTAACTACTAAAAGGGATAAAAAGAGAACTGGAAGGTGTAACAGATGTAGAAACTTAAAAGGCAGCTAGCTACCATCCCTCAGGCGGAGGGAAAAGTAAAAGGAAGAGAACTTAGAAATTCAGAGGAGGATCTCGCAAGAGGGAGACATAGACCCTTGAGAAGGGGGCGTGGCTGCTGAAGCAGCAAAAAACCATCACCCAGGACCCCAAGAGCTGCCACCACTGCAGTGAAAATTTCTGGGACCCTCTGCACCCTGATTTGCTAGCAACCCCTTGAGAAAGGGAAATAGGAGCAAGGGTCCTCACCTCCCGCTTCACAGCGCCCTCTATTGGTAGAGCGTACTATGGAGCCGGCCATTCAAAGGAGAGCTGCATGGCGCAGAGTCCAGTTCCAGGAGGACAAAGCAGGACAAAAAAAAAAAAAAAAAAGTGGGGTGGTGGGTGGGTAGGTTTGGAGCTGAAAAGCAAGGCATCAACAACTGGAGCAAGCATGGAGAGAACATTACAGTTAAATGACTGAGTGAATCGAGAGAGAGGAGAAATGACTTGGAAGCTCCCCTCTCCCCAAATCAGGAGATGGGTAGACGTTACAGTGTATCCTGAGCTAACTCCTTTGGTCTCAGTCATTTCTGCAGTTTTTAATGGAGAGTAACTGCACCTCCAGTAACTCCCTAGCGGTGATGTCCAGGGCTGAGCGTCTCTCCCCGTGCTCCCATTCTCTTGGCTTTGCCTGTGTGTGTGCCAAGCGAGCCGGGTTTCTCCCATGTTCAGGAAGCACAGCCAGGATTCTCGAGGGGTGAATTACCTATCTCTACCTATCTACCTTGTCTCTGTGGCAGTTGCTCACCCCGACACCAGTCCTTGGAGATGGCGTTTACTGCTGAGCTTTTTCTCCTGTGATTCTCGCCCAAGCGGAGTCGGAAGGCGGGGAGGTGAGGATCATCTATTTTGATTTCTCCTATTTCTGCTGTGTTTTGAAGTGAAATGATTTCATACAGCCACCAAATTGGCACCAGGTTCTCCCTGTCACCAACTCCCCTACAGTCTTTATCACTGCAGTCTAGGAGACATTACAGGAAAAAAAAAATTGGGTCCATGCCAACCAACTGTGACAGAGTTTTATTTCAAAATTATTCTGTTGGCTTTACTTGTATGAAATGCTCTGCCACATTCTGTAAGGCACATTACTCATCTCAAACATCTTTAGAAAGAAACCCCCTGAAATGCCACGTGACAGGCAGAGGGTGCTCTGGTTGGGACCAGAAGGCTCGGGTGTTCCCATTTTTCACCTCTAACTGGCCACATACACAACAGAATCACTTGGTTTCTCACCCCTCCCTCAGCCTCACCCCCTAACTGCAGAGTTTGGGACAATATATATATTCATTAGCCTCCGGGGATGACTGGAAAATACCACAGTCATGTCTGAGCGTTGTTAGAATGGATGGGGCCAAGGGAATTAGCTAAGGGAGGTCTTGTCTACACAGCTCTACACCTATAGCCCTTTTTTTATGACCTTATATTTACATTCCCTTTTTAGTTTTAAAAGCTTTTAAAAATTAAGGTAGAGTAGACCCACAGTATAGTGCACAAATTGAAAACTTCTTATATAAACATACACCTATATAACTACCTTTTGATCAAGACAGGTGTTTCAAATATCCCCCCCAAATCCCTGGGCCCTTAGTCAATACTCACCTCTGCCCCAAGAAGTAACTACTACTCTGACTTCTGTCACCATTGATTGGCTTTGTCTCCTCTTGAGTTTTTATGTTTTTATGAGTATTTATGAGATCTTACACTTGCACTCTTTTGCATCTGGCCTCCTCCATCAAAACTGCCCATGAGCTCCATCCCCAGTTCCCTCCTCTTTCTTGCAGAGAAGAATTCCCTTGTGTGAATACGCTACTACTTGTCCATTCTGCTGTTGATGGGCATTTGTGTTTCCAGTCTCGGGCTATTATGAATAAAACTTAGATGAACATTCTTATATAGGCTTTTGGGTGGGTTTTTTTTTTTTTGCCCCCTTGGGTGCTTTATCAGTCTGATCAGAAAAGCAAAACCACAGGGTACCTGGATGGGTCAGTTGGTTAAGTGGCCAATTCTTGATTTTGTTTCAGGTCATGGTCTCAGGGTGGTGAGATCCAGCCCTGCGTGCATCCACTCTGGGCTCAGAGGGGAGTCTGCTCAAGATTATCTCCTTCTGCTCCTCCCTCTGCTCACATGCACATTCTCTCATAATAATAAATCTTAAAAAAAAAAAAATAGGAAGAGCAAAACCATCTGATCATTTGGAAAAAAAAAAGGTTTAATATGAAGAATATCTTAACTTTAACAGGAATAAAAAGAGCTTGGCTACTAAGAAGTAAAGACTATAAAGAATACGGAAACAGCAGATGTAAGGAGAGGTTACCAACCTGAGCTGAGATAAAGTCCTCAAGGAAGAAGCACTCCCCCACCCCTGCCCTCAGGGCATGGTCTGAGATTAGACCTTGTCAGAAGGCCTGGCCATGGCTCAAGAATAGCAGAGAAGTGATCGTATTCTTACACTGGTATAATCCTCCAGAAATCTGCCCTCTAGAAGTTGCTGGAAATCCACCTTCTGCGACGCCAAGGAAAGCCATTGACAGGGCAGTGTTAGATCTGAGGTGCGCTGCTACAAAGCCCACTGCAGTGGTTGCCCAGGGAAGCTGCAGGCCACTAGGTAGCTGGCTGCCACTCAGAAGTGGGGAGCAGCCCGGGTTGCAGGTGCCAGACTCCAGGGGTCGTGTCACAGGAACTGGCAGCTGAAGGAAGACATTGCCAGACCCCGAGGAGCCGCCCACTACAACCAGGAAGCTAAACTATCATTCATTCATTCATTCTTAAGATTTTACTAATTTATTTGTCAGAAAGAAAGAGAGTGAGCGAGCACAAACAGGGTAAACAGCAGGCAGAGGGAGAGGCAGACTCCCCACTGTGCAAGGAGCCAAGGTGGGGCCCCATCCCAGGACCCTGGGATCATGATCTGAGCTGAAGGCAGACACGTAACCGACTGAGCCCCCCGGGCGCCCCGTGAACTGTCCTTTCTCACCAACAGCCTTTACTAACCAAGCTTCAGTACCAGCTAGCAAAGGGGAAAATATGCATAGGGCCCAAGTCCGTTTCCACAGAACAGTGACGGAATATCAACCTGTTGCTGAGAGATAACAAATGACACTAATCGGCACAAGTTCCCTATCTCACAGGGGAAGCCATGCTTCACAGGGCTGAGCTGAGGCAGACTTAGCTGACGTGGATTTGATTCCAGAGTTCTCTAAAACACTGCCCCTGTCGATGATCTGAGAGCGGCAGGGTACAGGAGTTCCTGTTGCATCTCGTAATGGCCAGCACTCTACTGGCGGGTCTTACTTTAGACATTATGGTGAGTTCGAAGGGGTCTTTCATTATGATTATACTCAGCATATCCCTGAGGAGTGAAGACGGAGAACATATTTTCATATGCTTCTTGGACATTTAGAAATCCCTTTTGAAAAACCACTCAAGTTGGTTACTCATTTTTTATTGTCTTTTTCCTATTGAATTGGAGGAGTGTTTTTTTATGCCAGATAGGAGTCCTTTATCACATATGTGTATCGTAAATATCTTCTCCCAGTCTGTGGGTTGCGCAAATTACTTTTTAAAAAACATCCATAGAAATAACCAGAATGCTGCATCTTCCTATATGCTGTCTCTTTAAGAATAAATATCAATGGCTACAGAGTGAGTCATGGTCACATGCTTATATAATTGAAATAAAGTAAATTAATCTTCTGGAGTTGGTCTTTGCACTTGCCTAAGAAGAAAAACATTTATTTTTTAAAAAGATTTTATTTACTTGTCAGAGAGAGAGAGAGCACAAGCAGCGGGAGCAGCAGGCAGAGAGAGAGGCAGGATCCCCACTGAGCAAGGAGTCTTACTTGGGACTCGATCCCAGGACCCTGAGATCATGACCTGAGCTGAAGGCAGATGCGTAACTGACTGAGCCACCCAGGCGCCCCAAAAAACATTTGTTTTAAAATCATCCTAGTCCATTTACTGTAATTGTTTTCCTTGCCCTCTGCCAGTTCAGTTGAAATCAGAGATTTCTGAAGCTGAGGTAAAGGTCCACGGTTTGAATTTATTTTAGGAAGCTTCTGCGAGATCAAATCAGATTATCTTTCTCCATTTGCAACAAAGCCACTTCTAGCATTCTGGGGGCACCCACCCCTCCCTGTCACGCTACCTTACAATGATGTGCCTGGCTCTCTGCTCCTTCTCAGTGTGAAGTTTCTTGAAAACAGGAACCAAACATTCATCTGTATAAGCCGAGAGCTAGTCCAGAACCTGGTGTGCCCTAGGCACACAAGGAACCTTCCTGGAGGGTTTTGACTGAATCACAGCAATAATTTATTCCAGATGTGGGATGAGACACAAACTGAGCTTTTATTTGTACCCATTTTTAACTGATGTTGGGGCTGATGGTGGCTAATAAGGGGAAAGACAGGAATCTGGAAGAAAGGTCGGACTCCCTGAGGCAAGAAAAATGGGAATTTGGAAGCCACAGAGCAGTCCTCTGGAGATGAGGACTGATAAGAGAGTGGACAACAGCCTACTTTAGATCAGGAAGGGATCAGAAGGGATGTTGATGACATAGTGCCAGAATGAGGCTTGGCTGGAAAAGAGGACAGAGCAAAGGGAAGGGATCAATCAGGAGCCCCTCAGCAGAGATGCCCACTGCCCTGGAGACCTAAGCAGCACCAGCTTGGGGCCTCCCAGCAGGCCAGGGGACTCTGAATGGAGGGGAGCAGTCAGCTGTATTTTTTTTTTTTTTTTAAGCATCCCAGGTGATACTGATGCTTGGTGCAGGTTAGGCTGGAGGACTTATCTCCAACTTTCCTGAGTTCTGCATTAAGAAAAGGCTGATTCCAGGGGCGCCTGGGTGGCTCAGTGGGTTAAGCCTCTGCCTCCGGCTCAGGTCATGATCTCAGGGTCCTGGGATCGAGCCCCACATCGGGCTCTCTACTCAGCAGGGAGCCTGCTTCCCCCCCTCCCTCTGCCTACCTCTCTGTCTACTTGTGATCTCTCTTTCTCTCTGTCAGATAAATAAAATCTTAAGAAAAAAAAGAAAAGGCTGATTCCATAAAAACAAACAAACAAAAAACCTCTGAAATCTTGCCATTTGCAACAACATGGATGGAGCTAGAGGCTGTTATGCTAAGTGAAATAATTCAATCAGAGAGGGACAATTATCACATGATCACATGATCACAATTATCATGATCTCAGTGATAGGAGGAATTTGAGAAACAAGACAGAGGATCATAGGGGAAGGGAGGAAAAAATGAAACAAGACAAAACCAGAAAGGGAGACAAACCGTAAGAGACTCTTCGTCTCAGGAAACAACCTGAGGATTGATTGCTGGGGGATGGGGGAGGAGGGAGGGATAGCGTGGCTGGGGGATGGACATTGGGGAGGGTATGTGCTATGGTGAGCGCTGTGAATTGTGTAAGATTGATGAATCAGACCTCTACCCCTGAAACAAATGATACACTGTATATTAATAGAAAAAAATAAGAAAAAGCTGATTTATATCCTCTCCCTTAGAAGATCCAGAGGATTCAGCAATTAGAGATCTGGGTGCTGCCTGGTGAGCAGTTTTAACCTTGATCTGAGGGGTAGACTTAGGCCTTTGCTAACAAGGGCTTCACTTTCTTTCAGTGCCGAAAGAAAAGCCATAAAATGAAGTCCTGACTTTGAACTTGAGGTAGAAAACAGAAGGTGAATTATGCAGCAGAAAAGACCACTGGAAGTGAAAAGCCAATGAGCCAATTGTATCCCATTTTGCTACAATTGCTACAATGAGCCAACTGTATTCTTTTAGTACCTGGACGGAGTCCATGCTATGCTCAAGTTATTTTAGTGGTTAAAGGTTGGGACCGGAGTATGAAGAGCGTTGGATTCCAAGGTAGAGAGTGTGGATGGCACCCAGCAGGCATAACTGTGCAGACTAGGGAACTCATTCCTGGGGTAGGTGGCCTCACTAGTGAGTCAGTCCCAACCCTGGAAGCCTCATACAGCTCTATCATATGCATTATTGGCAAGATGCAAATTTCGTTTTGTTTTCTTGAAACTGAATTTTCCTCACATCGATCTTGCTAATGCCAACTTGCATTAGGAGCTCACATTTTCCACGTGAGTACAACCCGCAGTAGCTGGCAGGGCTTAGGTCAAGTACAGAGAATCAGCAAACCAATGGGAAAGTTTTAAGCCTTGCAAATCTGTGGTTTAGAAAGAAAGTGCAAAGTCAACTGCAAGGTCCCTGCTTGCCTACATAATGACACGGTATTAGAAAAAGAAAGGGCATGAGCTTAGAAGGCAATGTAATTATCAGTGTTGCCCCCATGGAAATCTGGGGGTTTCTGTGCCACCAAGAACCAGCTGGAGAACCCAGCTCTCCAGCTATTTGCCATCCTGACCCCACTCTCACCCAGCCTAACCTTCGCAGCTCATGTCTAACAAGTCCAAATAAGCTGTTCCAATAGGTTGTTGGAATAAGGCTGATTCCTAAGAATACTAGATAGTATAGTCCAGCTGAAGGAGGAAAAATTACATCGTTTTGGTGAGGGGGAGCTATAATTACTCACCCAATAAACATGTACTGGGGACAACTATGTGTGTGCTAGGGGTGCCAAAAACCAGAGGAAAAAAATGTGACCCTTGTCTTCATGGTGCTGAGTCTGAGAAAGAAACAGATATTGACACAGAGAAGTCTAAGTCAGTCTACTGCTTAAGTGCAAAGATAGAGAAATGCACAGGATTTCATGAAAGCAGGCGGTAGGCTGTTATCAGGGAAGACATCCTGGAGGAGATGCTATCTGAGCAGACAGGCGGAGCCAAGGGTGGGCTGAAGCCGCTCACTTCGGCCTGGAAAAGCCAATTACCTGCATTTCTCCTCAATTCTGCCTTTAGTGACCCGACTGGTAATTTTGGAATCAGCAATGGCATGAGTATTCCCACCTTTGAAATCAGCAAACCCTAATAAACCAAGCTCTTTCCTCTTGGAGAGCTGGTTGTTAAACATTTCCCAGGACACCTCCAGGACACCTCTGGGTGGGGGTTGGGGGGGAGATGTAGTCACGAAGGACGGAAGGGCATCATAGGCGAAGTAGTATGCACCATGGGCAAAGGCACAGAAGACAGAAAAAGCATGGGGGTGGGGACTACAGGACTTTAATTTTTTAGGCTGTGAAATGCACAGCTGTAATTGCGGGAGATAAAAACCGAAAGGAAGGCCAGGGTGAGATCATGGAGGTCACTGTAAGTCATCCTAAGGAGTCCTCGCTTTATCCAGTAGCGATGGGTAGGCAAAGAAGTTTTAAACTAGGATATTCTATTCTAAAGAGTTTAGAAACCTCCTATTTACATCCCTGATGAAAATCATCATAACTAGGCAACCCGAACTGATGAGACTGGAGAAACTTTGCTCCTCAAGCCCCCCTCAAAGCCAAAAATAAAAAAGCAAAATAAACTTAAAAACAAAATTTTAAGCATTATACGGTGACAGATGGTACCTATGCCTGGTGAGCAGAGCACATGGGGTTGTCACGTCACTGTGTGGCACACCTGAAACAGGTGTGATGTCGTGTGTCCATACAATAAAAATAAATCAATTTTTTAAAAGTACAAAAAGGTTTTTTAAAAGTTTAAAAAGTTAGTTTTGGTGCCCAGATCTCCTACCACGACAGTAACTGGCTTCAGAAAGGTGGTCTGTGGAAGACGCAGCAGTTACGGTCCCGCCAGAAGAGAGATTTCAAACACTGGGTTAAGTGAGGGAGTTTAAAATAAAGAACGATTAACTATGAAACAAGACTAAGAGGTAAGGAAACTCTGTAGGGTTCCCTGGGGTCCCTCCAGTGCCCTCTCCTGAAAAAGCTTAACATTTTAAGCTCATTTGCTTTAAAAAAAAATTATTTACTTTTTTATCGTGTGTGTGCAAATAGGTCGATATACACACGTATATAATAAAATATAATTTTACTTTGATTGCTCACTTTAAAGGAGAAATCCTTAAAGGAATCCCTTTGTTTATTACTGAGCATCGTGAAGGGTGTATTTGGAGCTGGGAGCTGGCAGAGGAGGTCAGACATCCTAGTGGGAACTGAAAGCTGTGGTCATTCTCCCAGCTGTTTAGCTCACAAAGCTGACTCGGTAGCTGTGCTGCGTTTCTTATGCCACCCCTAGGCCGTGAGGAATTGCTTACCACTCATCCTGGGCATCACCTTGGGGGATTGGGCCAAGTTGCGGCTCTAAAGAGGAAAAGCTCAGTTTCTGCTGTGATTCCCCATGTGCTCTGTCATTTATCCCTTCCAGCCACGAAGTACCCTTACTCTCTCTCTGGAGTCTATTTCAGGGTTTCATTGACCTTCCCCAGCTCACTCCCGGGTCATTGTTCTGCGACACTCACATTTCCCGTAACTCCAGGCCAAGGGGTGACACAGTATGTTCCACTTTTCATGGTTTCTCTTTGGGGGAAAAAATCTGTAGTTGCCTAATTGTCCTGATGACACAAACAAGCCCCTGTCTTGAGAGATCGTGGTTAAGGGTTCCAGAATCAGACATACCTCAGTCCCAGTGGTTAGTTAAGTTGTGCATGAAGTCTTGAAACCTTAGCTTTCTCATCTATAAAATGGGGATGAAGAGCACCTGTTCAAGTGATTGGTAAAAGCATTAAATGGGTTTATCTGCATGCAGTACATAGAAAGTACCAGTAGCCCAGTAAATGCCTGGCAATAGTTATTACTACACTTTGCAAATGGCCAAAAGTCAAACACCCAGAGAAACAGTCAGCTAGGCTTCGCCCTCCTCAAAATGCTAAAAATTTAACAGTCATTTATACCTACTACGATTTTTTTAAAAGATTTTATTTGATTTGAGAAAGACAGAGAGACAAAGAGAATGAGTGGAGGGGAGGGGCAGAAGGAGAAGGAGAAACAGGCTCCCCTCTGAGTAGGGAACCAGGAGCAGGGCTCAATCCCAGGACCCTGGGATCATGACCTGACCTGAAGGCAGATGCTTAACCGACTGAGCCACCCAGGAGCCCCTTACTATGATTTTGGGTATCATTATTACCCAACTGAAAAAGAAATGAGTTGGGGTTTTTTTTTGTTTTTTTAAAGAAATGAGTTTTCATAAAAATGTTTTTAACTCTCCCCTGGATTCTCCCAGAGTAGAGAATTCCCATGGTTTTGTCTTTGATTTTTCTTCTCTTTTTAATTCAGCTGATAATGTTGTTCATTATCCACTTGAGGTAGCATTAGAATAAATTAATATTAAAATATTTAAATTTAGAACATTGTGTTTGAAATGCCATTAGGAAGATTTATCACCTGCAATGAGAAATCAGTGCTCCATTAGCTGCAATCCCCTCTCCAGTAAGTTTGGAGACCTCAGGCTCAGATCATTACCCAGCCTATCTCTCTCTCTCTCTCTCCCCCCGACCCCCCCCCCATGCTGCATGGACTCCTGTTCTTGGGTTTACAAAGATTTTGTTATACAGATTTTCTTTGTACCTCAGACACCTGCATCCACCAAGATGCCAAAGTGAGGTCAAGTAACAATAGAAGAAAAGGTGAAATGCACTTGTTGAACCAGTTATTAAAGATAATGTAAAATGGACCCCAGGAAAGGAAAATGATTGAGAACTACATCTCCAACTTAGAGGATAGGCTGTGCGTGGGGATCCCATCCAGTCCGTGAGGCTGTACAGAGGGCTTGTTAAAAATGCATGGCATCTGTGGCCAGACTGCTTGGGTTCCCTTGCTGGCTGTGAGGTCTTGAGTGAGTTTCTTTACCTCTCTGCACCCTGATTGCCTCATCTGAAAAATGGGGATAACAGTACCTGCCTGACTCAGCTATTGTAGTGATTTTGTGAGTCAATGAAGGTAAAGGGTTTCAAACCTAGGACCGCAGCTAATGCAATGGAAGTCTTTGCTGCTATTACCTGGTCTTTGAAAAACACTTAAGTGCAAATATAATTACAGGCTCTTCCAATCAATTAAGCACCTGCCAGCATTCCAGAAGACCCCTTATTTATAAGATCCCTTTCTTTGGCTCAGACTTGTCTCCCTTTGCCAATTTAATTCAAAAGGATAATGGCCTACTTTTAAGCAGAAAGCCCCTAGGAAGTCACTTTGAGAAGGAAATTTCTCAGGAAATTCCCTAGTAATCTGTTGGGGGGTGGGGCGGGGTATCGGTATCTTCAATCTACTTAAAAGCCAACCAGCCCCAAACTAGTCTCCTGTGCTACAAGTCAGGATGGCAGGTTAGTAATGTGCTGTTTCTTGGGCTGAGGCCGGGTCCTTGAGTGGGCTCACTGGGTGGAAATAGGTTCAGCCATCCATTTGTGCTTTGTTCACATTTTTGCATGTATATTTAACTTCAATATAAATTTTACTTAAACACCCTATCAGGAGATATATATAGCAAGCACACCAAAGAACCTTTTGAGTCTCTTCTCCATCTTCCTCATGGATGTTTGAAAATTTCTTTGGTGAAGAGCTCCAAACCTTTTGCAACCACACTGAGGACTGAGAATTAGGTAGCTTCTAAATGGGGGCCCTAAAACATCAGTTTTTGAGTATAAATAGGTCCCATGTAATATTTGGGACCTATTTATACTAAAAAAATACTCATTTACCTGAAATTCAAATTTAATTGGGCATTCTCTATTTTGCTTGCTAAAGCCAAATTTTGGACAAACTCTTTCTTAGCATATCTCAAATGCTATGTGGAATGGTTTATACAAAAAAAAAAATCATCTGAAATTCAACTTCAACTGGAAGTCCTGTTTTTTTTTATCTGAAAACCCTATTCTGACTACTTTATACATATCCATTCATCCAATGCTCATACAACTGAATGAGGGAGTTGTATTATTACCTTACCTATTATTACCTAATACCTATTATTACCTTCATTTTATAGATAAGGAAACAGACAAATAGGCTTAGTAGTTGGCCAAAAAATCTGCAGTATCAAGTGCTGGTAAACACAATTCTTGGCACTGTCATTCTGCAGGTAGAAATGCAAAATGGCACAGTCACTTTGGAAAATCATCTGGTAGCTTCTTAAAAGTTAACACACATTATCCTGGGACCCTACCTACCACATCACCCACCAAAGCCCTTTGGAAGAATTTCCACTGGACAGTGTGAAGCTAAAGTAAAAACTAGCTGTTCACATACTACACTCTACTCTAGTTGGTAAATCTGTATCTCACAGGATCAAGGATTAGAAGTTCTGAAACTATTTGTACACTAGAGAGGAACAAAATAAGCAAATATATGACATAATTACAGCTAGTCTCTCACTATTGGAAAAAGAAGTTAAAGATAAGAAAGGAAGAAGGCTAGAATAAGCCCTCAGTTACTGGGTTGTAGTCAGAGGTACCAATACTCATTTGTGTCTCTGAAAGATACAAACACAGGTAAATAGACATGAAAATTACAAGACAGGTGTGTACACACATGAGGGAGTACACATACATGTAACTACCTACTATCTACATACAGGCTAGGACCAGTACCACCCCAGGAGCGAATAAGTACACCCACTGCCCAAATCTCGGTTTTTAACACCATTCTCCAAAAAAAGGAACCAAGAACCCTTGGAAAACTGGTTAATTCTAGAATTGGGGCAGAAAATGTTATAAGATGAGACTGGAGTCTCTTGTGGTGCCAGAGAATAAGGAAGAGCTAAAAAAACAAACAGATAGGAGCATGTCAAAGGGGCACAGGGCCACCCAAGGCCAAAGTTGGAACCATTTAAGCCATAAAATAAATGAAGGGATTCGATGAGAACCTAAAGAATGAAGTAAGTAGCTATGACTCCATATTGCTACGAATAAATACATGAGGGGTAATTGACAAGTCTTTGTCACAGAATCCCCATTAACACATGTAGAAGGAATGAGGGAAGGAGGAAACCGCCATTAGGCCATCACAGTAATCACTGCTGAAACCAAGAGGCAAGGGGGCAAGTGTTTCCACAGAAGCAGGATACTTGCATAGATTCAAAGTATCTTTCTTCAAACATTCAATAATTACAAGAGGAAAATCTTAAGTTTATGGTGGGGAATCCTGACAAATACCACCTCAGCCAAGTGTCCTAAGTTCACACCACCCATAACACTTATCAAAATTATTATGTATTCCTGAGTCAATGCACGGAGAAGGGCAACCTTCTATTCTATCCTTCTCCAAACTACATCATCTTAATCTCATAAGGAAACATCAGATAAACCCAAATCGAGGACCATTCTCTAAGGTAACTGACCAGTGCTCTTCCAAAGTATCAAGGTCATTAAAGACAGGACTGAAGAACCATCAGAGATAGGGGAAGACTAATGAGACCTAACTACCAAAAGCAGTGTGGGATCCTGGAATAGAAAAAAAAAAAAAAAAAAAAAAGACCAGTAATGGAAGAAGTGGTGAGATCCAACTAACTAGAGTCTGGAGCTTCATATATTGTCCCAAAATGTAAGATGCTAACAAGGGGAGGGGGGAGGATGATTCAAGTATACATAGTAACTCTCTTTACTATTTTTACAACTCTTCTCAGTCTAAAATCATCTAAAAAATAAAAATATTATCCTCTGAAATGGAAGACTCATTTCTTTCACACAATCCCTTACTCGGCAAAAAATAAGAAATAAAAACAAAAATAAATTTAAAAAAAAATTAAAACTAAAGAGCCAGTTTCAGCTGTAAGAATAGGGCCAGGCTACCAGATTTTTGACTACTCAATTATTTTCCTGGTCTTCTTTTCATCTTTAAATCGGGTCAGGAATCCTAAAGAGTCTATTTTCTCCCCCTCTTTCCTTTTTCAAACTTCTAAATCAGGATTTCCTATGGAATGCAGCTGGCGCTATCTTGCTCCCACACAGCTCTAACCCTGCTGGAGTGACAGGGCCCGATTGGTGGGCTGTGACCCTTCCCAGCCTCTGCTGTACTTAAGCTTTCAAAGTGCAGTTCTGAGAAAATGGGTTCCTGGTCGAGGGGAGGGGTGTGTGTGCCACATTCTGTTAAAATGTCTATAGCCTCTTCTAGAATTTTTGGGAGAAAAGCCGTGCGGAGGAATCTCACCAAAAGCAAGAGTTGCGAGGTCTGGTCTTCGGTATCCCGTTGCCTCATTTTTTGTGGAAATGAACTCCCATCTTTGAATGTATAAATAAACTATTAGTGGGTAACCAAGTAAAAACCATCTGCTGCCATCTGAAGACGCTGCCAAACTGTGACATTTCATAGGGCTGTCTACATCTTCCATCTTTCCACAGTTACTTTTTTTTTTTTAATCTAAAAGCAGCTATTTTACCTCACTAAAGTGTGTTGGATATATTTTTTTAAAGATTTCTATTTGTTTTAGAGAGAGAGAGCATGAGAGGGGGTGGGGCAGAGGGATAAGGAGAGAGAATCTCAAGCAGGCTCTTTGCTAAGTGCAGAGCCTGACGCGGGGCTCGATCTCACAGCCCTGAGATCACCACCTGAGCCAAAACTAATCATTGGGTACTCAACTGACTGCACCACCCAGGTGTTCTTAAAGCATTTGATATTGTATGAGAGACTCGTCTCTGACTTTTCAGTTAGCTCATAAGGTAAAGACCAATTTTGATTAATATAAAATGTTTACATATTAATTATGAATCACTAGCAATAATTACTTTAAAAGGAGATGTTTCTGCCTAATAGAAAAATGGGCTACCTACCAAAAATCCACCACCAAAAGCTACCCATACCTATGGCTGTGTGTCAGGGAGAGAGCATCTAGGTGGAAATATCTTTAATAGGTTCAAGACACACTGGAACCATTTATCTTTGGAGGCTCAGAGATTCTTGGAACTTCCAGGATAGGAGAACTAGCACCATTGTTCCTTTCTCCAGGCATCAGGCCAGCTTCATAAGGCCTCAGGAGGACACACCTACATTCGTGGTAGTTGGGATTGCCACAACTTGATCACAGCAAATTAGTAAGCTGGCAGGTTCACGGGGCACATTGGGATTTTTCCAGAAAGTCTACAAGGAGAAATTGAAGCTCAGAACAATCCTCGGCGGGGCAAGGGAAGGAGCCTTATGTCCTGTTTCCAGCTAATCGACTGTTGTACCTTCCAGAAAACCACAGTTCATGCTCCAAATTGTTGCATTTCATCTCAATCTAGATTAAGAAGGCAATTTAGGATGAGTGAGATGCCAAACCAAAAACAGTCAAGATAATGTGAAAAAGTACACAGAATTTTTGTTAAAGGTCACAATTTCCTAGGCCATTTCCACCATTCAACCTTCTTATACAAATCAGCAAAGCACAACGAGACAGCATGCAATCTGTGTCTTGAGCCCAAGGGTAGCACTACAACAACATAATCTAAAACATATGAACAGGAAATAGGTTTGTGGGTTTTTCTGAAGTCAGATGTTCATTCTACTTCCTGGCCTCCAGTTCCCAAGGATAACAACTCAGTAGGTCTGGGGTGACGGAGAGCAACTAGACTCTTCCGGTTCAAGATGGTGGTTTGACTCTACAGAGGGTTGTGGGGCCAAGTGAGGGGCTAGGGCCCTCAGTGTTCATCTCCCCATGCCCGGGATAGAGGTCCTATGGACTCTGGGGCAGCCCAGGCTCTAGGTGCCAGCGGGGTGTTCTGGAGGCCCAGGCCAGGCTGTGAGTGAGAGGCTGAGGCCACGGTGGTGATCGATGGCACACACCAAGAGCAACGAGGAAGTATAGTTCTGCTCCGTTGCTGCCCAGGATCTACTAGCAAGTACTCCTACCTACTGCTCCAGGTCAAGAATAAGCGCATGAACCTATTGGTCACCAATGAATGTTTTATTGTCAAAACTCAAAGGGGTAATATGAATAATTATGGGATGCTAAATTCATTACTTTGGGGGAGATCTACATATACATGTCTATCTCCCTTCCAAGAACGTGTGTGTGTGTGTGTGTGTGTGTGTGTGTGTGTGTGTGTAAAGACACAGGTATATTTATATATTTAACTATGTATTATGTCCAGGGATCGGCCAGTTTCAGGCCTACATGCCAGACATGAAAAGACTTTCAGTGGCTCTTGCCCTTGGCCGCACCAAATACTGATGCTTGGTTCCCATCCCCCAGGGTTCTGAGGTATGGCCTAGACATTCCAATGTGTGCCTAAGGCAGAGGATCTCAGCTAAAGGCCCCAGTTCTAACAGTGTTTATTTCTATGGGAAAGCAGTGAGAGCCAGCTTCCTGCATGGCCAGTGAGGACCACTGTGGAGAAGAAGCATGCTCTGTTGACAGCTCTTCAAAGAAGATGGTTGTGCAGCTGGTGGCACACTGCTCTTGTCCTCATCAAAGGCCACCTGTCACTCTATCTCCTACAGCTGTCAATGGGCTGTCGGAGTAAGAGGCTGGAGGAAGCTTCACAGTTACATAGCCACGAGCTCAAACAAGATGGTAGAGTCAGACGGGAGAGCCTAAGTCCTAGCCAGGTGGCCGTGTGGACTTCTGACCTAGGAGATAGCAGAGAGCTTCTAATTACGGATCTGAATCCAAGTTCAAAACCTCTCCAGATTGCTAAGCATCTAGTCAGTTGACTGTCCTATTTGCAAGTAAGACCAACTCCCTGGTATCTTCGTCTCTCTGATCATCCAGTGTGTCTCTTAGTGTCCTCCTTTCTCATGGAAGGAGAAGAGGAATGTAGTTCTGAGCTCCTCCAGGCTCGAAAGCAGGGGTGTGGACACATCAACTCATTTCTTCCCCCCTACTCCCACTGCCCTAAGAAGTGGCTCTCTCTCCTGGCCTTCAAGCAGTTGCTCCTGATGGGCCACCAGCCTTGTCTGTCAGCCAGTGGGTAGATGTTGGTCAGGACCGGGTGGCCAGCAGCAGCTGCCTTTCAAACAGTGTGCAGTGAAGAGTCCCATCTGCCCAGAGTCAGGGATGGAGGCTCCAGCCACTCTCTTGCAAAGGCAGCCCATGCCCCTAGTTCACATGTCTGCATATGGTTAGGCCAGGCTCCTCGGCTCTTTCCACGCAGGGTCTTGTGTTGCTAGATCTTTCTGTTCCCTCTTCAGGCAGCTGGTGGGAGTCTCTTCTAAACTTCGGCGATTAGCTCTCTGTTGTTACCTAACAAATTATTGCAAACTTGGCAGCTTAAGCAACACCCATTTATCATCACCGCCTCCAATGGCCAGGAGTCTGGGCACAGGCCGGCTGGGTCTTCTGCTCGGGGTCTCTGAGGTTGCAACCAAGCTCTCTGGCTGACTGGGTTCTCATCGGAAGACTTGACTAGAGAAGAAACTGCTTCGGAGCTTATGTGAGTGGTTAGCAGCTTTCTTCTCACAGCTGTAGGTGTCTGGGCTCGGGCATTTTGCTGGGGGAGGGGCACGCTCCCAGCTCCTAGAGCTCCCCCATAGTCTCCTGCTGTGTGGTCATCTCTCAGCATGGCGGTGCCCTTCTTCACAGCTCCAGACAGAGTCTCCTTCTTCCATTTGCTGAGTTACCCAATCACTACAGCAATCGCTATATTGAGTACAGTTCCTCCTGCACTCAAGGGGATACAAGGGTACAACTCACTGGGGGGTCACCTTAGGGTGTGTCTGCCATGCTCGACCACTTGCTTTTGTATTGGACATACACCGCAGGATTAGGCTTCCTCTTTGATCCCTCTTGCCAGGCCTGAACTTGACCTCAATTTTTGTCATAGGTCCCTGGCTGCTTCCAATAGTTCCCTCAACTCTCTCTCCCTCTAGATGCTCTTGGATTGTAGTTGAATGTATTGGTGGCAATCACCCTAGACAGAGAGATGACATCTAACCTCTGAGGAAGTGTAGACAGGTTAAGTGGTCTTGTCCAAGGTCACACAGATTACAGAATAGATGGAATCCAACCTGGCTTTGTTTGGTTCCAAACCCCATGACCTTGGAGTCTGCTTAGCCTATATGGTAGGAATAATAAATCTACCCATCTGCCATATAATGCATAGAACAGGACTTTGTAAATTGAAGGGTATCATGCAAATATTTATGAATTAAGGATTTCATTCATTAAAATCATGCATTTTTGCCTTTTTAACAAAATAGATCCTCACTTGCATTTGCCCTTCGATAACCCCACATCTAAGACAAACTTTTGTTTACATAGCTTTGTGGCATATTAACGAGAGTTAAATCTTTTTAAATGCTTCCCGTATCATCCAATGTGTGGCTTACAAAGCATAAGTGGGAGAAAATTAATCAAAGAAAAAATCTTTAATCTCCCCTTCTTCGTCTTCCTTTGTTCCTTCCCACTCTCTCTCAACAGCCTTCCTATTTAGACCCGTGATTTCCATGAAGGAGCCACCGATCTTGGGAGAAGCAGGCAGTCTGTCCAGAAGCCTCGATATCTAAGAATACAGGGAACATGTATAGAGGCGAACTTCGTCCTGCACTTGGGTCCTGTGCCGTCCCGAGCTCTAATTTCAGTCAGCAAACCTGTGGAGCTGGGGCTGCTCAGAGGGCCTCAGATGGGGGCCTGCGGGGAGGACACTGAGGCCCAGGCCCACACAGACCCCTGTGACTACACCAGACTGGTGAGACCCGAATCTGGGCGCAAGTCGGTCTCCATCTGCTGGATAATGGAAGTTCATCTCAAAAGCAGAATGCCGAACAATCACACCATTGTCTGAGAGGCCTGGGCTCTATCTTCGGTTATTTAAGGCCATGAGGACAGACTCTGGAGATACCCACATCTCTCTGGTGCTGAGACTCATGACTCACAACGCAAAGCTGCCTGCTCTCACCTCCGGCCCCTCACTCCACTCGCCCAACTACTAAGTTCTCTCTCTGTTCTCGTCGCCAGATTTTCACAGGGTATTCTGAACGTTTGTCTGTAATATGGTCCTAAGGGAGCCGCACACCCTTCCAGAGGGGAGTCACCGCTTAAGCTCGAAGGTCACATGAGATCAAAAGTCAGAGATAGCTGGACTGCAAACTTGAACTGGGCCGTTGGGTATCTGGTTCACCGTAAGCCTCTCTGAGCCTTCGTTCCTTCTCTCTGAAATGAGAACACTACTACCACTTAACTCACTGAGAAGCTGACGGTTTGTCAGTGCGTTAATGGTCGTAAGGCCTGACCGCCGAGCTCAGTCTCCACGGGACTCGCTGCAAGGACGGAGGTGCTCCCTAGCTATGCCGTCCCACACGGGAACACTCGCCGCCGACAGCTGTTGAGCACTGAAGACCTGGCTGGTTTGGGCTTGGCTCTATCATTTCGTTCCCCTCCTCCATTCTAAGAGGGAGGTCAGGCCATTATGTTCCCTTGCCTCCAGAGCACAAAGAGCATTTGACTTTCACTCTGCAGGTCCAGTAAACCTGCGCTGAAGGGTTACCCCAGGCAGAAAAGGGAAATTCCGCTGGAGTGGAGACCACTCTGCAGCTGTAGGATTCCTGCCCAGCTCCCTGGCTACACCCCAGGAGAAGCAGGACTCAGGGGACCAAGTGTGGTTCCCACGAGGAGGCCTCTCAGCCTGTATGCCATCATATTGGAGATTCAACTCCTGTCCCGCTTGGCAACTTTGTTCAAAGATCACGCCCAAGGGGACTGAGAGTCATCCATGCTCCAGTATTATCATCATTTCTACCAGGAAATAAGCCATTCCCAGAGTTTCCTTGGGTCCAACTAAATGACAGACTGGGGTGGGGAAAAGAGAGAAGATAGGTGGAGGAAAGAAAAAGAGGGCAAAACAGGACACCCACGCTGGGAGGAGGAGGTCCAGGTGCCCACACAGAGAATTCTCCCTGCCTTCCCTTAACAGAGTCACATCACAGTGCATAGCATTTTACAGTTGGCAGCCTTGTTCATTAAGAGCCTCTGAACTGCAACAGCTAATTCTGCAGGGCAGGTGAGAGACATTTTGTTCATTACATTATCATCCTGGAGGAGTAACCTCCCACGGAGGGAGGGGGCAGCAGGGGAGACCACGTGGTAGCTGGCCAGTATTTCTGATTTAGCATGCTGCCTTCAGACTCTCCCGATATTCCCTATGCTAGCAGTAAGCCTCGAGGCTTTGATGCATCGAGTCTTTTTCTCTCTAGAGCTGCACAATGCAGGAAGGTAGCCACTAGCCATGTGTGGCTGTTAGGATTTTTAAAAACTTGGAATTAGGGTGCTTGGGTGGCTCAGTCAGTTAAGCATCTGCTTTCGGCTCAGGTCATGATTCCAGAGTCCCAAGATTGAGCCCCACATTGGGCTTCTTGCTCAGCGGGGAGCCTACATCTCCCTCTCCCTCTGCTCCCCTGCCCCTGCTCTTTCACTCACTCTTTATCTCAAATAAAGTCTTTAAAAAAAAAAAACCTTGGAATTAAAATTAATTCTATTGGGGCACCTGGGTGGCTCAGTTGGTTAAGTGTCTCTCTTCAGCTTGGATCATGAGCCCAGGGTCCTGGGATTGAGCCCCAGGTTGGGCTCCCTGCTCAGCGGGGTCTGCTACTCCCTCTCCCTCCATCCCTCTCCTCACTTATTCTCGGTCTCTCTTAAATAAATAAAATCTTCAAAATAAATTCTATCCTCGGTCACACAAGCCATATTTCAAGGGCTCAAGAGCCACACTGGACTACCGTCCACACTGCCACCCAGAGCAGACAGAGAATATTCCATGACTACAGCAAGTTCCACCAGAGAATGCTCGTCTACAAAGGACTGTTGATGGCGTCTTCTAAAATAGAAGAATATTTTAAATAACCGCTTTCTTGGTTGTCGTAATAACTTACATCATACTTTAAAAATGCAAACAAACCTTACCCTGTTCCAAATCCTGAGGACTCAGCATCTAGAGTCACAATTTTACCTAGCGTTCACTGCTAAAAATAAAAAGCAAAATCTTCCCCAACACACAGCACTTCTTTCTCTTTTGGAAGGTGTGTTGGCTTCCTGGGGCGCAGCGACGCCCTAATAGTCTTCTCAGAGTCTGTGAGGGACGGGGCCTTCTGTGCTCCGAGATCCAGTTATTCCACGAGAACATGGGGACCTGGGCTCAGGGGGAGACAGGTAATACCCTGCGGCCAGAATGGGTTCCATTTATGGAGATTTGCAGCTCGCCCCAGGGCAACTCCACTGGAAAAGCCCAGTGACAGTCGTTGGGAGGGAGTTGCCACAAGGATGCGGGGAGGGAAGGTATTAAACTATCAATTCCATGGAGGCAAATAAGGCTCGGGCTGAATTGTCTGGGTACGCTGTCCACACTGCCTATCCCCACAGGGGTCTGAGGTTCCCCCTCATCTTCCTGGTGACGACATGTCTCTAGGTGGCACAGAGAGTGTTGCTGTGACATTTGAGTGTCAGAGAAGAATGCTGCCTCCCAGGAGAAGCCTTTATCTGTTTTTGATGGTGCCGGCTGCGGCATGCCCGCGGACTTCTAGAAGCAGCGGGACCTGGGCGTCCCATGCAAATGAAGGGGAAGCTGCGGCGGGACAAGTAAAAGCAGACCGCGAAAGAGAAGGACCGCGTTCCAGCCCATGCCTGGCCCAAAGCCAGCTCTGCCCGGGTCCACCCCAAGTCCTTCACGGCGCGTGACCTTGCTTGCACAAGCACACTGGTGTGAGGTCACACTGATAACAACAGTGACCAGTTAATAGAGGTTTACTCCGTCAGGCTCAGTGCTAAGGACTTAACATGCATTACGCCATAGAACCCTCCAATCCCGCTGTTAGGGTTCACTGCTATGACCCCATCTCACGGCGCCTTCAACAAGTGAAGGGACACCCTAGCTCATGCGGTGAGAGGTAGTGGCTGAACGTGAATCAAGGCGATCTGGCCACTTCCACGAGTTTCTAGGAGTCTCCTGGCCCAGCACCCTGTCAATTCATCTGTATACCCATCCAGCGCCCCCACCTCCCGACTTTTAATCAACTTCCCTGTTCACCTGATTTAGTGGCAAAGCACATGGGCTCTGGGGCCAGATCACTGGGTTCCAGTCCCAGCTCCAGTTAGCACCTGTATGCTCTTCTGGGCTGGCTGGTGTGTCACCTGTCAACGGAGGAAGATACTGATGGCTGCCATCACCTGAGAGCTAGGAGGAAGGCAGAACCTCAGGATTGCCCACACACAGTCAGAACCTGCATTTTAACAAGATCCCCGGATGTATTTGCCCATTATTTGGAATCCCCATGCTGTACCAGAAAATAGCACACTGCCAGGAACCGTCAACGGGATCCCTGAGACTCCCACACGAGTGGGTTAGGAGGCCAGAACCGTCTCGCAGGCACGGCTCAGAGAACTACGGGGCTCTCCAGGTGAACACGGCCATAGGAGACCAGAGGTTTACTTGGCTGAAAGATGAGGAGAGGAAGCTCAGTTGGTGCTGCTAGGACTCAAGTCAATGAGGTAACAATAGCCACACAGATCTGGTAACCCGTGAGGGCTGCGCAGGAAGCAGCATTTAAGTGGAACAGAATCTGTTGGCATCTGTTTCCATCAAGATTTCATGCCTAATTAGGTCCCACCTAAGAAAGCAGAATCCTGCTCTGGGGAGACTGGGAGGTCACTGTGGTCTCTCTGGCACTGACTGCTCCTCACCGGGGGCCAGGCTGAACTGTGACGGGTCTGGTCTTCAGATTCCTGGAATTCTGCCTACAAGGGAAGCTGCTTACAGGCCACTAGGCAGGTCATTTTGAATAAAGGATCCCGAGTGCCTCCAACTGGGTCTATTCCTTCCTTCCACCCCGCTCACCCGGTTTCTCAAGAGGTTCCCGAGAACAGAGCTTGAGATAGGAACTCGTTCCAATGATTTATTGGGGGCATGCTCTCAGAAGGGGTTCAAATAGGGTTGCTGATAAAATATAGGATGCCTCCTTCAACTTTAATTTCAGATAGCCAACAGATAACGTCAATGCAAGTATGACCCAAATATTTTGTGGGACATACTTCAACTAAAAAGTTATTCGTGATCTTAAATTTAATTGAACTGGTGTTGTTAATTGCTCTTTCTGGCAATACTGACTGCAATGGAAGGAGGATAGGCAGGGAGGGGAGCTAAGTAAGCAAGCAGGTAGATGGAGCTGGACCCTGGCTTTCGCCTGAGCCCACGGGGAGCCCAGAATGTACACAGTAGTAGTCCTACCTTGGGGCAATGGGCTAGCATTCTGTGCTGGTGTTACTCAGTCAATGGCATGGTCTGCCCCTGGGCCAGCGGGGAGGTGGATCCCATTTGGCCAAGGGCAATTCTCCAGAGACCAAGGGTGGCCAGGAGTTGCCAACAGCCCGTCCTCAATCAGGTGGGGTACCACAGCATCCATGACACCCTCCCCCCCGACATATACACTCCTTGGCAATCCTCAGGCTGTTGAGAAGTCAACATCTTGTTATGGTTTCACACTTGGGGAACGTCCCTGGATCTCTTATCCTCATTTCATTGGGGATAGATCCATATGGAGGGCTTTCAAAAAACAGAATTGGATCGTGCTTTATTCACTAACTGCCAGACCTGCATCATCAGCAGATTATGAGGTCAACTCTGGGCATTTCCAAGAGCTGGACTGAACATTTTCTTTCTATGGTACTTCTAGAACAGAGTGATTGTTTCACTAGAATGGGAAATGGGGGAGGGAGCCAAGCTTCCTGCCCGGTTCCTGCCTTCCAGGCAGTGAGGACTTGGCATCTCTGCTGGAGGCTGGCTTGGCCGGTGTCACTTTCAGAATATAAAATGACATGATGGCTTATGGACTGGGCATGAATAAGCAGCTAAAGAGATTCCTGTGTTTTATGCACACGTGTCTATTTAAAACCCAGCAGAAAACTAGAGGTGAAAAGAAGTGTTCAGGACCAAAGACTTCCAAATTCAGGCTGGTGGGAAGGAGGGGAAGATTGTGCCCATTTATTCAGCAAGGAGACTATAGGAACTATATGCCTAAACTTCAGATTTGAGTGTTCTCCACTGATAGTGCTGGTGATCGCTAACTCCTTGCCAGCTACAACTAGATCAGTCTTCCCAGAATGTGGGCCACAGATCACCTCCCTGGTAAATGAGGTTGTGTGTGTGTGCACACTGCAGCTCTTTATCTGGAGCTTCCCAAAGTCTATTTGTGTTATAAAGGCCCTGAGAAGTCCTGTAGTACAGAAACCCAGCTGTTGGCTAATGAACCTTTTTGCAGAACACCAGCAGTTCTGTAGGGTAAGTACCACCTGAGCAATCCCCACAATGCAAGGGGAAGAGAGCCGGGGAGCAAAAGACACTTATTTGAGGGAAGGTGGGGGGTCCCTCTCCAATTTTTATACCAGAGAGCCTGCATCAGTTCTGGTCATCACCTCTATTGCTCGTTTCTTCTGGATAAGAAATTAAAGGCAGTTAGAGGCCTAACTGGAATCAGGAGGGGTAAGACTTTGCTATTGGCAGCCCTGTTACCCAGGAGATCCCGTACACCATTCCTCACCTCCTAGAATAAATTCAAGAGAGCAGAGTCTGAGTTTTCTCAGAAGCCAGCACACGGGGGAGCTCTTAGTAACACGAGAAGCATGTCAGAGGGCCCTGCAGGCTCAGGCATTGAAAGAGCATTTACTCTCTTGCTACAGACGGAATATGCTCACTCTTCCCCCAATTAAATGAATAGGAAACATGGCAAAGTTGCCTGTGGGTATTATTTGGGAGGCAAAGGTCTCTCTGTCCCCAGTATATTTTTTAATATAATTTACTGATACCTGAAATTCCACCATTAGAGATTCATTCCTTTGAGTTAAGTCAGTGGTTCTCAACTAGAGAAACATTATGATTCTCCTCTCTTGTTACAATAGATTGCTAGGCCCCACTGCCAGAGTTTGATTCAGTAAGAACCAGAGAATTACATGTCTAACAAGTTCTCAGAGGATGCTGATGCTGCTGGTTCAGGGACCCTACTCTGAGAACTACTAGTTCCAAGGCTTGAATGAGAAAATGCATGCCCCTAGCTATTCACATCATGCCTGGCATATATAGGCCTGCCATGCTCAGTGGTTCTCGAACTTGGCTACACATTAGAATCTCCTAGGGAGGTGTGATAATCCCAGGGCTCATTCCACACCCCAGACCAGTTTGATCAGAATCCCTGAGGGTAGAAGGGTCCCAGACATCACAACTCTCCGAAGCTCCCAGGGGATTCCAGTGTGCAACCAGGGTTTGCAGGACTGCAGCCAATGGCAGCTTAGAGACAGACTCATGTGCTGTGCCTGGTCTTCCCTCTCGCCTTGACAGCCTGGGCGTCAGTTGACCTCTCTTACCCCAAAGCACAATGTGTTCAGGTCCTGCCTAGTCCCGCTCTAATGTCCACATCTTCTCCTATGCTAGCACTCCTGTCTCAAGTCATCCTCACCACTCCCCACCCCCCGTGCCTGTCCACCCTCCCCTCTGGCAGGGAGCGCTCCTGCTGACCCACGGAACGGAGCGCTACCACTCTTCCTGGGCCAGCCTTCCCAGCAGCTCCACCCATCAGCTCCACTGATGATCTGTCCTTTTGGTCCTTCCTCTCCGGGAACCGCCTCAACCCTCCCAGGTCACTCAGGGATGAAGACACTCTCCCACCCTCCAATTTCTGCTAGATGTCCCTGACGCTATTGTTCCCCTTCCTAAGGGCTGAGATGACAAAGGCTGTTACTATAAGTGTTAAGCGTTGTCATAATTTTTGGTTTATCTCTTCAAGTAGATGAGGGAAGGGAGAGAGCCCTCGCTGATAACAAGAATCACCATTTAGCAAGAGCCCAGGATTTTGTTTTTCAGCCATGTGGATAAAGAAATGAGAAAACGGCTCCTACTTGGAGGAATTCACATCGGATTGATCAGAGAGCCTCCTAAAATGTCACCATGGTTACAGGTCTAGCCCTAACTAAACATCAGGACTAAGAGCTGGAGAAGAGATTCCTTTCAGTTATAGGACTGTTTGTCCAGAAACCCTTCCAGTAGGAATAAAATTTAAAGCACATTTTGTTATACCCGGACCACACTGCCTAACCGAAGCAGGAAACATAATACAGGTGAAGAAATATACACCTGAGCAAATGACACCAATACCTGTATCTATGTAAATAACGGGGATGGGGACCATCAGAGCCCCCATGAATGGTCATCTACACCGAAGTCATCCCAACCATCCTTGAGATTGGAAAGCCAGGAAGAGACGCCTCCACTCCCACAGACCACAGAGACACAGCTGCTGCCAACGCCGCTGGCTGCCTTTGAAACAGGTGGCCACACACTGTCCCTGACCTCTGCTTCCTCTCTCTCGTGGGCCTCTTCCTCAACTCCCCTCCTCCCAGGAGCAGCTGCCCCCCACCCCGTGACCTCCAGCCCCCCACAGCTCCCGGAGCAGATGCATTTCCTCTTCTTCCCCTGCCCCCCCTAACCTTCCCACAGAACAGGATCCCTTCTACCGGTTTCCTGTGGAGCCAGGCATTTTTGTGTTTGTGTTTGAAGGGGGAGAAAACAAGGGAAGAGCTGTATAATCAGAGCCTCGGCCTTTATAACACACCTCCCTGCCATCTGTTATCCCACAAGGGGGAGCGAAGGAGAGGGCCCCAAATGACCGGCTCGCTGAATGGCCTCCATGCCTCTGACAGCGGGAATCAGTGTTTGAGTAAGAGGGTCCCACCCCACTCTCTTCCCTCACCCCTACCCTGTGGCACCAAATCCTTCTTTCAAAATATTAAATTCAATCTTGAAATGGAAACCCAGCGGAGAATTTTTTTTTTTTTTAAAGGAGGGAATGAAGGGGGGAGGAGGAGAAAGAGAATCTTAAGCAGACTCCAACCCCAGCATAGAGCCTGACGTGGGGCTCCCTCTCACAACCCTGAGACTGTGACCTGAGCCCAAATCAAGAGTCAGATGCTTGGGGCGCCTGGGTGGCTCAGTGGGTTAAAGCCTCTGCCTTCAGCTCAGGTCATGATCTCAGGGTCCTGGGATGGAGCCCACATCGGGCTCTCTGCTCAGTGGGGAGCCTACTTCCCTTTCTCTCTGCCTGCCTCTCTGCCTACTTGTGATCTCTCTCTCTCTCTCTGTCAAATAAATAAATAAAATCTTAAAAAAAAAAAAAAAAAAAGAAGAGTCAGATGCTTAACTGACTGAGCCCCAGGGGAGAATTTTAAATAACCTCTCGGCTCTAACAAAAGGAGAAGATGGGAGTTAGGGTTCATGGTAGGCCCCACCATGCTTCATAGGAGCATGATGACAGAGGGTAATCCCAACAGTCCCTCAAGTGGAACCCACCGCCAGCTGCTGCCACCAGGGCAGATGCAGTGACCAGGACCCAGGAAGATGGGAACTGCCACGGCCTTAGCTCTAACTTTCCCAGCACCTGCTCTTCAGCCTGTTATTCCCCAAGCCAGCCCGTGCAAAGGTCATAGCTGAGCAGGATCCAAGAGAAAAGCCAGGAAGGTTTCACATTTCGCCATGGACAAGCCCTCAAGTGGACTGCAGAGTTAAGTGAACGAGAAAAGGTCTAGCAGTTGCAAAGACTGGGATCCCGTAACCTCCAATACAGTTTCCCATTCAGTGACTATATTGCCTGGTTCTTCTACCCAAAGCTTTTGTTGAGAACAATCAGAGCAGGCAACAGCGACACCTGCCTTTCAGAACAGGTTCAAACCAGGTAAAGAGAAAAGGAACCTTACTGCTCAGTACCCATGACTGTGACCTTAATAGGAAATAAGGGTCTTTGGAGATGATCAGGTTAATGAGGTCATTATGTATGAGCCCTAATCCAGCAGGACTGTTGTCCTTGTAAGAAGGGGATATTTGCACACAGGCAGACACGCACACAGAAAGACCATCGCATGGAGATTAACATGGAGGGGATACACTTACAAGCCAAGACATGCCAAATTGCCAACACATCATCACAAACCAAGAGGGAGGCAGGGAACAGATTCTGCCAAGAACCAACTGACCCTGCTGCTGCCTTGGGCTTCTCATCTGCAGAACTGAGACATTTCTGTTGTTTTGTCAGTCAGTTTGGGAGACTTTTTTACGGTAGCCCTAGCAAACTGATATAGCCATTAATTACAATTCGAGAGTCTGCTTACATGGTAGTCCGAGCTGCAGAGAAGCATGTGGAATAGAAGCAAAGAATTTAGGGGGGATCTAATCCCACTCATCAGCTGTAGAACCTCAAAGCGGCCCAGGTACTGACCCAGTTGCCTTGTCTACAAAAGGGAACCCTGTTGCCACTAATCCTCCTCAGGGCTGACATGCATCCTTGATGAATCCATGGATGATTAAATTGGAAAGGGTGACCATTATGGTTCTCACAGGAGTCTTGCTTTTCTTTCATCTGACCCAACATGGACAGACTGGCCAGCCCTAGGCAGCATGAGGCTCTTTATGTGCCCCCACAACCACCTTGTTCTAGGTCTTAGGAGGTTGACCTGTAGGGAGAATGTCAATGGCTCCCTTCTCTTCTGTTATTAGTCAGGCCTGGCCAAGGGGATGGCCAGAGGGCATAAAAGCAGAGACGTCCAGGCTGTCATCCCCCTGGTACCCTACCTATCAGGTTATCAGGGTTTGACCTATCATCTATAGAAGGCTTCAGCTACCATCAGAAAAATATCCCTGTACAGCTACTCTCTTGGGGTTCTAGAAATTCTGTGCCTTCCTTGTCCCTTTGGGCTTAGGAAGCAACAGATCCCAACAGAACCCCATAAGAGCCAACTACGGGAATAATTTGCTTTAAGTCTGCATACACCTTGGCAAATAATCCCTTTAGCAAAGGCTCCTCAAACTATCATGTTTGAGTGTGCCCTCCTGGCACGCCAAGACTCTGATTTGGTGATTATATGTTTAGAAAAAAATTTTACAATATCTAATCATCACCTTGTACCTTAAACTGATATGACATATACCAATTATGGGTCAATAGAACTGAAAAAAAAAAAAGATGCAATTTGCAGTTCCTCCTATGAGAAGGTAGGGTTTCTCTCTCCACCCTGATTATGGCCTGATTCTGGGCTTAGCCATCTTCTCCTCTGGCTGCTAGGATATCCACAAATGTGACAGAAGCAGAAGCTGACGTGATTCAGCATTCCTGCCTCGCCTCTCTCTTGCCGCTCCTTGGCAGCCTTGGGCCACCATGCAGAGACAGCTGGGCGGACTTCCTGGAGGAAGAGACAGCATGGAGAGGCCCCAGCCACCCTCAGCATCGCAGTTGAGGCACCAGACAGCCCATTCTAGACCATCCAGCACTGGTCAAGCGGCTCAGACCAGAAAAAATGTACCAGCTGCCCCACAGAACCTTGAGCAAAGAAAATGATGGTTTCCTTAAGCCATTCTCTTTTGGGGTGGTTACACTTCCAAGGTTAACTGAACTAGTGATTAAAGAGATTGTAGCGTCCACTGATATGCTAATGGAACTCGAGTGTGTGCAGGGGGATCAGGAGAAACGGAAGGCCATGAGTATCCAACTGAGAACACAACAGGCAAGTCGGGAGCCTTGCAGGCAGCTGTGAAGGAACCCACACCACCCGTAATCCCAGACAGATGCGGCCTTGAGCCAGGCCCAACACCTGGATGTCAGGTTTGCAAACTGCAACAACGAATACGTACTCAAACCCACCAGGTCTTTCAAACTGAGATGGTTTCAAAATGTGGTTCTCATTCCAGCAGCAACAGCGTCAGCGGCGTACTCGCGAGAAATGCCAATTCTCAGACTTCACCAAAGGCCTCGTGGATCAGACCCTCAGGAAGCAGCCTCCCACCCGGCTTTTATCAAGCCTTCCCAGTGACTTGGAGGCAGGTGCCAGTGCAAGAAAGTAAGGGTCTGATGGGTAAGGAGTGGGGCTCTGACATGGGGACATCAGCGCAGACACAAATGCAGCTGAGAACTCTTAAGCCCTCCTCCCCCAAGTCCCCTTACATCTGCTTTATCCCCAGAGGCTGTCCCTCTCCCATCCTGGAAACTGTGAGCTCCTCCAGTCTAAAACCTTTCAGTGACTCCCAGGAGGTGCCTCCAGGCCCCGAAGAAGAATGAGATCCCAGCCTGGCCCAGATCAACACTAGGCCTGCTCCAATCTGACCAACTGGGGTGACAGGAGTCCAGGGAGCACACGTAAGAGTGCGTGCCAAGGGGGACAGACGGCACAGGAGGAGCTGGGGGGTGGGGGGGCTGGTGGGAACCAAACGGTCATTTTTCAGGGCTTGGGTTACTTGTGAAACACAGACCTTATTAAAACAAGACTCGCATAAACTTACAATTAGGTGTATTAAAAATAAAATTAGTACTCAAAACTCATCATTCCCACTTCTCTCCCCTCTGTTTTACTATTATCGATGCTTTTAAGGTCATTTGCCTCCACCTCCTGGTGTAGTGGAAACACTACGTCATGGCCCATTCCACCTCTCCCCCCAGATCTGTCTTCAGGACTGAGATGTTCCCAGCCTGAACAGCTCAATGGGGAGAATATTTACGACTCAGAGAAGAGCCAACACCAGAAGCCCCGCTTTGCCCCTGTCGAGGATTGCTGCGGACTAAGCCTTTACCAGCACACCGCGGACTCGAAGGCTGGGTAAGCCTGAATATACTGTCATGCGTATACTGGGCTCAGATTTGGGTTCGAACCTGTTGGCTCTAGGACCCAGGAGTTTCATTACGTGGACACTTAGATTCATTCAGTGGTAGCTGTTGTCCATTCCCGCTGCTCCTGTGACAAGTTATCACACACTTAGTGGCTTAAAACATAAATAAATGTAAAGAATTACCTGGAAGTTTGGGCGGTCAGAAGTCCAAACTGGGCCTCCCTAGGCTAAAATCGAGGTGTTGCCAGCACCGCGTTCCTTTCTGGGGACCCCAGCGGAGAATCTGCTTTCTCGTTGCTTCCAGCTGCCTGGCCGTTTCTGGTTTGAGACACTTTCCTCCATTTTCAAAGCCAACAGCGACACCAAATCCCTCTCCTGCCGCCAGCCTTCTCACACCGGCTTTTCTGCTTCCTTTTTCTCCATTTAAAGACTCCTGTGATCCTATGGGAACCACCTGGATGACCCTGGAGCCTCTCTTTAAGGTCAGCCAATCAGCACCTTGGCAATTCTTCTGCCTTCCACAGAAGCCTGCAGTCAGCGTGAATCACCAGAACCTTCCTGCAAAGGCTCAGAGAGATGGGAAGACCAAGTGAATTCTCTCTGCATGCCCTGCTTGGCACCCGTTCACCCCAGTCCTGCCCCACAGGCAGACCCTGGAACACTGTCTACACACATGGACAGGTGTATTGGGGATGGGACAACCGCACGACTCTTAGAAGAGCTCTGTGGAGGCTGTTCTCTGCAGGAAGGAGCCCACGTGGGACCACTTATCCAATAGATAAGGTGGGCGTAATTGACACAAGGATGGAACAGTCCTGCAGGGATTTGTGGCAATGACTAATCATGGTGTCCTTAGGAATGAAATCAGTAGATGGCCTACTAAAAGGCGGCTTGAGCTATGTAAGGACAAGTGTGGATTTACTGGCAGAAACCTAACTCAAGTGATCCCAGGGAGATGCATGACCTCTTTCTCAGTTTCCAGACTCAGAGCCCAGAACAAATGTCTAAGCCTCGAGTATAATGCAGCCAAACAGCGTAGTTAGAATTTTCTTCCAAAGCTTTCCCAGAGCAAACTGGGGCCATTTACCCTGGTAACTGGGACTGGAGAAGGAACTACACAAACCTCCCAGAAGTTACTAGACACTGGCTCTGAACTAACATGAATCCCCAGAGACCTAAAATATTACCACAGACCGCCACTCAGAATGGGAGCTCATGGAGGTCATGGTATGGCTTGTGTCCTGGCGCAAGTCCCTCTCACGGGACGTCCAGCACAGACACCCACTGTAGTTATCTTCTCAGTCCCAGGTCCATAGAAGGAATAGAGAAACTTGGCAACTGGCAGAACATTCAGTAGTCTCCCTGACCTATGGAGTAAAGGCCATTGTGGCTGGAAGGCCCAAACGGGTTCCCCTAGAACTGATCCCTCTGTGTCCCTGGGAACTGCCAAGATTAGCACTGAGATCAATGGCCAGACAGATGTAGGGGTGATGATTTCTACTGTGCTCTCATCCTGCTTGGTGGGTGCAAATTCCAAACGGCTCATGGAAAATAACCATGTTTTCACAAATTAGGAACTTTTGGATTTTTGATATACATTTTCCTTTCTGTATCTCAGGGAAAGAAAAATTTTTCAAAGGAAAACCTAAAACCCAGAATCCATAAAGACAAAGATCAATCAATTCCATTATATAAAGGTTAAAATTTTCTGTAAGAAAGAAGTGAAAAGATAACAACAAAAAAACTTGCAACACACATAACAAAGGATTCATTTACTTAACATACTTGCAGATTAGTAAGGAAAACCTACAATCTGATAGAAAATTAGGAAAAAAGCGTAAATAGAAGAAGAGATTCAAGTGGATCATAATTATATAAATGGAATTAGGACAGTGCATTCAGAGTGCATTGTCCAGACCACTCTTCCTTGCCTTGCACACCGATGGAATATTTTAAAATTTAAAAACATTTTTTGAATACAAGATGTTAGCAAGGCTGTAGAAAATGGACGTTTTAATATATCATGCAAATTGCAACAGCCTCTTTAAATTGTTAATTTAGCAATACTTTATCAAATGTAAAATACACATACTCTTTCCACAATTTTACCTTGAAAGATCTTCAAGGTAAAAGCCTTCACAATAGTCGCACACGTGTAGGGAGTTGTCACTGAAGCAAGGACTGGTTAGGCTAACAACTGAAGCCGTCCAAGTGCCCGTTAGTTTGGGTGCAGTAGAAAATTCAAAGTCCAAATACTTTGATTCAATCTTGGTTAAAATTATCATTTGAAACTATGGCCCATACGTGTCCACGGTATTATGAAAACTTTAAATGAAGATGTGATTGATAGAAGCGTTTTCGATAAGTGAGGCACCTGGTTAGCTGTGATCAGTTAAATGTAAGAAGGAAAAGTTAGAGAATATTTACCAACTAATTACTGTAACATTCCAATAAGTCTATACTTATCCTGTATCTCATGCCCTTGAAGCAGAGTTTCTGTCAGTTTACTTAAAAGAGCAACAATCTTTCCTAATATTTAGTTTGTTTTCATAGTTACCTATCAAGACTGCTGACCTGTAACTTTAATACCATGTATTTGTTATTGGAAACTGACCACAGTGCTTATTTTAGAAGACTGTGTTTGTTTTCTTGCCAATCATGTTTGCATAACAGATTTAGCTGCTTATCAACCTGAGACACTGAACCACTAACTATGACCTCCTGGGTGTTGTAATAACAAACAAACCCCTATGAAAACTGTGAAGTTTCCTTTGGAGTTAGGCATGTATCTTTATTTTGGCTTTCTCTTTTCACTCGTTAATGGAAGTAAAATAATCTTTAAGTGGTGTTAATATCAGATCTATTATCTAAAACACAATTCAAAATATTTCCTTTTTCAAATAGCTAAATAAATTATGGCACACCCAAACAACGGAATAAGGAATAGAGCAAATCCTCCCCACTACCCCCTAGCCCCAGGGGTTCTCAAGGCCGAGAAAAAAGGGCCTGTTCAAACACTCCCAACAAGCAGAAGCCTGGCTTTTCTGATTCCGTTGGTCTTGAATAGGGTGGGGACAGAAGGAGAGAAACTTCAAGCGGATTCCCCGCTGAGCATGGAGCCCTAAGGGGGGGCGCTGCGGGGCTCCATCTCGGGACTCCAGATCATGACCTGAGCGGAAACCAACAGTTCCAGCTTAACCAACTGAGCTACCCTGGCACCCCAACGTAACTTTTACAAACCAAAATTAATAAGAGACTGCTGAGGCTGGGCACTGGCAGAATGTTTCTATGGAATGCATCCCCTTGCGGGGACTGGAGCCAAGCAGGGCACCCCAGGATCAAACCATCTTCACGGTCAAGTTTTTCCCAGATGGTGCCCCTGGTGGGACTTGGGGTGAACCCACAGTAAAAATAGGTACGGCGGTAACCGGGTTCATTTCTCATCCTGGGGGGGGGGTGGCGGGGAGCGGGGGGAGCAGGCCAAAGGGCCCGGGACTGCGGAGCTGCCTCGCCTGCCTGGGAGGGGACGAGAATCTGCAGGCCTGCGTTGGAGAGCGGGACAAGGGAAAGAGCAACAAACCGTCTTTCTCTCTTTCGGGAGCAGGAGAAGGGAAACAAACTGTCGCAGCCTTCAGAGTGGGGATGGAAGGGACGATGGTGCTGCGACCACGGGGAGTCAGAGAGGCTGCGGGACCGGGCGGAGTCCGAGGAGGGAGCGGGTTGGGGGAGGACAAACCAAGCCCGAGCACAAACTCTGGTTGCGGCTCACTTTACTTTTAGCCTCCGACCCTCAGGCGGGGACGAGGAGGTGGCGCCTCTGAGATGCACCTGCGCCACCGGCAGCGGTACTTGGCGTCTGAGCGTAGGGTGCAGCACCCAGCAAGGTACCTAAGTGGGAGGCTGGAGGTGTCCTCTCCCCCAAACACGCCGCCCGGGAAATAATCCGGCAGAAGCGCCCTCTGTGCCCCCGTTTCCCGGGTTGGCACGTCCCGGGACTTCGGCTCCCGGGAAACCGCAGAGACGCCGGCCGCCAAGTGCTTGGCCGCGAACCCAAGTGGCCGCTTCGGCCAGAGGAGGGCGCTGCTGCTCGGCCGCTTGGGCAGACGCACGTGCGCGGCACTGGGCCTCAGCGCGCCCACGCTTCGCGGAGGCCCGGACTGCGGGAGACCCGGGTCCTGCCTCGCGGTTGGTGGGAACGTGCGCCCCTGACCGTGGGGGCGTATTGGTTTGTTTGATTTGGGTCTGAATTTTTGTTGGCTGTCCCCATATCCTTCAGCCCGGTTTTCTTGCTGTTTACAATGTTACACAATAAAATTCATCAGTTTTAAGTGTACAGAGTGATAAATTGGTCACTTAGAGTCGCTAAATCACCCTCACAATTGGGGCGTAGAACAGTTCCCAAGTCCTACACGTTCCCTCCTACCGCTCTGCCCTTCATCTCCCCCCTCCCGGCCCTGACCTTACTCCCCAGCCCAGGGAACCCTTCAGTGGCCTTGTGTTACTAATCTTTCCTTTTCCAGAATGTCGTATAAATGGAACCATGGAACCAGACTTTTTAAGTTTTGAAATTCGGCCATGTCCTTGTGTGTTTTCCTACCTTGCTCCTTTCCATGGGTAGTTGTCCATGGGATGGGGACACCACGATTGTGGGGTGGGGTGGACACCAAAATGGTTATCCATCCATTCCTGGGTGGATTCCTGGGTTGTTTTCCAGTTTTGAAATTATGTGAAGAAAACTGCCATGAAGAATACTGTACACGTTCTTATGAACATGGGTCTGTATTTTTCTTTGGTAAATACGTAAGTAGTGGAATTGCTGGAGCAAATGGTAAACGTCTGGTTAACTTCATGAGTGCTGCTGGCAGACTGTTTTTAAGGATTTTATTTGTTTGTTTGTTGAGAATCCCAAGCAGACTCTGCCCAGAGAGCTGGATTCGGGGCTCGATCTCACAACCCTGAGATCATGACCTGAACGGAAATCGAGAGAGGGTTGCTCAGCAGACTGAACCATCCAGGCACCCCTGCCAGACTGTTCTTAAAAAGGGCTGCACCATTTTACATTCCCATGGGTAATGGATAATGGTTCTAGATTCCCACATCCTTGTTAACATTTGGTGTTGTCAGTCTTTTTACCTTTAGCCATCCTGGGGCTCTGTCCGGCCATCAGTTTTCGTGTTTACCCCATTAGGTCCTGGGTTCGCTTGGCACACAGAAATTGGGAGATGCTTCTACCACATTACTTTGGCAGCATGGACGGCTTCCAAGGAGTCCGCGAGCCCAAGAAAGCAAGATTCTGTGGCTTGTAACCTTGGTTTCCGGCCTCTCCAGGCTTCTGACCATCAGCAGCTATCGTAAAACAAGAGTTCCAATACACAGATTAGATGCGATGTCTTCACGCCAGGAACTGGGGAATGAACACCAGCAATGCCCTCAACAGCTTCTGACTGGACTGCATATTTTGAGGGTCAAAGGAGGGCTGTCAGCTGATGATGGCCTTGGCCTTGCAGAGACCTATATGGAAGTGTCCTCCTTGGAACGGATGCACCTCAGAAATCACTTACATCGTTCCAAGTGCGTAATTTTAAGTATTGTTTATATGACTTATCCTCTATGTCTCCCAGCCTCTTTTGCAGTCATATTTGGGCCAGGTGACATTACAGAAGATGAGTGGAGAAGTTCCAGGCCAGACCCTTAGAAATATTCCACGGGATCCTCTCTCTCTTTTAATCCCCCTGTCATGGTGACTTTCTAGGACATGTGCCCCAGAAAATGAACTCACAAAACAGAAGAGGGCTGAGTCCACGAGATTTTAGATTACTAAGAAATATGCCATTTCTGTGTTAAGTAATTGAGATCCGAGGATTTTCTGGTTACTCAGCAGAGCCTAGCCTAACTCATATATCTAACTCATCCCCCCGTTCTTCCCGTGTTTGCAGAAGAACAACTTGAACGTGCTGCTAAGACTCATTTGGTGTGGGAAAATCATGATCCTGGAAAAGAGGATGTAGGGAGGGCAAGCCTTTCCTTTGTCCTCCTTCCCCCCACTGTCATTTCAGGTCCTAATCTGTTTTTGCTTTTTTTTTTTTTTTAGGATTTTATTTATTTATTTGACAGAGAGATCACGGGTAGGCAGAGAGACAGAGAGAGGGAAGCAAGCTCCCCACTGAGCAGAGAGCCCGATGTGGGGCTCGATCCCAGGACCCTGAGATCATGACCTGAGCTGAAGGCAGAGGCTTTAACCCACTGAGCCACCTAGGCACCCCACCTAATCTATTTTGTAGCTAGAATAGCAGCAGTGATTCTGAGCTTTCTGAGATGAGGGAAAATGAGAAATTGTACCTGTAAGACTTTGATTCTGTACAAGCAGCACTCATGGCAAATTAAAATCCATAAACGACCTCCCCTACCTCATTTAGGTGATAGTTTCTGTAACCCTCACGTGGTTTCCTTGTCCAAGTTGCAGACACAGCGATGCATGAGTGTATGCCCACCCACCCCCCACCCCTTTCCCCTTCTCCCACACAGAGAGCTACAGGCAACAAGAAAGGAAGAGTGATCAAGTTCTTTGGTCACAGCAAAACATATATACGCTTTCTTCAGTTATTTCATCAGTAGGCACACTCAATCAGAGTTAGTAGGAAAACCCCCCGCTCTTGCTTATTATCTATGAACAGAACATTCAGAAGTCCCATGATGGCCAAGGCAAAGGGCTGAAGACCTGACTGGGGCAGGATGAGTCTTACTTGAAGGCAGGTGGGAGGCAGAGGGGGAAGCTTGCCCCCTCAGGCCTGTGTTACTGCTTGGGCGGAGTCATGACCTTTAGGAGGCCCAAGACTGAACCTCAGAGCCTGGTACACTGGATTGCAGGTCAGGAGAAGCTGGATGTCAGCTTTGTTTGCTCAGATGGAAAAACATAAAACGTATTTTCAGAAGCATCCTTTTTCTTTTGGTTTTTAAAAAACATTCCGAAGCAATGTTTGTCTCATGGTCAGAACCTCAAATTAGTTCTGAGAATCTCCAAGGAATCTTCAGAACATACCTCCCTCTGATCCGGGTCTGGTCTCCTCCTTCACGTGTAAGTCAAGGGCTTGCCCCGTGGCCTTTGTCAGTCTTGCTGCTCTGGGCATCTGTGGCCATCAGTCATGAGCAAGGAGCCTCGGACATTTCCAAGCTTTGAGAAAAATCAGGAAACGGTGAAATCAATATCCGGTCCCATCTCCGTCTCGTGCTCCTCCTCTGCCCTCAATGCCATAGACCAAAGTGAACAATTCTGGAACGTTTGTTAACCATGCAGCTAGGTTCCCTCAAATACCCCAACCATGAGAGCCAACGCACTCCCGAGAAGCCAGGCAAGGCTCAAGATGGGTTGCTGGGAAGCGGGCCTGACCTGTGTCTTATTCTGCAACATCCCTTCGTATTGTTCTGTTTCAGCGTTCATGTGGTGAGTTTCACCACTCAAGCACCTTGTTGCTCTAATATCATCCTATTTTTATCGGGTTTCCAAACAAGGAGCTAATGGACAACAGTGATGGGTGGCATGTTGATTTTTTTTTTGAAAGCTCTTTAATTGTAGGGCTCTCTTCTAAATTTACTCTCAATCTTACCACTTAGGTCACCTGATATTTGTTATTCTACTTAAGTGATATTAATGAGCTTTCAGCTAAAATGTAGAGTACTTTCACTATGGGGTAAATCGCAGGATAACAATAATTCTCTGTGAATAATTCACTGTGTCCCCAAGATAGTTTCTAGAGATTATTATATAATAATCCACAAGTGAGACAGTAATTTTTGTTACAGAAATTTCATCAGTACAAATATATATATTTTTAAGATTTTCTTTATTTGACAGAGAGAGAGAGAGAGAGACAGCGAGAGAGGGAGCACAGTAAGTAAGGGGAGTGGGAGAGGGAGAAGCAGGCTTCCCACTGAGCAGGGAGCTGGATGTGGGGCTTGATCGCAGACCCCCATGATCATGAACTGAACCGAAGGCAGATACTTAACAACTGAGCCACCCAGGCGCCCTGATTTCCACTTTCTCAGGACAATAGAAGTAGGAAGTTTTGAGAAAATTATTACACTCAAATTTCTCCAAATGAAAAAAAAAATTGCCAGACTCCTGTCATTTTATTCTACCTGGAATGAGTCTCTTTCATCCTTATTACGAACTCTTTGTGGAGGAAGGAAAAAACTGAAGTGTTACAATGCATAAAGTCTGCAAAAGGCAGCAAATATTCTCATAAAGGTGATGAGAAGCAGATGCACACTGTGTATTTAAAAGTGGAACCTTGGGGCGCCTGGTGACTCAGTGGGTTAAGCATCTGCAGGTCATGATCTCAGGGTCCTGGGATCGAGCCCCGCATCGGGCTCTCTGCTCAGCGGGGAGCCTGCTTCCCCTCCTTCTCTCTGCCTGCCTCTCTGCCTACTTGTGATCTCTCTCTCTGTCAAATAAATAAATAAAATCTTAAAAAAAAAAAAAGTGCAACCTTACTTGAAACTACCTGTCAGTGCTGCAGAACAGTAACAGAAAAACAAGAAAATATATCCATGAGCTTCTGCTGAATCCATAAGAGGCATGATCGCACGTGAAGCACGATCTAACAATCAGGGAATCATCCACAGTCTGTGTGACTGTGCTAACGTGCATTGTCTTCATTGGGCAGAAACCAAGCAAATACTGATAATATTATGGTAGTGCATTTATGCGGAATAGAAACATCAACTCCGAATAATACTTCACTTTACTTAGGGGAAAAAACAGAACTGAAGAATGAAACAAATAACAGATGTGATGGATTAAGTCATTTTGAAAAGAGAAGAAATGTTTTAAAAATATTAAGTTCTACTGGATACAAGTCCCGATACAAACTTTGTAGAACAGTTAATAATTACCATCAGGTTCCTCATTTCTCAAATGTAACTATTCACCTCTTTGCACATTTGACCTTTCAAATGTCTAATAGACAAAAAAATATTGCAAGGATTCAGGAGACCACTTATTTAAAAAAACTACATCTAAACAAAACGTAATTTGAAAATCCAGGAATACATAAAACTGCAAATATATGTAGGAAACATAATGAATCACAACAGAAAACCCTCTAAAATACTTCTAGGACGTTCTATATTTCATATTTTGTGTACACTAATGAATAACAGAGCAGAAATCTCTTTTGACACTTGGGTCTTTAAAAGTATTGCCTGAGACCTTTACAGCTACATGAAATACAGAGTTGCATTAAAAAACATGTTTAACAAACCTAATTTGAGGCCAATTTCAAAGGCCAAATGGAAAGATTGAGTTAGAGAGCAGTATGCAATAATCACCGAAAAATTGATTATTTTATTGAGAAAGACCTTAGAGTGCAAGCCAAAGGTATACTTCCAAAAAAAAAAAAAAATATATATATATATCAACCTGAAGCTTTAATTACTTCATAATAATTTTGGATGATAGGTGAAGTAAGATTAATGACAAACCAAATGATGCAGGGGCCAAATTCAATGTGCATAATAACCTTGACAGCACCAAAAAAATTAAGAAACTCTTTGAAGACAACCAGTGATAAAGTTTCTCAATCATCTGTTACCGATGCTAAATAAATTACATCATCTCTTGATTTTGACCCCAATGTCTCCACTATAAATAGGCAGATAAGACAGATAGGAGGAAGCTCTTTGAAAATCTCATGATCAGGTCTTCCATGACCTCCAACTAGATTTTAAAGTCAATTTTTTTTTCTACGTTAGATACAATAATTCGCTATTTTTTGAAAATTTATTTACCTGAGAGAGAATGCGAGAACACAGAAGGAGAGGGAGAAGCAGACTCCCCACTGAGCAGGAAGCCTGGTATGAGGCTCAATCCCAAGACCCCAAGGTCATGACCTGAGCTAAAGGCAGACGCTTAACTCACTGAGCCACCCAGGTGCCCCCAGTAATTTCATTATTAAAAGAAATGCTTACGGGGCTCCTGGATGGTGCATTCAGTTAAATATCAGATTCTTGGTTTCAGCTCAGGTCATGATCTCAGATTCATGAGATTAAGTCCCACTTTGAGCCTCCTGCTCAGTGTGGAGTATATTTAAGACTCTCTCTTGGTCTCCCTCAGCCCCTCTACCTTCTAAGATAAATAAATAAATTTAAGAAAGAAAGAAAGGTTTATAAGACTGAAAGAATATCACAGACATCCCAGTTTTCTGGATGACATATAATTGGAAAGATTAAGATAAGAGATAAGCCATTTTAATTATATGCCACTGCTTTAGAACGTCAAACTTGCTGTTGGAATTGTCTTATTAACAGAGTAAATAATAAGTAATCCTTATTACTTACTCTGTAAGTAATAGAGTAAGAGATGTGAGGTTGATGGGTCACCATGTATGAGGAACTGAAAACTTCGAATTGGTTTCTAAATTCTAATATGTGTCTCTTTTGACATTAGACTATATCTATGGTAATAATTCACCAGGAATTTCCAAATACTTTTGTAACTTTCAGGATGTAGTTAACTTGGCCAGTGGGGAATATAGGCTTTTTTGTTGCTGTTTAGAGAGGGTGAGCTAGGAGGAGGGGCAGAGGCAGAAGGAGAGAGAGACTCTCAAGCAGTCTCCACACTCAATGCTGAGCCCCATGTGAGCTCAATCCCACAACCCTGAGATGGTGACCTGAGCCAAAATCAAGAGTCGGACGCTTAACCAACTGAGCCACCCAGGTGCCCCTCAAAATTCAATTTTTATTTTAAAAAACAACCTAAGTTTATGTTATGTCTGAGGATATAATATTAGAGGACTATCAAATATAGCCATTATCTCTCAAGAAAATGAGACATTGGAGCAAGTAAGCATTGAAATTGCCAAAAGATACTATTTCTGTGAAAGCAAGACAAATAACTACTTTAAAACAAAGTATTAATGTTCTAGTGATATTGAATTCCTAATTGTGCTCATGAAAATTTCAGGTGTTCTATTATTGGATCATCTACAATTTGTGTGATTTATACAGAACTGATATAAACTTTACATTTGTTATAATATTGTTGAAATAATTTTTATTATTGAAAGTTTAAAATATGCTAATTAAAAACATGATTTTACTTGAGTAGAGGCACCTTTTCCTAATCACAAAGCCAAGGGTGTCTCCTGAGAAGGATGGATCTCTAACCCATTCCCTGCCTCATATCCCACCTCCATAGGATTTGGAACAATTTCATGTGGCCTACGGTCTCTCCAAGTGTCTGCGCACTTGCACCTTTCTCCCCGGGGCAATTGTCCCTGCCTCTAAAAGATACAGAACTATTATTTTAGATGGCGACCCTAGCTCTCATACTTGAGCGTGCATTAGAATCACCTGGGGGGCTTATTAAACCTCAGGTTATTGGCTCCACCCTCCGAGTTTCTAAAATTCAGCAGATCTGAAGAGGGTCCAAGGATTTGTATTTCTATTTTTTTAAATTTAATTTTATTTTTCAGTGTTCCAAGATTCATTGTTTATGCACCACACCCAATGCTGCATGCAATGCGTGCCCTCCTTAATACCAAAGGCCAGGCTCACCTATTTCTAACAAGTATCCAGGGGATGGCTTTGCTGCTGATCTGTAAACCACATCTCAGAAGGGCCCCTTTCCAAAGTCAGCAACGGCCAGCCTCCAAAGGCCCCCACCAGCTGACCCCTGTGTATTAACACCGTCTTACCAGCAGAGGGCAAGCCCACGTTTATTCCAACTTGTAGCAATAGCACCTTCCACCACGAGGTGGCAGCACCTGCCCACAAATCCCTACTTACAGGGCTCCCATAAATTAAAAAAAGTAATCCCAAAAGCAAGGTAAGAAAGCTACAGGAACAGCCTTTGTCTACAAATCGGATGATAACCTAATTCTGACAAATGATCAAAATGTCTATCTGTTAAAAGTACATCCGCATTCAAATCAGGTTTCAGGTACAAGTAAAATACACCCTTCGAGAGAGTAAAGAGCTGGATGCCGGGTGGCCTCTGGCCTGAGGCCCCTGGATGGGGTTTCATACTTCTCTGTCTGATGATGTGGAAATGTCCCTCTGTGGAAAGTCCTGGGCTGGATGCTGCAAAATTACCCAAGGAGCTCATTAAAAATACAGCTCCCTCTCCCTCCACCCCCCATTCTAATGAAGCAGATCTGGGGTTAGGCACTGGCTGTCCTATTTTTAATGAGCATCCCAGTCGATTCTGAGCCACAGTCATGTTTTGGCTACTTGCATCCATACATTTAATACATGTGAACCACTGCTTAGGTATGAATATTTGGATACTCCCACCTTTCGCAAAGTGGTTCTCCTAAGTTCAGACATCACAACGATTCTGAATGCAGGAAGAGCCACAATGCCCCATACGGTAGCCATGAGACACACATGGCCTTGGAGCACAGGACCTGTGGGTCTGGGTCTGAACTGAGACGTGCCCTCAGGGTTAACACCAGATTTCAAAGACTTAGTAGGGAAAAAAAAGGGATAAATTATTTTTAATGTGACTCAGGAAAATTAAATCACATAGGTGGCTCAGCACCCATTTCTCCTGGGCAGGCTAGTTGGAGGATGTGAGTAACTTTGAAGAGAATGGGAGGGAGAGGAACAGAAAGCAGAGAAGCAGGGCACGGTGGGCTCAGGGGAGGAGGTTTTGACCTCCTGGCACTGGAACAGCATTCCTGACCCCGGGTCCTCGCGCCCTGGCAGCCGGGCCTGGGAGCCTCCCTCTGCCTTCGAGCAGAGCCCCAGCAGCTTCTCCATGAATGAGTTTCCAACAGAAGCCCGAGCTATGAAAACTCAGGAAATGTTCACTCTCCAAAAAGGTCAAGTCCGAAACAGAACCGGGTAACCTGCCCAAACTCAGAGGGGAGTTAAACATAGGAAAACAGTGTGGTTACTACAAGTGGTTGTGAGAGTATGGGCCAACCCCTGAGGACCTATTTAACGTGGACAAGAGCTGAAAAACTGTCCATTGCAGCAGACAAAACCTCGACTGCTGATAATTAAACATAACCGTGTTTGTCTGTGTGTTTGCTCTTCGCTTACTTACTAGAAAAAGAGCCTGTTGAGATCGCCTCTCTGCACTCCTAGCTCTGTGCTCCAAGACAGAAAGGCAGGTTTATCCTAAGCTGGTGTTCTCGGGCCTCGGGTGTGTCCCCTGGGTCCGCAGCACCAACATCATCTGAGAACCTGGTAGAAAGGCACCTTCTCAGGTTTTTACCCCAGATCTTAAGAATCAGAGACTCTGCAGGGGTCGGGGGGTGGGGAGCAGCCATCGGGACTTTGAGCGGCTGTCCTGGTGACAGTGGTGATGACCCCTCCCTAAGAGGGAGAAACACTGATTTAGAGAAAGAGGAGGCCGTCCAAAGGGAAGCCCAAGGGCACGGAAAGCAGTTGATGGAAGTTGCTCTCTGCTGCGTCTGCTCACCGTGGGAAGCTGTGTGGTGAGCCAGGGAAGGGCCTCGACCTCGGATTCAGGACAACCTGCCTTCCCCAGTTGAGCACTGTTCCCTACTGGGTGACCTGCCACAGCTACTAAACTTTTCTGAGCCTGCTCTGCCATCTAAAGGGGGCAGAAGGAGGGGGACAATACACTTTTTGTCCGATTCTAATTGGGAGCAATCGAGCCACTGTATGGGAAAAGCGGCACAGGGTCTTGGTACAGAGCAGGGGCCTTATTTTTAGTTACGTGAAAGCAAGATGTCCAGAATGCTAGGAAAAACAACCTGACAGCGTCTGCGGTATCATCCCAGGATTCATATCTTATCTGTGCCTGAAACAGGCTTGCTCTTTTCATGGAAATTACTTATTTTCCATGATTACTCAATGAATCTATGGCAATTTTATCTAATCTCCTTCTTGCTTAATTGATTCATTAAAGTTTTATCTCCTTGGTTTTATTGAATCAGGTTGGATGGCCGGGAGCACCCCACGTGATTTTTGAGGGTTCCATTCTCTTTGCCTTCTCGCAATAAGGCTTCGGAGCCTCGTTTTGATTAAAAGAAACTAGTGGGTTGGTATTTTCTGTGCTGGGACCTGGACGCTCATTCCTGGGCTTGCTGCTTCCCTAAGTCTGTCTCATGAAATGCATGATGCTTTGATATCAGGGATGCTTGCTGACGTAACAGTGATGCGGCGCTTAGGAAAGATCCGCCCAGGGTCGGAAGCAGCAGGCTTCACTCATAGGTTTTTTTTCCTGGCTCTTTGAAGGAGAAGCATTGCAGGGAAGAGGTCACGTATCAGAAAATATCATTTTCAAAGGCCCTAAGATGGGATGAGTCACTGGCAAATGTGCCCCACAGCAGCTCTCCCCAGCAGGTACTAACAGTTTGGGCAGCATCCTGGCTTTGTCACACAGGCAGCAGAAACAACCCAGATGAGGCCAGATTAGGAACCTGAAACCAAGAATCCCCTGGCTCTCACCTCTCACTGGTTTCCCCTGTCGGGTCACGAGTGTTTATAATGAATGATCCACTTTCAGTGCTCTCTGTGTGTTGGGGTGTGTATCACTGGTGCTAAGACGTTCTTACCCTGTGGGGATCTCAAGTGAGCCTTAAAACTGTTGGCTTTCCCTTTGGAAGGGGGAGAAAATGCATTTTCCATTTCCTTGCTGCTGGTTCTAAAGGGCCACGGGGCTGCGGTTCGAGGAGGAAGCCCAGGACCCAGTGCCCTGCCTGTCTCCCTAGCGCGTGGACTTCAGGTGATGGAGAGAGAGAAGCCGGCACCTGTCTCCCCTGTATCTCCCTTTCCGGGAAGTTCCAGGCCACAAGAGAGACTGAACGTGCCCTCAAAACCACATGATTTCAGCAAACTGGACTGCCCACAGCTGCGTCGACCCCTTCCTGGGGCATGGACAGTGGAAAAGGCCCATTTAGAATGATTGAGGAGAAAATCAAGAGACATTTGACCTTCCATTTAAATGTGTTCCCAGCTAAGGGCACCCTTCTAAGGCTATGAGCTGCCCATTGGGAGAGGCTGGGAGAGGCTCTCTCTGAGCCAGAGTCCTGTACTCATTCAAGAAGATGTCAACACACAAGCTCTCAAAATGCCTCTCTTGGCTTCCCACGCTTGATGTCTGTGGGAGACAGGGTATAGCCCACAAGCCAGCACCCGTTCATTGGTATTGACCCCCATCCATAGCTCCAAGGCTACCCCCTGGCTTGGGTGGAAGGAGGCAGGGACTGGTTATTAATGTCTGCCCAAGCCCGAATGTGAGGAATAGCAGCCTCCATGCAGAACATAGGCACCTCTCTTCTAGAGCAAGAATTCTTCAGTTTCTCAGCGTCAGCACCGGAAGACTCGGTTACACTACTTACTTCCCCACACCTTGCTAAAAAAGCAGAAGAATGACAAACATTACAACAGATCGGGTCCCTGCTGGGTGAGCATCACTGCATCGTGTATTGTCCCCATACTATCAGTGATCTGCACAGCAGCTCCTCAAGGAACCTATCACAATGGCTCCTTTGGAGGAGCCGGCTAAGACCGAAGGAGGACAAGCAATGCCTCAGAGTAGCATTGGCCGGGGTCAGAATCTGACCCCAAGCCAGCCCCACTCAACAGCTGGTGCTTTCTCCCCCACCTAAACCGCCTGCTCCCGCTGCTCCCTCCGACCTCTCACTCTGAGGCTATGTCTGGTTTCTCCAATACGGTAAAATAAATACATTGTTAATTCATCAAGAAACAAAGTATGTGAGACACGAGAGTCACTCAGGAAAGAAATATGAAGGGGAGGAGTACACGGAGCTGGTAGCACCCCCTTTCCTGCCCGCAGGCACAGGTACCGGGGAGAGCCTGGGAGAGCCTCCGAAGCCCGGGCCCCCTGAGGACACTTCCCTGGGCATGACTCCAGGCTCTGCACTGTTTCCTGACCTCGGAGGGCCCTGAAGAATTAAGGTTTCAGGTGCTTCCGTGTCTCCTGCCAGTGTTTCCCCAGAACTCAGACTTTGGTTTCCCTTTGCCTCCCGCACACTTTGTGATGCAGGCAAACCCAGCTCCTGCAGGAGGTAGTCCAAACCGAGAGCCTGCACAGGATGTGTGAAAGACGGTTTAATTGGCTGGAGGGATGAGCCATTTGAAGTCACGGATACGGCAGGAACAGCCTGGAGGCACTAAGGAGCGCGGATGGCTGGAAAGTGCATTTTGGATACAGAAGAAGGTGGAGATGGTGAACTCAAAGAGAACTTTGGTTTTAATTTCAGATGTGTTTATTGAGGCCCCATATATATATTTTTTCTTCCTATAAAATTAAGAAAATGAAAATAAGACAGCTCCAGGAGTGTATTATAGCATGGTCTAACATTTCAAAAATGATTTTTAGATTCAAGGATTTGCGGGAGATAGAGACCATGGTTGTTTTGTTAACCAAATTCCAGCCTCGTTAGAAACCGCATGTACACAGCAAATGAAGAAGTGGCGGCTGACTAACCGATGCTGCTAACATCTTCATTCATCATCGAACCCACACTGGCCCTTGTCACAGGGCCGATTATGCAAATCGCTGAAACTGTCTTTTCTTCTCCTCGTAGCAGGATGAGAGAAGCTGATTCTCCCTTCGAACGGCTCTCTGACTAACTCGTGACGCCTAGACCCTAAGTGAGGCACACAGATGTGACTTTCACTTGGGACGCGCCCATCCCTGTGGACGAGCAGACAGGCCACTCGTCTAGACACACGTGCCGCGTTTGCCTCCGGGACCCCACGCTCTGCCTCCCCCCACTGCAGCGGCTCCTTCCAGCTCCTTGACTGCCTCTCCCTTACCTCTTGACACTGGCAGCCAGAGCTCAGGCCTGGGTCCACCCCCTTGGTGACTTCCTCCAGTCTCCTCTTGCCTTCCGTTGCCCCTAAATGCCTAATAATAAGAGGTCGTCCAGACCTCTCTTCTGAGCAGCAGCCGACCTCCCACCCTGTCGTCTAAGGCCTCCCTTAACTTAGCGGGTCTGGAAAGAACGCCTGGTCTCCCCGCGGGCAATTCCCAGGAAGCCTGCCCGTCACAGGAGAAGCATCTCCACGCCTCCAGGTGCTCCAGCCAAAGACCCGTGGGCGTTGACACCTTCGTTCTCTGATATCCAACCTACCATCTCTCGGGACATCTACTGGCTTCAAAACATATCCAGAATCGAACTCTTTCAAACACTTTCTTAATTCCTTTATTACATGCCCCCACCCCCAAACACACACACCCATTTCACTCAAAGGAAAAGCTGAAGTCATCACAATTGTCTGTAAGACTGTCAGGCTTTTTCTGGCCAACCTCACCTACTCCTCTCCAGCCCCCCTGGCCTCCTGGCTGTTCCCTAAGCACATGGGGCACCTCCTACCTTGGACCTTGTCCCTATTTCTACCTCCTTCAGGGCTTTGTTGAAGCATTACCAACTCCATGAAGTCCGCTTGGCCTCTCTACTTAAATCCAAGCTCCAGGGTCCCCCTCCCCCTCCCAATCCCTTCCTGGCAATACCTTTTCATAGGTGTTGTCTTAGGCTATTTGTTGCCTATCACGCCCACCAGGATGTAAGCCTCCGTGACAGCGAGGGTATTTTTTCTGTTTGGTTCACTGAATGAAGGCCTAGAACAGTGTCTAGGCACATGGTAGGTGTTTAATAAATATCTAGGGAATCAGTAAATGAACACTGCAAACACACAGACCTTACATTTGAATCTCATTAGGGAAATAACCATCACAGGATTCTTACTAGGACGAGCTGACCCTCCAAACACAGCCAAAGTCACTCTTCCATGTAACCCCGATTTTAGTCATTGCAGAAACAGCCCCAGATGTCTGAAATGAAACTGAAAGATAATAATTTCATTTCTGCCTCTTAAGTACCCAGCTTATCGCACTCTGACAACACTCCTAGCTTTGCGAGGAGTCACGGGCCCCCTTTGAGGATCAGGCACCGATCCTGAACAGGTGGATTTGGTCACTGATTCCCCTTGGCCGCAGTGACCATGGACTGAGCTTAATTCTCATGAATTTCACTGCATTACCAACCTTTTTGGTTGCATTTTCTTCCTGCAAGTCTGTCTAGTACTTTAACTGTGTCTGAATCTTGACTTCAGCGAGACTGAGTTTCTTAAATCTCTCTGTGTCTCAGTTTTCTCACCTATAAAATGAAGATAATGATGATGCTTGTACCCGCCTCGAAGATTCCTGGTGAGGATCGATTGTGTGAATGGAAGCAGAGGGCTCGGAACAGTACGGGGCACACAGTAAGTGCTCGGTAAACGTCAGCCATTCTTATCAGCCTTGTTGTTATCACTATGCACACCAAACTCATGTCCTTTTGGTCTCTTATTTCCAGGAGCTAGTACAGTGCCTGGGAAGTACTTAGGGAAAGTCTGCTGGATAGATGAGTGAAGGAATGAATGAGTGCGATGAGCTACCTCAGTGCAGAGGCAATATATTTTCAAATCTCCATTTAGCACAGACCTAGCACCTAATAATTCTCAGGAACAGCTTGTTGAATTTTGAGCGAATGGCATACAGGAAGATTTCTACACATATTCTGCCTAGTACAGACAATTTTGGAAAAGCATAAAATAAACCATACTACAGATAGCAGGGAGGAGGCTGGGGTGGGCTTAAGTTCTAGGAGATGAACAGTCAAGGGCTGTGGCTTTGGGCAAATTTTTAAAACTTTTCTGGGTCTCAGGGCTCTCTTCTACCAACTAGGGCTAAAGAGTCACTGGGAGATAGGAGGACCATGCCAGACAAATGCCCGCAAAATGCACGATTCAGGGCCTGGCACCTGGATTACCTCATTCAACCTCCGCTGACTTCAAAACCAAGTGGACAGAATGGCTGGCGCGCGCACGCCCACCCGCACGCGAGGTCCCAGGGCTGGAAGAGAAGGCGGGTGTCCGGCTTTAGGGAACAAGAGCGAAATCTCCAGGGACCCATCTTTCTGGCCGCATGTCTTGTCATGTCTGTGTGCATAGACAGCTTCACCAAAGGTGTCTCTTTCTTGTCCCCTCCTGCCCATGACCCTGGGAACGACTGAGATTAAGATCCTGCTTCTATAACCAGAAGTTCTTCATTTGTCATGTGCGAGGCATTTCTCCCAGACTTTTAAACAAGTCTTATCCTTTCAGGAGATTTGAGAACAAAAACTGGGCATTTTTTTTTCCTCTCCCCCCTCCCTCCCCTGGACCCTCACCAAATCTAGCAAGCGGAGCAAGAGCAGGCGGAGGGGCTGCAGGAGGCTCTGCGCGCGGTGGTTCAAGCTCTTACTTGCGGACTGCACGCACCTTCATGCTGCTGATCTTTCGCCCTAGTTGATTTAAATTAAGCAAATAGCGTGGTTTGTTATAATTTATCATTCCTGACCACCACGCTGTGAGGTAGGTCTGTGTGATTACTCTTTTTTTTTAATGTCATATATTTTGAACTGATTGACTTCTCCAAAAACTTACTGGTTATTATTTGAGAGGAAAAAACTGAGAGGAAGCTTCCTTGCCTTTGGATGAGAAGAGGCCGGGAACTGTCGGCACTGGTGGTGCTCTGACTATCTGATCCGGGTATTGGGAGGAGGATGGAAGCAACTGCTTCCTTCTTTGTCTTTCAAAAACTGAAATTTAGGGGCGCCTGGTTGGCTCAGTCATTAAGCCTCTGTCAAATAAATAAATAAAATCTTTAAAACAAAAAAGCCCCTCGGGCGCTTGGGTGGCTCAGTGGGTTAAAGCCTCTGCCTTCCGACTCAGGTCATGATCTCTGGGTCCTGGGATCCAGCCCCAATCGGCTCTCTGCTCAGCAGGGAGCCTGCTTCCCCCTCTCTCTCTGCCTGCCTCTCCGCCTCCTTGTGATTTCTCTCTCTGTGTCAAATAAATAAATAAAATCTAAAAACAAAAACAAAAACAAAAAAACCAAAAAGCCCCTGAAATTTATATATATTACAACTTTAGGGAGTCAGAGGAATACCAAAACTAGCAACAAAGTTTGTTCTCCTCGCATCAACTTTGAAAGGCAAGATTAAATTTTCAAGCTTAAAATCGGAAGGAGGAAAATCATAAAAACAAAAGCACAGAATGACAGAGGAAACAATTCCTACTATTCCAAAAATGTCCCCATATTTCCCCCATTTCATCCTATCAAAGAAAAAGCCTTCAAAGGAAAATACCTACTACTGCATAGTATTCGTCATTGAGTCTCTTTATTCTTTAGTACCTTGATTTTGATTATAATAAATGAATTAAGAGTTTGTATCAGGAGCTTTAGTGATGTATTTGCCATACATTTGTTCATATGTATGTGTGTGTGTGTGGGCGTGTGTGTATGCACATATATTTGGTGACTAACTCTTTAAGAATCAGCTTAAAAATACTATTTGGACCACGAGTTGTTGGAGAGGGTGGTAGGAAAATAGCAAGGACTCATTCTGTCTTGTTTCCTACCAAATCTCAAGTGTATCAGTCAATGTTTGTTGACTCTATGAAGACAGGAAATGATACACTGAAAAAACTTACACATTTAAATACGGCAGTAGTATGTACAACATTGGAGGAAAGAAATTCAAGCAACCAGATGGAGGCATCTGCAGTGATCCGTGACATTCTGATGTTGACATTCTGGGGTACTTGTTGACATTGTAACGCCCATACCAATTTTGAATCCCCTAAAAACAAAACATTAAACTTTCAACTTCTTTTTTTTTTTTTTAAGATTTTTATTTATTTATTTGACACAGAGAGATCACAAGTAGGTAGACAGGCAGGCAGAGAGAGAGAGAGGGAAGCAGGTTCCCCGCCAAGCAGAGAGCCTGATGTGGGGCTCGATCCCAGGACCCCGAGATCATGACTTGAGCTGAAGGCAGAGACCTTAACCCACTGAGCCACCCAGGCGCCCCTCAACTTCTTTTTATTACCATGAAATCTGTGCACTAGATGCCCTCACCCCCTCCCTCCCCTTCCCCCAAAATTAGTCTTACCTGGTCCCTAATCTACAACCCATCCTTGACTCTTAACCTCATCACTCCATAGACCTCCCCGTTTCCTTAACCCTATCCTTTACCAGCGGACCCCAAACCAAAATATCCCTGGTGTCCAAACAGTGGACGACGTCAAACAGTATTCCAGTTCCACCCATGGCGTGCAAATGGCCTGACCAATGATGCTGGTAACATACATATCAGGAAAGGCAGAGTGAGAGGAAACTGGAAGAACAACGCAAGACTTGGCAACAGAGTAGATACAGTAGAAGGGACACAGAGAGGGGCCCAAGATGACTCTCTAGTCAGCATGTGATGAGAAGAATGAAGACATTGGGGAAGTGGGGGGCAGAAGAGGGTGTGAGAACAGCCAAAGAGGATGAGTTTGGACTGGGGCACGCCTAGGTCAACAGCAACATCAAAGCCCTGAGTAGCTTTACATGGTTGTTGATTACAGTTGGCACCGACGGTCCAAGATGCCTGGGACCAGTACATTTTGGGGTCAGGTTCTAGCAGGGCTGAAGAGCAGAAGGAGTCCCTGAGAAGAACATCCCCAAATGAGGGCTGCAGGGGCTTTGTTTCCATGTATGCTAGACCACACTCGGGTTCCCTCCACACGGGGCCAAACTCTACCACTTGCTTATTTTTGAGGCCCTAGAGGTAGAGGACGAGGCCAATCTCATAAGCTATTTGTGGCTGAGGGAGTTGTCAATGAAGGAATGGCTCATTATTTTTCTACACCTCATTTTATTCAAATAAAGAACTCTTTAGAATTCTTCCTCTGAGAGAAAGTTCTCTCCCCTGAGAGAGAACAGGGCTGTGATTTAGAAACCCAAAGATAAGTTTGCTACAGCTGCCATAAGCAACAGAAATTCGGGCAATGTGAGCAACAGAAATTTATTTTCTCACAATTCTGGATGTGAGAAGTCTGGGATCAAGATTGGGTTCCTTCTGGGGACTGTGAAGGAGGGATGTGTTCCAGGCCTCTCTCCTTGGCTTAGAGATGTCTGTCTTCATGTTCACAGGTTGTTCTCCCTGTATCTTCTCATTGTCTTTCCTCTGGATCTATCTGTGTCCAAACTTCCCCTTTTTATAAGGACACCAGTTATATGGGGTTAGCACCCACTATAATGACCTCACTTGAACTTGATTACCTCTGTACAGACCCTGTCTCCAAACACAGTCCCATTCTGAGGTACTGGGGATTAAGATTTCAACATATGAATTTGAGGGGATTCAGTCCAATCCCTAACATCGCGTCAGAGGGAAAGGACAAGTGCATGAGGAAGTACACGTTCTAGGAGAACTCCATGTAAGTGTGCAGGGTTGGCAGTCATCAGCTTGGCCTCAGACCTTCGGAAATCCCCTGCATCTGGTTTTCCTAATTCTCGTAATCTCATCCCACCAAAAAAGATGTCTAAATACATTCCATGCATTTCTGGTGAGAAGCTCACTCTGCTGCCCTCTATCTAATATGCTAGTGAGGTTTTAACTAGAGTGGTTTAAGTGGTTTGGGTAAACTAAGGCCTCTGAGGCATTTCACCCTTTCCTTAGGCCTAAACAAATCTTTTCCAGGGTATTCAAGACATTGCACAACATTAGACGACCTGAAGTTCCATCTCCTAGTGACAAATCAGGATGGTGATTAAAACAGTTGGTGACCTTTTCCCTTCGCATCATTGCAGGGAAACCCGAAGTCGTATTCTTCTGGACTGGTTGTAGGGACACTGCTAGGTGAAGCAGAAGAGTTTACACTCACAAAATGTAAGTGTGGGTTCAGGTAGAGTTCCCCGGGAGGCGGGGGTGGGGTGGGGGCCCTAACCATGTACCAGGTGCTGCGCTAAGCCCAAGGATTCGCCTGGAAACAGGACAGTCTTCCGGGAGGATGAGGGAATTCTCCTATTCCCATAGGCTGGTGGGATCTTCAAGTGGAAGGGCAGAGAAGCTCAGAGACAGCGGGACTAATCCTGTTGTTGTCAGACACAATCTTTGCTTACTGGTTGTGCGAACATTTTGATTGGTGGGTTTCCCCGTCATACCCGTTGCTAAGTATTTTTATACTACCATCGCCTATGAGCATACTGTTGGTGGGAAATTGAGAAGGTGGTGAAGGCAGCAAACAGTGCAAGCTAAAGAAATGGGCTTTAGATGGTTAGAGTTTAGAGAATTAGCTTGAGGAAAATGAGCCAGGATTTGTGCAACAATTCTCAACCGTCTTAGTATTGGGACCATTTTCCACTTTTAAAATTACTGAGGACCAAAAATAAATAAATAAATAATGTTAAAAGATTACCGAGGACCTTAAAGAGCTTCTGCTTATATAATTTATATTTATTAATATTGACTACGCTAGAAATTAAAACAAACTTTTGTAACATATGTTCATTCCTTTAATATAATTAACTACCCATTACATATTAACATAAATAACTTATTTTTTGTGATAATTAATTATATTTTCTTCCTCAAAAATGTAGTCAGAACACTGTCATTGGGTTATATTTCAATAAATTTATTTAATGTCTGGCCTCAGAGAAGGCAGCTAGGATCCCATATCTATTTCTGCATTCAATCTGTTAGTTGTATGGTTTTACAGGATGGAAATCCAGCCTTACACAGATATGTAGTTGGGAAAGGCAAGACTTTGTGGGTTTCCTGAAAAGAACTCAGGACTCCATAGGGGTCCTCTGGTCACACATTGAAAACCACAGTAGATTAGGTTAGTGGTTTTATTATCTTATTACATCCTGATCGGGACTCCTCTAACTATACTGTTACAAAGAGACACAAACCTCAGGATTTTAATCCATAATATAAAATTTTTTAAAAAATTTATCTCTGTGGGGCACCTGGGTGGCTCAGTGGGTTAAAGCCTCTACCTTCCACTCAGGTCGTGATCTCAGGGTCCTGGAATCGAGCCCTGCATCGGGCTCTTTGCTCAGTGAGGAGCCTGAGGAGCCTGCTTCTCCCCTCTCTGCCTGCCTCTCTGCCAACTTGTGATCTCTCTCTCTCTCTGTCAAATAAATAAAATCTTAAAAAATTATTAAAAAATACTAAAATAAAAAAATAAAAATTTATCTCTGTGTACCTACCTATGTCTTAATTCTTTTCACCTCCACATTTGAGAAGTCAGCTTTGTACTAAAACTATCTTTTAGTTTGTTTGAAGTGAGAAAGTTAGCTAAAAAAATAAATTAGATACAAACAGAATTACTCAACACCTATATTCAAAAAACCTATATTACCATAGTTTTTTTAATGCCTCCAACTCTGAAGACCCAAAAACTCTTAACTATGTACTTATAAATGATATTAAAATAGGTATCATAAGCCATAGGCAATAGGGAGTATAGGGAGTACTTTGTGAAATTTGTTTTGCCTTTTTTTTTTTTTTGGTCTTTCGAGGAACTATGTCATATGAATCATGATGATGACCATTGTCAATGCAAAGGAAGATAAAGGAAATTGGTTCATTGCTCAACTGTTTCAAGCCCAACCCTGATTAGTAAATTGTGGCTCTTTAGGCTGACCAAGGGAGTCTGAGCCTCATGAGACTCTGAATGGAGTCACAGGAGACTGACCCTTGCAAATCTTAGCTGAGGTACAAAGAGTATCACCTTAAAAGCAGCTCATAGTTGTTTTTCTAAGCCAGTGGTTTGCTGAATATCATGTGCTATATAATATGGTTAACAAGGATGACTGAGTTTGAAGAGAGCAGTCCACAGAGGCCAAAAAGGCTAAAGAAGCTCACCATGAAGTTAAGTCTTAGGACCAGTAGTTCTAGCCAAAGGAGGGAAGAATAAGAGGGAGAAAGAGGAGGGCTGCCTCATCCCATTATTGAACGTAGGGCTGGCCCTAGATGGTACTTACCTTGAAAGGCCCCCTTCCACAAATTTCTGCACCCTTTACCACACTGGAAAGCCCCTCTCCCTGAATGCACAGTGTTTCCCACTGTCCTTGCCCTATGTCACTCGGGTCCATAATTTCCCTAATAGCTGCCCTTCTCCTTAGTCTCACTAGCTAAACTCTGGTGCCTCACCTGGGTGTCCCAACAGTCTGTTTGATGCACATTCATCCTTCAAGCGTCAAGTTCAAATTCATATACACATTTCCTGAGCCCTGCCTTGACCCTGTTCTGTGTGCTTAGACCTGGGGTGAAATCAGTGTCCTTGCAGACCTACCTCTTTGCCAAGACTATTTTCATCTTTAGAAGTAGGCTTAATTGGTGATCCTTCAGTAGAGTGTCACAAAGAGAATTCAAAACCCTTGGATGCTGTGAGGGGAAATGTTGGGGGCCAGGGAGAGGTATAAGGACATCTTACATTCCCACCCCCAAAGCTACTTTAAGTTACTCTTGTCAAGAGAGAAGTGTCATGCCCCAGGGAACTCAACTTTGGGTCTCTGATTTTGTGTGAAGAAAAGAGCATAAGACGTTTTTTTCTAGATTTATCTGCTGAAAAAACAATAGTGGTCTTCCAGCTTCAAATGAGGATTTTAAATGCATGGCCTACAATATCTGACATTGTTACCCCAGGTCTGCTGATGGAGTCCAGAGAAAAGGCCGGAGGCCTCAGTGAGGTGTTGCCAACTGAGCGTCAATCAGTGTGTTTTTCCAACAACCATAAAATGACAATGTGCTTTTGCACTTGCTAGGAAAAGGATATCTTTCTTTTTGCCTCATTGCAAATCATTGAATTCGTGGTAGCATTGCACAGACTGAACCTTTCCCACACCACACTCTCCTTTCCTTTCTGATTTGCTCTTTCTTGGTAATGATTCCATTCAATAGTTTTCTTTCTGGGTTAACATCTCTCCTGGACGTTATGTAGCAATCCAAAATCAAGTATAAGTCTCCACTAAATCATAATGGAGTGGTATCGATCTTGTCTTGACTGCATCCATCAGTAGATTGATGTCCAGACAGATTCCATTTGGAGCAGAACTGCTGTCTGGGTTTTCTGGAAGGAGAGATTGATTTAGACTCATGGAAGGTTTTCTAACCCTAGCTAGACACTGGTGAGGGCCTCACGTGCCAGTCAGAGGCTGCAGGAAATATTCATTCTCAAGTTTAATGTCCCATGAAAAAGGTTAGGCAGACACAAAGGAGAGAGTACTGTATTTACTTTAAAAAAAAAAAAAAGATTTTATTTACTTATCAGCGAGGGGGAGGTGAGAGAGAGCACAAGCAGGGGGAGCAGCAGAAGGAAAAGCAGGCTCCCTGCTGAGCAGGGACCCAACGCTGGACTTGATTGCAGGACCCCAGGATCATGACCTAAGCTGAAGGCAGATGTTTAACCGACTGAGCCACCCTGGTGCCCCTAGTAGGTTTACTTGTAAAGAAATGTTAAAGCAGTTATAATTATTCGGACTGCATATATGGATTAAGTTGTGGAATAGGAATAATAGAACCTTAAGATAATGTGGTTTAAAGTATAAACACCCACAAGCATGCTCATATTTCATGGAGTAATAGAGGAAAATGTGTCCTGAAAAAGCAAATAAGCTTAGGAAAACCAGACTCACGAATTCATTCACATTCCTGGCTTTATGACCCCATGGTTTCATTTGGTTAATGTTAACTTTCCACACTTGGCTACCAAAATAGCTTTCCATTCTGAGGCTGTTACTGCAAGTGAGTAGCTTCAGTTTTCCTTTCACACCTCACCGGATATTAATCTTTCAGAATCCTTGCCCTCCCTTTTGCAATGTGCCTAATGTTCACACTTCCTATTGAGAAACTGCTGCGCATACTGAGGATATCCTGCTTGGTCAGCAGGGTCTGCTGTTCTAAGTGGCAATTCTCAGGAGATATGCCTCCATTATTCCCCCTTGACTGCTGCCCTGGGGGACACGCCTTGTGCCCTAGTACCTCAGAGGCTTGTCAGATCCAGTTCATTCTCTCTGACTAATCATGGTCTTGAACAACAATTGTCATTCAAAGTCGGTTCTCTTATGGAATTACCATGGCTAAGCAATCATTTGTTTGTTTAGAAGCATTAGACATTTTTAGATGCGATTCTCTGGGGATTATGCTGTTTTGCATCAGGCTATGCAGGAAGACATCTTTTACGAACCCCGGGTTCTCAGGGAGGCACATTGTGTTGAGTAGAAATAACTGTGAATGGAAAGGTGATTTGAGTACATGATGATTCCAGCACAATTTGTTTCTGAACTGTGGCTTCTCATAGTGCTTCATGGTTTGTTTTATGAATGCTGGGAAGTCTGATCTGGGAAAAACACGGGCAATTTTTCTAAGGCTCATATAATTGAGGGTATTTCTTTTTTTTTTTTTTTTTTTTCTTTTTTTAATTTATTTGACAGCGAGAAACACAGCGAGAGAGGGAACACAAGCAGAGGGAATGGTAGCGGGAGAAGCAGGCTTCCAGCAGAGCAGAGAGCCCGATGTGGGGCTCGATCCCAGGACTCTGGGATCTGCCCTGGGCCGAAGGCAGACGCTTAACGACTGAGCCACCCAGGCGCCCAATTGAGGGTATTTCTTCATTCGAGGAGGAGAGTTTGTTCCAAATTGGGGGAAGTTGAGAAAATAGTTTCTAGGACTTAAATCCTAACTCTGTTGCTGTCCCAGTTATGTATTACCACGTAACGAAGCATCCTAAAATTTAGAGGACTCAAACAAAAACCATTTTCTTGTTCATGATTGTGTGAATTAGAAATTCAGACCAGGCTCAGCAGGGACGGTTCATGGTATTGTCTGAGGCAGATCATGCAGTGCTAGAAGATCCAAGATGGCCTTACTCATACGGTTAGGACATCAGTACTGGCTGATGGCTGGGAGGTATGGGTGGTTGTATGTGCACTGAGGTAGCTGGCCCTTCAAAGAACTGGACGTCCTCTTATAACCATAAGTCACATAGCGTCACTTCCCTCACATTCCGTTGATCAAAGTAAATCACAGGGTTGACCTAGATTCGAATAGAGGGGAAACAGACCCCACTCCTTGGCCAGAAAGCATCACGGTGGCCCAGGAATTGTTGGTAGCCACTTTCTGCTGAAATGTTTCTACAGTAGCTTGTTCCTAGCAAAATGCTTATAAGTTCCTTCACTTAGCCAATTAGTATTAGCCAACTGCCTCACAAAAATAGAGAGGGTTACTTATTTTATTGACTCCAAAGTTCCATTAATTGTAAAATGTACGTTGTTCTACATATTATTTAAAAAAAGAAAAAGGCCACCAAGTAAACCATGACATGACATAAATTGTTAAGATGCATTTTGATTCCAGAGATATTACAAGGCAGAGGAAATGTGCATATTCAAGATAATGAAAAAATGGTAATTACCTAACTCAGCAGAGTTCTAAGATAAATGGATAAAATCCAAGGTTTGGAAGCTAGTCATTATTTTGATCACTGACTCCATCAGTTGGGTATCAACGTGCATAGTCCTTACCCTGACTAAGGCATTCATTCTGGCATGGTCTGACAGAACAGGGACTTAAAGGATCATTATTTCCCCTCTAACCTCCTCATCAAACCATGAGGGCAGGCAAACTGTGAGAATCAGGAGAACAACTAGGTATTTGTAGCTCAATTAGCAAAGATGCACTCTGTTGGGAAGCTGATCACCACTTTGGTTGTTTTGTACCACTCAGCTCAACCAATACACCTAGATCTTCTACTGGATTCTTTATTTCACCCACTGAATATTTTTCATCATTGGTAAGTCCTCAGTACTTTCACACTGGCTTCCTAGATGACAGGATTTCCAGGAGTTACCTGGGTCATAAAAGCAGTGATTGCCATACATCCAAATTTGGTCAATGTTTATCAGGTCCCTATATATGCCATAGAGTGTGCTACACGCTACAATAGTCAGAGAGACAGACTTGCAGCATTCCCTCTCATAGTCCAATGGGGGAGGCAGGCAATGGACAAGTAAAACAAACATCTTAAATCATGAGAGATCTTATAAGTACTGTGGGGGAAATGAAGAAGGTAATAAGGGAAAATAAGAGGAGCCTTCTTTAAACAGCAGTGATCACAGAAGGGCATTGTGAGGAAGGTGTATTTAAGTGAACATTTAAAGACTTAAAAGAACAAACCATACAAAAAGCCAAGGGAAAGTGCTCTAGCTGGAACAGAAGACACAGCAAGTACAACAGTGCTGAGGTCGCAAAGAACTTGGCATGTTTTTGAAACTGAAAGTAGATAGATACAGAGCACAAGGAGCAAACTTCTCTAGAAAACCATAGAGCAGGCCTAGAGATTGATGTCAAAATGTCTCCTATGTTACACACAGGCAAAACAAAGAAACAGAAAATATTTTAAAAAATAAACAGCAAAAACAAAAACAAAAAAACTAGAGCCAGAATATTAAAGTCTAAAAACATCTCTGAGAGGAAAAGAAAATAAGCCCTAGAGAGGTTTTTCTCTTTCCTTTCTTCCTAGAATATTATGAGACAGTTCTTAGATTTACAGAAGCTTATTCATGAAGGCAGTATTTTTCAAACGTGAGTAATGAAGCAAGACTTTAAAGAAAAAAAATATATAAATCATCAGCTTTGACTTAAAACATTTTAATTATGTTTCTTTAGGACGAATGAAGTGTGAATGCCTTGTGCTCATAGATCCTATGCAAATCTAAAACAAAATCAAGTTCATAAATTAAAGGCAAACTGAGTTACAAAACCAACAGTTATCAACATTAATTTAGAACAATGAGTGATGTTATTTGCTGCCTAGCTGCCTTGCCGATATTTGGTTTACTAGCAGACGAGGCACTGATGTGTTTCGTTCCACTTGTTGCAAAGTTGGATCATTACTGCTATCATCTTCTTTGATTATCTTTTTTAAAAATAGGCTTCCTTATTTCAATTGATCCATTATTCATCCCATGGATCCATCATCATAAAGGCCAATTAGCACACTTCAAAATATAATGTTGAAATTAAAATGTACTGCTTAACAAAAAAATTCTGTTTTTCACTACTGCATTTACAATCTAACCATTGCTAATTTGTGTATACATAACTAAGATTTCATAAATAGCCAATGATTTTGTAAATATGTACTTACGGTCAGCTCTGGGATCTTTATAGTTTCATATGCCAATGATGTGGCTCATTCCATTCTCCCACTACTTTTCTTTATGAAATGACTGTAAAAACCTTAGTGGGTGTGTTGTATTGTAATTTGGCTTTCCTTGGTACTAATATGTCCATATGTTCAATGCAGATGTCCCTATGAAATCACATGGAATATTTCAATAAAAGGTGGTAGTCTGGGAGTTCTAGAATGTGCTCAGATCACCTTAAGATTATCGTAAACATGAAAACCTCAAAAAGTTTAGTCCCATAGATTTTGCAGACTCTGGAAATATGTCAGAAGGGTCCAGGCTGAGAAATGGTACTTTCATTAATAATGGGGTCAGAAGGAGGAATGGGTCTGAAATGTTTTATAATATCAGGAACAATCCACCCAATGTGAATACAGCTGGACTAATGCATGCCACAGAAGCACAGCTTGGGACATCTATTCAGTTTAGAAATAATGTGAATAAGGAAGTTTAAAAAATGTAGTAGCTAATAGTAATGATAATTAACACTTGTAAGTGTCTAGAGTACTGGGCATTGTGTCAAGTAATTATTAATGATGATAAAGAAAGAATACAGTTAATTTATTAGCTACTACAGGCATATGTAATAGAAAAACACAGTTCCAACTAGGTCACTTTTTAAAAGAGAAGGCAAGAGAGCAATTTCTTTCTAATTTAACAATGTCGGGTCTAACAATCCAAACAAAATCTCTCAAGAAGGATTTCCTGCCCAATTTCTAGAGACCCAGAATCTCTTCCTGAGACTTGAATACCAATACACGTCTCAAACAGTATCAGTGATAGATGGTGCCCACAGACGGCTGCCAGGAGCCGCTTCCCTCCCTGTGCGTGCAGGCTGCTTCTCAGAGCAAGAGCTAAAGTCTGATTTCCCCTTCCCTTCAATATAAGCCGGCCTTGGTGGTTTGCCTAACCAGTAAAATATGGCAGAAGGAGCATTTGGGTGCCATAGAGTGTGCTAGACGCTACACACGTAAATCTAGTTCATAAGAATTGAACCTGGAACTTCTACCTGGCTCTTCTGGACTGCAACTGTGTGGGATGTTCCCTCTTGGACCCCAAGTGTGAGAAGGCTGCTGGAGGAAGGCTAAGCAACGCGTGTTGGCACGGCCAAGGCCCGAGCCAGCTGAGCCTCCAGTCAATAGGCAGCATTCACGGCTGGCCAAACGTGTGAGTCTCCTGGCCACTTCCAGAGAAAACCAACTGAGAGACTCCCATCTTGGCCTAGGCAACCCATGGAAACGTGGAAAATAATAGTAAGTGTGGTTTGAAGTCCCTAAGTCTTGGGATGGTTTGTTTGGCAGCAGTAGGTCAATATACTAGGATCTGAAGCCAAATCTTTCATTTCCCCCCAAAACCCACTCTGCCTTTTTGTGTCCTGTCACAGGATCAACTTCCATTTAATTAGGTAAAAAATCTTGAAGTCATCCCTGAGCTTCTTTTTTTCTCAAATGCTGCCTCAAATCCACTGGCCAATCCTGTTGGCTCAGTATCTAAATTGCATCCCAAATCTCCTCACTTCTTACTTCTTCTGTCCCTCCCATCCTCATCCAAAGCTCCACAGGCCTCTTACCTCCTGCAGGAGCAGCTGAGCTGGGCTCCCCACTCCCACCTGTGCCTCCAGGGTTTCTTCTCCACACGACAGGCAGCCAGTGTCCTCCTGCAAAAACAGAAGTCATTCCTCTGCTCACAGTCCTCCCGTCACATGTAAAGTAAGCCCGACGTCCTGGCTGTGGCCTAGAACGTACTCCAGCCTCTGGCTCCCATTTCCTCGCTGACCTGATTTCTTACTGCTCTCCTCTTTGCACACTCTCCAGCCAGACAGGCCTCTTGCTTGTTTCTTGAACATGCCAATCACATCTGTAGTTTGGGTTCTTTACACTCTCTCTTCCCTTACCCTAAAATACCCTTCCTAGAGATATTACTATGAAACTTTGATCCACATCTCTGTGCATATTGCTGCTGCTCCTGGAGGCCCTTCTCTGACCACCCTCACTAAAACAGCAATGCTGGGCTTTCTGCATCCCCACACGCTGCTTTAGTCTTCTTTGTCATATTTCCATCACCACCCTTTGCCATGGATCTCTTTATTTCCCATCTATTTTGCTCCATCTCAATGGAACCCCATGGATATTGTTTGGTTTGTTTACTGATGTATCCTCAGTGCCTAGAAGAATGCCTGGCACACAGTAGACCCTCAACAAATACTTGTTGGATGAATGAATGATCCCTAGACCTGTTTCCCAGAGTGTCAATAAGTACTTACACACATCTGCCTGCCTGACATTTAAGCTAATGTTTTCCATATGTCTTTCAGCCCTGAACCTCAAGACACATGACTTTCCCAGGCTGAAAGGGGATGGAGAGGACACGTCATCCCCATGTAGTCCACCTTACTCATATTTGGCCTCAGTACTGTCTGGGATTAGGTATTCTGTGTGTGTGACCACAAATCCTTCTCCCAATCCTAATTTCTTGGAGCTCAGGTTTGGAGAGACTCTGTTTAGGAGCCTACAGAAGTTTGGATGGCCAACCTGGTCATTCATCTATTTAATTAATGTCGGTAGATCCCCTACTCTGTCCCAGTCCCTGTAAAAAGTACGGGTGATACAGTAGGGAATAAGGCAGACTGGGCTCCATCTACTCAAAGCTGGCATTTTGAAGGATGGCTGGGAGATAAGGCAGCTGGGGCGTACTGGCAAAATGTGCCAAGGAAACTGCCCGTAACTACAGCCTCTGGATGTTAAATGGGGCTCCCAGCTCCCCCAGTTCAGTACCCCAGAGCTCTCCTGGATCCTGAGGTTCCTTCAGTCTTCTGTCAACTTGAGACTGGACCAGATTTCCTGGTAGAACTGCCCTTTGTAGATAATAAAACCTTCCATTTATATGGCAATCTGGGGGAATAACAGCCAACATTTGTTGGTGCCAACCAGGTGCCTAGTGCCACGGAGGGGACATAATTGTCTCATTCCCACAATACACTTGGGAGGTAAAGTTATTGTTCCTATCTTATGGTTAAAAAGTCAGAAGCTCACAGAAGTTCAATAATTTGGCATACAACTAATATAGAGCAGACAGACTCATATCTGCTTGACATTAAACTTACGGTTTTTCCTTAACACCACATTGCTTCCTATTAAAAATTAAGATAAAATGCTCTGGTGTCGATACATGTAAAAGTCCGGGCACCTGGGTGGCTCAGGGTTAAGCCTCTGCCTTCAGCTCAGGCCATGATCTCAGGATCCTGGGATCGAGCCCCCACATCAGGCTCTCTGATCAGCGGGGAGCCTGCTTCCTTTCTCTCCCTGCCTGCCTCTTATCTGCCTACTTGTGATCTCTCTCTCTCTGTCAAATAAATAAATAAATAAAATCTTTTAAAAAAGTACCTGTAAAAGTTCATGTATGTCATCTGTTTTTGTCATTATATATCCTTCTGAGTCAGTGAAGTCAAGTGCTGCTTTCCCATTTTACAGAAGAAAAGATTCAGTTCCATTAGAGGAGCATAATGGAAGTCATTTAAGACAACCAGGCAGGTTTGTGCATTCAAAGCTATTTCCCACATTGGTTGCCACTGAACCCACATTCTCCCATAAAAGATTTCTTTCTTTGGCTAATGATATGTTTAGACTTCTAACTGCTTCTTATTAAAATATGAGTACTCTTACAAGGGTTTATAACCCAAGCAGATTGTCGGGTACCATCTTCCCAGGGCCTGCCTAAGCGCTGGCAGAGAGGATTATCGCTTTCAAAGTAAGGCATCTGTGGGGAGAGTTCCAGGCACACACTCCTTCAGAAAACCGCTTAGACTGGGTTCGAACTGGAGCTGCTACTTG